>VXBW01007757.1:0-63731 GCA_013400375.1 Thinocorus orbignyianus
CAGTCTATGCCCTATGAAGAAAACCATGGTTCAAAGAAGGAAAAGAATATACCGTGCTTCAGTCTTGCAAACCACATCACTGAGCACTATGCCAACCCATCTTTTAATACCTCCAGGGATGGTGCCTCAACCACCTCCCTGGGCAGCCCATTCCAATGTTTAAAAACCCTTTCTGTGTAAAAATTTTCCCCGATACCCAATTTGAACCTCCCCTGGTGCAACTTGAGGCCATTTCCTCTTGTCCTTTCGCCTGTGACTGGGAAGAAGAGACTGATCCCTGCATCTCTACAGCCTCCTTTCAGGTAGTTGTAGAGCGTGAGGTCTCCCCTGAGCCTCCCCTTCTCCAGACTGAACAACCCCAATTCCCTCAGCCTCTCTTCATACGGCTTACTCTACAGACCCCTCACCAGCCATGCTGCCCTTCTCTAGACCTGCTCTAGCACCTCAATGTCTTTTTTGTGGTAAAGGGCCCCAAACTGTACACAGTACCCAAGATGGGGCCTCACCAATGTCAAGGGGAAGAATCCCCTCGAGTCTTACTCACCACGCTGTGCCCGATACAGGCCAGGATGCTGTTGGCCTTCTTGGCCACCTGGGCACAATGCAGGCATCCCAACTGAGGAACACTTTAGGTTTTTTTAGTTCCTTTATAACAAAATGGGATTAAGTAACTACTTAACTACTTAAAAGTCCTCATTGGTTCTTGAATTTAAATAGGGTGGTAGGTCCCAAGCAGGCATGGCTTCTGTACTAATGACTACTTCTTGCTGAGAAGAGGAACTGTATAATTGTACTGTTTCCTCAGATACAGAAGGAAAGTCACCAGTGACCTCCAGTTTGGGAAGGCCAAAGTCACATCAACTCCAAAATACAGGTTTGTTTAATTTACTGTGCCTCTATAGTCCCTGCTTGAGCAGAAAGATCTCAGGGCATATTGTCATAGCAATGAAATGTATTGAGATACGGTGCCATGTCTCCAGAAGAATGTTCTGTCTTTAGTACTAAAAACAGCGTAAACTGTTTCTTGTGACAACCGGGCCCACCGAGATATACAAATGGACCTGAAGAAGTAAGTTGTTGTTTGTTTTTTACTAGCGTAATTTCTGAAACATGTCCCTATCTCTTTTAGAATGGAGCCAAACAGATTAAACTTCACCCATAAACTGTTCCCCACTCAAACAAGAGCCCCTGTAAGGTCAGGATAACAGAAGACCTTCCTCAGCCTTAAGAGTGAATCAACTGCTAACAGGACAACAGACCACGCAAAAAGCTATTTGAGCAGAAAATCTAAAGCAACAGGCATGGCATGAGGCACACCGTCCATAGAGAATTCCACAGCACGTGGGAAGAACAGAGCTGCACAGCTCCCTGAAGACTGCAAGACATTCTCCAACCTTAAGCAGTACATTCCTTCAGTAAACGTGCAGATACATAGCCAGAGACAAAAAGCTCACAATTCTATGTACACTGCACAGACAATGTTTCAAAGCTTTACCTTCCGTTCGCTGCTTTATGCCAAGTATTTGTATATATAAACAACATATGTATGTTATAAGCATATATCTATCAAACAAAAGGGAGGGCCCTGACCGTTGAAAGCTGTCTTACAACTCCACAGGCTCCAGGAGAAACAACTGTTTTCCACTGAAAACAAGTATTCGAGGCTAAACAACACAGATTTCTCTCTGGTGAAGGTTCCATTATTTAGCAGCAACACTACATATTCTATAGCATTAATACTTCCTTTTTTAAGGCAGATCATAATTGGCTCTTTTAGTCCAACTTCCATAAAAAAAAAAAAGAAAATTATATTCCAAATTTAACGTCAATAGTAGCATAACAACTCAGAAGACAGAGTCACAAGTTTTGAATAAATTAAGGAATGAAGTATGGCTATAAAGTGTTCTCCTGATATATCAAGTATTTTCTTTAAACTATAATAGGGTGGCATTAAGTGACACTGGTTCTGTGTTGTGGCCACTTCTCACATCCTTACCTTGGCTAAATACAAAAATGGAAAGCAGGCAAGGGATGCTAATCTGATATTAAACAGCAGACTTATATAAAAAATAAACAACGCAAGTAGCAGAGCACCTTAGGAAGACAAAAACAAAATGAATTTTTAGATCTTTGCAGAGATTAAAATACTTTTCCATGCAGAATTAAATGTAACATCCCATAGCCCACGGTCACACACTTGTTGGGATAGTGCTCAAATACATTATCGTTAAAATTTGCTGAAACGATACGTATTTTATGAGTAACTTTTCCTGTTCCCTCCACAAATACAAGGAAAAGGTTTGACAGAACTACTGCAATAATCTTCATTTTCTTTTGCATTCCTACCAAAGATTTGCTGCTTCCCTTACACAAACAGCAAGAAGTAAACTTAACTTTTCCCCAAATAATTCAAAATTATTTCTCCTTTTGGTTTACACACTGTTTTGTACTTGGAAGCACAGAGTTGGCTAATTATGCTTCAGGGGAGTCCTCACTTGCCATTTCATTGGATAATTCAGGCCAGATATTGGAAGAGAGCTTCCCAATTTGATACCTGTGTTTCCCAGACATCTAGGGAACCAAGCTCCTTCCAAGGTTACAGTGCTTCTCAAAGTGCAGGAGCAGTTCAACCACCAGTTCTCTAGTTCAGAAGAGTTGTCGTATGTATCGGAGATGGCATGTACAAGTTCTGTAGCTGACGACTGCTTTTGTTTCACAAGTTGATGGCTGTGAAACAAGCAGCGTAACAGCTGCACGCACAATCACAAAATCTTTCAGGTTGGAAGAGACCCACCATAAGGATCATCAAACTCAACCCCCTGCTGCTTGCAGGGCTGCCTAGAACTAAACCATACAACTAAGAACATTGGCCAGATGTTCCTCGAACTGAGAGGGTTGGTGCTGTGGACGCTTCCTTGGGAAGCCTGTTCCAGTGACCAACCACCCTCTCAGCAAAGAACTGATGTCACAAATGAGAAAGATTTGGAAATCTGGCTGGGTAGGGTCCACTGAAGGGAATGAAAAGCAGCAATGACTGGGCATAAGGCACACTCTGCCCTCTGGGAGAGAACATATGTATGTGATGGAAGGGGAGAACCATCCCAGGTTGCTAATAAGCTGCAGTGAAATTAGCAGGAAGGACTGGGTCATGAGAGTATCACAAAAAGCTACTAAGAAAAGAGGTCACATTGAAAGATTTAATGAGAGGCACTGTAGGAATCATCATCACTGATGGCTACATATTGCTATTTGCAGCGTGCACCTGTGAAGACTGTTGCTATCAGGCAGTTTTGAGAGCTCGTTTGCAGATGGCTCCTATCTTGGCCTCTTTTGCCTCATTTTTAGCACTGCATTTAAACAGATGCTGCCTTAACTTGATTTTTCTACCTGTGAAGTTAAGAATCCTCTCTTGCCTAACTGTTCCAAATCCCTGACTGACAGCTGACCCCAGCAGCAGCTATCACCCTGTTTCCACAAACACACTCTGGGCACTAGTCTCAATGTTTTCAGGGGTATCTCAACACTGCAACCTCTTCCTCCAAATAAAAACAAACAAACAAACAAAAAAACCCAATGTATCCTCAGTTCCCCTCTTTCTTCCTTAAAAAAATATATATATAAAAAAAGTCATCACTAACTTAGCCTCCCTCACCTAGGCTTTCATCCTGAATAGAAGACTCATGTCACTGGTCATCTGGTATCAAGTAACTGCTTTCCCAGCTCATTTATCTGTTGATTCCCTTCCCTTCACTTACCTCTCCAGCACTTTTCAAATTAATAACTCATTTCTAACACCCTGCTTTTCAACCAACACACCTACACACATCATTGTTTTTCCATCACCTAAGCCATACGGAACATAGCAGAAGACAAATAGAAGGTAAATAAAACCATCATTTTTCTTTTCCTTCCTCCTCCAGCTCTTATCTTTTAAAATGTTTATGGAAGAACAACAGTAACTACCTTGTGGGGAAAACACAAAGGCAGTTTCTACGGCCTTTCAGCGTGTTGTCGGTGGAAGGCTCCAGAGAAACGGTGGTGTACATCAGTCATGTAACACATCACTGCACCCATAGATACGGCTATAAGAACAAAAACTCGCTGCTTAAAATGAACACCTTATTGTTTTATTGAATATGGATTAAAAACTCTTCTGTTCTTCAAAATACCTTCAGTTTACAAGAATTCAATTTTGCTGAATATAAACATACTGCAAGGAACATAAAAACCTGTAACCTTAAAATACACCTGCCAAAAGAGCCAGCTGTTCCAAACTAGACTATTTCAAGGTGCTGTGACTTGAGAAAAAAAGCTGGTCTACATTATCAGCACATCTTTTCAACATACTTGAGAAAAAAACTGTTTAGGGCGAGAATGTTTCCTTCTGATGCATTCTTTTATATTATAATACCAACAGAAGTTACTACTATTTGGATAGTTACTAAGTTCATGTGTTCTCTTACTCTGCACGTCATCATTGGAGCAATTGTCCTCTACATATAGGAAATTAATTAAATGCAACAATACTACCACAGTCTTACAAAACTTAATACCTAAAAACCTTCAGCTCTGGATCTGTTCAGAACGACGTAACAAGTCTGTGAACTGCACTTTTTTAAAAAGTAATAAAATTATTTCCAATTAGGCAGGCAGTATATTCAGTAATACTGCTCTAATTTTCCAATACTGTGTTCTTACACATCTACATACGTGAGGTAGGACACAAGTGTCAGAAACGTATCTGGCCAAATAAAACACCTTACATTATCCATCCTCCAAAAAACCTGCATGTTAAAACGAGTTCCAACTTGTCACACGATTACTGAAATACCCTGCAGGTAGAAATCTGTATTAGAGAGACTTTCTTCCTTCTTACATAGACATGATCTAATGATGCTATCTCAGAAGAATACAGAATATATTTCTTCATTCTAGGAAGCGCTACTAAAAGCCGCACGGTCACTGTAGTGAGGCACTGAAAAAGATGCACCTTTTCATTACTGCTAATACACACTGTGTGATATTGTGTTCATCCTGCCTGTACAAACACAACGGCACTTGGTGAACTCTATGCAGAGACCAGATGTTTTAGACAGCAGAACCTGAAGAACTTCAAAGCAAACTGGGTGGGGGTTTTCTGGAGTTCTATCTCAGTTACTTACTTTTCCACTAGCAACAAAATACAAGAAGCTGTACTGTTGTACGTTGGACAAACCTGCCGACACAGCAGGAAACCTGCTTGTGTCTGTGGAATGTAAGTCCCTTGCTGTCAGTGTTAGGAAATGCACCTAAATTGGTAAACATCTTTTGTAGAGGCAACATCCAAAAAAGATGCAAAGACCGGAACGGCAGCCTGTGAGCTGAACAAGAATGCATTCGAGGTCTTCTGCTCCTGCTGATGAATGACTGGACAGAGGGTCTTGGTGAATTTTATCATTTTGGTCATCACAGAGCCGTCAGACTAGTGGGATGGCCAGTTGGATCTAGAACTCATCTTAATCATGTGTTTACAGACACACTGCCTTGGACAAACACAGTTATATTTCATATACATATCTTAAAAAATTCTTCATAAAATATGTATTGCACCTACCTTGATGAGGTAGAGATGTATCAATCTCTACAATACATATATATATTTCATATACATATATTTAAACACAATTTAAAAAAATATTTCCATCCACAAACTCAGAATTTTATATGCCTGGGGTACACAGTTTTAAGATCCTCTTTTCATTACATGCCCTGTGTGCACAAGTATTAGAATATTCAAACACATCCATCTACTTGTATTTGCACTTGTATTTGCATAGGTTGAATGCATTTAAGAACTCCACAGAACCACAGGGATGTAAACCTGCAGGATCCAAAACCTATTGTGTGCGTTAACAAAAGCAGCCTTTGATCAGCTGTTGAAACCTACACATGCAAAAAAACAGCAAGAAAACTGTACACACACCTCCGTGTAAAGTTCAGTGGTGTTTCTGTATTTTTTTTTTTTTAGAATGTCAGATGATAAATGCTAAACCAGAATGAAATATTTAATCTTCAAGTTTTTTGCAAGTTCAATTCACAAATTGAGCATATTCATATTCATTTCCAGTGGAAATGTCTTTAATATGAATGCTTTTTTGCAAATTCTAATATTTTCGTTCACATAGACTGAAGGGTCAGAACAGCAAAAGTCAAAATATTTGAAAAAGGATTCAACATTGTTAGAAAATAAACTCAGTTGGCAGAGTCAAAGGTAACACAGGAAGCTGAATTATCCTGCATGTACTCACACTAGAACTTTCAAGCAATTTTCATGCTTCCTTCCTATTAGTGGATCAGCCAGCCCTAAATGTTAATTATCTCAGTTGGTGACAAGTAAAAAATCCCATGCTTCTGGAATCCGAGTGAATTACTCTTAAACATTAGTATCAAGGTTACAATCACTATTTGCATTTTTGCATCTGAACTCCAGATCACTCAAAGTTTCCTGTTGCACTGCAGCAAGTAAAGGAAATGTAACACAAATAAGCTTAACGAGCTGCAAAGTACAGCAAGATACTTGGGTAATCTCATAAAAATTTCATACTGGAACTTGTTACAGTGAGTTCAATTTGATCTTTTAATGTAATACAGTACATTTTTATAAACTTAACATTATCATTGCAGAAGAGCATGCTAACTGAATGTTAGCAATTTATCTTTTATACATAATTATACTCTACTGTAGCTACTGTACGCAGATCTCAAAGTGTTAGTACATAAAATATTCATTTTCTTTATATGAGATGAGAACGAACTCAGAAGAGGTTTGAATATAAGAATGAAATATTTGCTGTGCCTGTTTCTCGAGAAATAATGAATTACACTTTATAACCCAAGAAATCAACATTTAAATTGCAAAACTATACTTTAAATTTACATTAAACATTATGATCAGTAATGTGCATCAATATTCGATGAAGTTTAACCTAACCATGTTTATGCACATAAAGCCTCAAGAGTCTGCAGCAGTTTCAGCAATTTTTTCATATTTTTGTATAAAATGGACTTAAAGGTACATCTTCCATAAATCTTTTCAGTGCAATTCTGTCAAAGAGGAAAATATAAAGCTAGCTTTCAATCATTTTATACCATAAAAAAATCCCAACAACTTGTATTTGCACTGCTGAAGCGTAAGTAAGCCAGTTCCATTGCGCCAACTATTTTTTCAAAGTCAATTCAAATCAACCGTATTTGCCTTTCTAGGCAGCATTTCCCCCACATCTATAGGTATAAATGTTGAAAAGCTGAATACTGGAGGGGCAGGAGAGTTAAGTCGAGACAGAAAAATTTAACTGTCTATAACACCTTTTCCCATTGGCAACAACAAAAAAAGCATAATGAAAAAATTCTAAAGGTTTCTTTACTAGTCATCTTTTACTTCGGAAAAATCGGTAGAGTCACATTTTAGTATTATCCTTTCCTCTAATCTTTACAGGCCACCTTGCAACTGTAACTTATTTATTGATTAGTTATGTGAAAATGCTCCATTATTCAATGTGAGAAAAACTTTCCCAAGTTAGAAACTGATTTTTTTTCACATGTTGTCAGCTGTAGAGAACCAGAGGGAGAACAGCACCTGAAATTATAATGTGCTTGGCTACGCATAGTGTAGTAACCTATACATTTTGGTTCAAAGACACAGTCTGTAAACTGCAAAACTGCATACAGGATACTGCTTTAAGTATTTTGTTTCTTTTTCTTTTTTTTTGTTTTGTTTTCTTTTTAAATCAGATTATACCTAAATAAAAAAAACCAACCCCAAGCCCCAGCCTCTCTATAGTAGCACAAAATAAAAATGAAGCTTCATTCAAATCTTGAATACCTTGACTGCAATAATTGACAGCTGGTTACTCAACAAAAAAAGAAAAAAAAAACACCTTAGTTCTTCATACCAAAAAAATTTGGCTCAAGAAACAAAAACAAAACAAAAAGGTACAATAAACTCTCAATAAAAAGTTCTCTCGTGAGGCAACCTACCATATACTACTGCTAGATACGAGTTTCCAAAAAAACATTACATCCCATTTTCAGCACATTTGTCATAAACATGCAACTCCACTATAAAATACAAAACACTTGGCTCTCAAGAACAGCTTTATAAAGACACACTGCATCAATAAAATTTTTCTTTGTGATTAACTTTACATTGTAATAAGAACTGTATTTGCACTAATGTTTATATATCAGATTTCATATTATAATGTAGTAATAATTTGCTCTTTGTGAACATTGTGTTCAGAAGGAAATATCTATACACATTAACATACTAGACTATTAAAAACTCAGTTACAGAATTTTATTGATACAGTAGATTAATAAAAACTGATAGGGGAAGATAAAATGGGTAGGGTATTCAGTACATTATTTAATAACACACTTTTAAAATTAAAATATTTTAAATCCTTTTTGAATTTTCAATGCCACTAGAAGTCCAGAAAAGTCTGGCATCAATACTGAGGTGTAAAACAAGTCAAACAACTTCTTTCACAATTTGCATCTCTTGTATTATTTTATCCAACATTGTTCAACTGTAGAAGAAAGTAATTAGCACCTCTGATGATAGGTAGGTGCCTCAAGGTAAACACTAAGTTAGATTAATGAAGAAACGAAGACCTTTTTTTTTTTTTTCTTCTTCTCAACAAATAGTGGCAAAAGAAAGTGACACTATTTGTCCAACTGATTTTTTTTTTCACAGTTAAATGTCAACAAGAGTACAAATACGAACACTGACAGATATTGCTTGAGATCAATTTTCAACAAACTCTGTTCTTTTTTAAATCAATAGATCCAATAAACAGTGGGGTACTGTCAGTTTAAAGCCGCAGATAAAAGCTATACAAGCACTTTAGAAGTCAGAAACATTAAAAAAAGAACTATTTACAGTTTTCTTCTTTAGTTCGTATGTCTACAAAGCCAGCGCACATTACACTTCACAAAAATCCACAGTTAATGATATCAACATGTGTGTGGCTAAAGCTTGTGACCTAGGGACTGCAAATGCAGGGGCAGTGAAAGTAAAATAGGTTTTGTCTTTTTTTTCAGCAACCCCATTTGTGCACTAACAGCTTCATTCAGTCTCAAGCTTTATTTCAAAAGCGTTCTTCAAAGCTTTCACCTGGAAGGCCGATAACTACATGTTCACTCATCGCCTTTCCCTTTTGGAAGTTCTGCGACGGACCTGTTTGGGGAAAACATATTTTAAATGCTTTTACAGAAAAAACTTGAAAAATTCAAGAACTAATACATTTTATAATGGCAAATTGCTTGGTCTCACAATGTTTGAGTAAGTGTACAGTGTCATTCATTACTGATTTTATCACAGGTACAAGTGTCAATGACGAGGACATGACTTCGATGTTACTAAGCCCGCATCCTTCAAGTATTCAAAAATAATCTAATTTCCTTTTTCAGATTTTTCATACACCCAGCTGCTCCAATTATCAGATGATGTTAAGTGTGAACGCACTAGCAGTTTTACAGTTACATTTTAAGTATTACTACTAACATTACTAATGTATTCATATGAAATTAAAAAAAACCCAAACTTATTTTAACATATTTGCGTATGGTGGTAAAGAAGAAAATGGTTTAGGATTCTGCTCCAAAATTAAATACTTATTTTCCAGTACTGTTCATTTTGTGTTCCTGTTTTGCATAAAGACATATTTTTCACTACTAATGTCCATTTTTGAAGAATGGGCATGAGTTACCTAGAAAATCATTCCCATGATGTACTACACAACTCAGGCAGGCAGACACCAAAAGCTATACAGGACAGAAAATTTAAGATGCCTGACAAAACCCCAACATTTTCTAAGAAATGCAGCTTCTCTGGGAAACTACAGTGCAGCTCCACCACACAACAGTGTTAGCTGACAGCCACCTCATCCATTTTAAAGGAGGAAGGTTAAGTTCTAAGAACAGAAGTCATTCTCTGATCATCAATACACAGAGAACACCACAAAGACTCACAAAGAAAATCTCAGTTATTTCTCTTACATTGATTGTGGAAACTTCCTCTTCTTCCGTTACTTCTTCCTGGGGAATGTCATCACTGGCAGGTGAATTACTCTGAAACACATCCATCTCTTCACTAGATTCATTCTCTTTACTGGCTGCTTGTTTGGAACGTCCTGCACGGCTATAATCAGAAGAATAACAAAGATCAGTTTCACAGTCTACAGGTCTGCATGTGTATAAACCATCTGGGAGCAAGCCCTCTACAAAAACAGCAGCCTTAAAATTTCATGTTATTTAGCACTTCCATCTTATCTAGCTAGGTAGTTCACCTACATATGGAATCAAAAAAGCAGAACTAGGAGGCTGGACAACAGCATTTGAAAACCAAATTCCTCCAGAAGAGAGGACCAGGAGTGTAAAGTTGAACAACTATCATCTCTATAGACAAGATATGCCAGAATACAGGACAAAAAAGGTTGACCCAACAGTAACCAGTGAACAGGAAAAGCCAAACTGCCAGAAACTGAATACTTGGGTTTTTTTCCTCCTATTCAATTCCATGAATAGATGTATTACTCTACTTCTATAGGAATTTACACACAACAAAATTGGAGTAATTACACTTGTGTTTTTACAGACCTAGAAGAACCCATGTTGCTATTTATGAAAGTAACACTATAATGAACCTAGCTTACACTAAGAGCTAGGGATGACCAGGATAACAATATTTTATTAATGATAACCAAGAATAATCCGTCAACAGTATCTTCAATTGAGCCACAAGCAAAACCACGAGCTGAACCACAAGCAAAAAGCATCCACTTGCTTAAAATGAGAACTAGCAACTAGCCCCTGCCACGCCTTAAAAAAAAAAAAAAAAAAAGAAAAAAAAGCCAGCTACACATGTATCCAAAACTGGAGAGCTGCACCCACACTAACATTTTGGTTTGGGTCAGTAGCAAAGTTCAGAAGCAAAAATAAAAAATAAAAATAAAAAAATCACTGAATCATCCTGCATGGTGGGGATGCAGTCTTGGTGCATCCAAACAAGGTGACTTTTTTGGATTAAATTAAACCAGAAACTCTGTACCAGGCAGACAACACACACACTTCAGTCTCCAGCAGGGTCACACAGACGGAAAACAACTGTCCTCTGACAGCAAACCACGCATGTGGGAAATTTCTGTCCTGAGAACCACACTAAAATATGTACAAAGTAAAATCTCTGATTTGCATACAGCAATTACAGTATAGTGGGGGTTTCAGCACTGGCAGGCAAACATGACATCCTTTGAGAAACAATACAAATTAGTCCAACTCAAGCCTTCCAAGACTGATAGAAGCAACAGAAATGAAAAGGAAACGAGAATTATTCCCAAGCCAGGTTCATATTTTCACATATTATAAAAATAAGCCAGTACTTGCGTTAATTGGTAACCCAATTAGCTATCAGAAACAGGTTATATATTATCACCTCATAGTTAATAGGAAGCCAAATTCTTATGCCAAATCCATCCCCAAGGAGCCCAGAAAGCTTTAGGATTTGGATTATTCTACCTTGTGGTACACAGCGCAGCTCAGTCTATCATCTCCCTTCAGTTACAACTGCTGTAGGTACTTATGTAGAATATGTAGAAAAGGGAGAAAGGTCTGACTACTTTGAAGACTAAGGAATTACTGCAGTCTCACCTTTTTCTTGCAGGTTTGGAAAAAGCGCAACCACAATTCAGCTGGTCTGATCACAAAAAATAAAAAATATACACAATGCTTTTTTTGGATGAAATCTAGAATAGACCAAACCACTCTGAACCCTGAAACAACTTACTTGGGCTTCTCATGCCAGGAACAGTGTACAGACAACTGAGAGCTATGCCTGTTACTGATCATGTGCACTCATACAGTTTACATTCTGTGTAAAATGGTGTGAAGAAACAGTGACACTGAGTTCACTGATTCCACTGAGAAGCGAATGAGAAGCTACTTATGTATTTTCTAAAGGGCATCTTTGAAGAATGCCACACAGGACATCATCCAACAATAACTTGTTGGCATCTCTCCTCTGCGTCGCAGTAGCAGTTTCCAACTCTTCTTCCACTGCACTTTTAGCAGTGACTTCTGTGGTAACCAAGACAGTCTTGGGACCTGTGTTTCTGGTGACAGAGGAAGGGAACAGGAGAGGGGTCTGACCTGAGGTAGGAAAACAGAACACTGGAAAGGTCAGGATATTGCATGTGTGCGAAGTGCCAGTAAACACCATCCAGTGTGAAACTGGAATCTGAACTGAGAGTTTTAGTGTCTGGGCAAAGATCTGCAGTATGAAAGATGTCCAGGGACAGGCAAATCAGTACATTAAACTGCCAGAAGAAGATCAGCATGATGCTAACTGAGTACAAAGGCTAGAAACCAACAGAGCAACACAAAGTGGCAGACTGAAGACCTGCATAAGTACTGCCCTAAGGAATTTATCATCAGGGTCTGGAAAAGTATCTTGCAAATCTGTTCCAAGCGCTGCAGTTTGATACCAGTGGGCAAAAGGTAAGTTCTGTCCACATGTACACCTCTGCTTTACATACATAGCATACACACGTACAGAAAAGGTAGAGATACCTGTAGTTTCCTACAGTAGGCACAAGAAAACTAAGCTAGCCACAGTGTTTACCTTCATTTTGGAGCTTTGTATGCTTCAGAATTTGCAAAGGCTACTATCCTTCATAGACTGTAGCACTTTTTTTTTTTTTTTTAAATGACTCAAGTGGATAATAAGGCCACAAATCAGCAAGTAAGGGAACATTAATTTAATGAGAATAAAAATAAACTTGGTTCTCTGCAATACTGTTTCACTACAGTAAGAATTTGATTCTTCCTCCCTCTCCAAAATAAATGGGAGTGCTTTTTGTTCTTTGAAGTCCTAATAAAGCCCTATTATCTTCACAACCTTCACGTGCTTTATTGACTTTTTTCCTATGAGAGCAGAGCTACGTATATGCTACCTGAACACGTTACACTTACTCGTGGTCTCTTGCTCTGGTTTGAGACGCTCTAGGAGAAGCAGCTAGGGAAAATAAATTGCCAGTTATTTCTAAAGTATTTTCTTAACTGTCAATTAAAGTGTTCTGGAAAAAATTGAATAAATCATTGTTTGGGGGCACAGAGAGATATTTTAAGTTTTCACTTAATACAAATTTAGAAAATATTCACCACTTACACTTTTTTTTGCTGTGATGGTGGTGTGTTTGATGACCTTCCTCGTCTTTTCTGTGGCGTGGACTGTGCTGATTCAACTGTACTAGTTTCAGATGGTTCTGCTCTGTTTTGAGGAAGACCCAAATTGCAAAGCATCAAATTATAACTAATGTCCAAGGATAAAAAATATGCAGCTTACAAGAATACACACTTACCTCTGCTGTGTTCTTTTCTGTGTCCTATTTTGCCTGCCTTTTGGTTTTTGTTCAATGTTTTCAGTTTGCCTTTCTTCCTCCTCCTCCTCCTCTTCTGCTGCAGCTGCTGGCGGTTGTTTTTTTTTGCTCCTCTTTGATGACTTTGCTACTGGTTCTTCCTTTGGTGTTCCCCCATTATTTGCTTTGGGAGGGCGTCCTCTCCTCCCTTTCTTTGGTGGACTGTTCTGTTCATCCTCACTTTCTATTACATCTTCTTTTAGCCTTTTTTCCTCTTGCCATTGTGTTTCATCAGATTCTGAAACAACTGCAGGCCTCTTCCTTCCCCGTTGACTACCTCTAAGTTTCTGCTCTTGACCCAGTTTATTCAGGTCATCTATGCTTAGTTTCTCTTCTGAATCTGTGATAGCTGCTTTCTTCCTTCCTCTAGGCTTCTCCATCTCTGACTGAAAAGGTAAGATCAATTTTTTTAATTTAAAGATGTTAACTGCCATGTGAAACTGTCATGCACGTGAAAGCTACAGAAACATCCTCCAAGACAACACTTTTCAAGTTACACAAGTTACCTACTAAGACTGTCCACCATATGCATTTCAAAAACCTTTGCAAAAGTATAAATACATACATACATACATATAAAATGCTGGACATAAAAGAAAGATTATTTCAAAGGCAAGCAGTTAAAACACTGAGGTGCTCCAGTCCCCTAACCACTTTTTGTGACCCTCCTCTGGACCTGCTCCTACAGGTCCATGACATTCTTATACCAGGGCCCCAAAGCTGGATGCAGTGCTCCAGGTGAGGTCTCACCAGAGTGGAACAGAAGAGCAGAATCACCTCCCTCGACCTGTTGCCCACACTTCTGATGCAGCCCAGGATGTGGTTGGCTTTCTGGGCTGAGAGTGCTCATCACCGGCTCAATTTCATCCACCAGTGTACCCAAGTCCTCCTCAGCAGGGCTGCTCTCAATCCCTTCATGCCCTGGCCTGTACTGATGATACTTAGGACTGCCCCAAGCCATGTACAAGTCCTTGCACTTTACCTTGTTGAACCTCATAAGGTGCACACAGCCCCCATTCCTCAAGCCTGTCAAGATCCCTCTGGATGGCTTATCTTCCCTCTAGCATATTAAAAAAGGCAGGACCCTTTCTGAATCATAAACTTTCAGAACAGAAACTATTCTTTCACTTCTCCATGCTCAAAGTCTCTGAAGTGCACAGTAAAGAGCTATGAACAGTGCAAAGATTTCCATAAGCAGCTATTAGTGCCAGAAGGATCACTCCAACTAAACCCTACCCCTGGAAAAATTAAAAAAAAAACGTTACCCACATACCATTTCATGGGGACATATCTGTTCCACTTTGGACTGTGAAATGGTCCAAAAGTCCAAATATTTACAGTATTTCAACAGTTTCTTACCAAAGTCCATTTCAGACTAACACTACTGTATTTCAGCACATAGACACACTTGTGTAGTATTTGTCACATTGCAATTTAACCCACATAACAATACCTACGCCACTTAAAACCAGACTAAATTTTTTTTTTGCTTCACATCTCCACTGTGACATAAGAGAGAAGTCAGCTTATAGATGTTTCCACTTTATCCATAAACCCTAGTCAAGAAAAGTATAAAGAAAAGCTAGAAAGGATATGAGGGGGAAAAAAAAGTACAAGAAATCAAAAGACAGAATTAGACTAGAGGAAAGTAAGACAAGTGTTTGAACAACAATGACATCTCCTGCAAGGTCATGACTTCAGTGACAAAACTGTTGTTCTAGATCAGTGACATAATTGTTATCCCCTGTTTTACTTGCTTTTGCAAGTGGCTGTGCACATCTGTCACTGCAACTGCTTTTACCGAGTCAGTAGTCATAATCAAGTTCAAAGTAGGGTTTCTCCCTCAGGTTAAACAGTGTCCCCACAACCTTACAACTAATGTGCTACACTGCGATGTCATCTGGACAAACATCCTCAGTAGTGAAATCTTTAAAACACGGACTTTCTGCTCCCCAATTAAAATTCTGCTTCCCAGTCAATGCTTGCTATAATCTGCTCCACAGCTCCAAAAAACCCCAAGACCGAGGCAGCGCGCGTAAGTACCCAGAGTGGAATTCAAATGCCCTCAAAAGTTCTCAAAATACTGAACTGCATTTGCCGTATCACTTATGTTTTGTTGGTTGCCAATTCAATCTAATGCTTCTAAACATGATGTGCGTGCCAGCAGCTGTTTGTACTCTCAGACTTTTCAAGGTTTAAGCTGAAGTGACGTATCAATAGAGGAAGCATCAGAAGTGGATTTTTTTTTTTGACAAGACAGTCCTGATTTTTCTGATTTTGTTATAAGACAGTTTGCTTTTCTCTCAAGATATCACAGTATAAGACAGTTATTTACACTTCAAGACAAGGGAAAATTCAGGATGTTTTTACTAGTCAGTAGCTTATGTCCCAAGGAACCTACAAAAATGCAACAGACTCACATAATGGGAGAATCGAGAAATGTCAGAGAGTCAAAAAAACCCATGCAGCAGTGACATCAGCTACAGGACATCCTTAATGCATTCTAGAAAATCCAAATATAACATGTCTGATCTTGTTTGTATTACTACTTTTTCATGCATATCCCAAATGTTACAAAATTTAAAGACTGCCAACTGTTACTAAGGCACAAAGAACTGAAATTTTCTAGTAGTATGTGAAATTCTTATTATTTGAAGTGCTCTTAGAATTACAATACACTTAAAATTTTCTTTGGTGGTTTATTTTTCTGTATTCTGATACAGATGTAAATACTGCTTCAGACAATATTTAGCCTGTTTAAAACTTCATTAATATATTAAAGCACTACACCTGACAGTCAAGACCATTTTTTTATATATCCTCATTAGGAGCCTTTAGAATTACTGATCTAAAGAAATACATAAATCCATCAGTAAGAATTAGCAAGGACAAGGCTACCACCCTCAAAAGCCTTGATTAGTGGTCATTCACTAAAACCTGAGACAGAGATATGTAATTTCTCCTGAACATTAATTTTTATTTTAAAGTCCCGGTTACTTAAAATGAAACATCTGCAACACAACCAAACAGCTCACCCTTACAAGATCAGAGTCGTCCCTTTTGTCAGTTTTCTTCCCTGGTAAGGGTGAAGAGAGTGTGAATTCTTCATTTTCACTGTGGTCCATTTCACTACTGTCAAGCCTAGAATGAATAAACATTTATTCTCCTCATTATTATCATACAGTGGGCAATCCTTAAAAAAAAAAGGAAAATATTAAGAATAACAATCTCCAGAAGAAATCTATTCCTAAACCAAGAACAGTCTGGCAGAAAGCATCTTTCACTCTGGCTTCTATCACAAGCCAGAATGTCTAAGCCTCTGGTGTCAATCATAAGCCAAGATGAATTTTCATTTTTTTCACAGGGAAAGATAAGCAGCTTTTTGGAACAGAAAAGCTGACTTAATTTCAAGAGATCTGTGCATTTGTATACATTTGCATACACTTTCATATACCAATCAAAGATCTCCACAGACAGACCAGCCAAAGCACGAACGCTTTCCTATGGTGAGGCTCAGGCAGTAAAAGAGTAGATTTAAATTTTAGAGACCAGTTCAATCCTCAGCCTTCTGTTGTTATTTAGGGCAGCAATTTCATTTTTATTTCAGTTTCTACATGTAAAAGTGGAGAAAAATACCTCCTGCATATGTAAAACACTGAGACCCACAGTTAAAAGTACTATACAAAAGCAAATACACAAGCCACTTTGTTTCAGCTGCCCTGGGGTAGGTAGAAGCAATATTTTTAAGTAAGAGTAGATGGTTTTTGAATTAAATGATATATGCCATGCACTGAAACGAGAAGCGGTATTCAAATACACAAACTCTTAACTCCCTGGCCTGGGCATTGCATAGTCTGGGAAAGACAGTCTCATTCCTACAAGTATAAAACCTGTAATAACTGTGATGTTATCGGAAACTCAGTTTTTATACATTGTCTTACAGATGCAAGTTTGCCTGTGTGTAATCAGTCAGACTGAGTTAGAAATACCATGCATACTGAATCATTGCCATCATTTTGAGAGAACTTTTCTTCTTCTTTGGTATCTCCACTCTGAACACTAATCAGTTTAACTCAGGTAAACCGGGGAGACTGTGAAGACGACGGAACGTGTTACGCTGTGAATGCAGCGTTATTTTAAATGAACTGGACATAGAACAGTATGAGTCTCAAGATTCATTTAATTGGATACAGAGAATAATCTGGATTCCAACCTGTCTTTAGCCAATAATGCATTTCGGCATGTGAACCTGCTTGACTCATAGGAAATACTTCTTAGCTCCATGGAAAGTCCACAGAAAGGCTTATTTCTTACAAAACACTGCACTACATTTAAAATTATTATGATATATTAAATAGCCAGAGAAGTACCAAATGAAAAGTCTTATTTCTAAGCATAACATTTCCTCATAGTCTTGAAGTAATGTGAGAAACAATCAATAGTGGGGGCTATGGAACGTCTAGATATCTGTGGAAAAAATTAATTATGTCACCTTCAGTTAAAAAATAAATATAAGAAGATACAGTAATGGATGAATAATCTACAAAATTGACACAAAGTAAGCTATCATTTTTAAAGACATAAAACTAGAAGACGACTTATGGGGCATTACAGTACATTCCCCTCTCCATCACAGAAGGAATCTAAAATCCAAAAAATGCTTATCTGCAAAGTCCAGCAAAATGCAGGACAAATTTATAGAGGAGGACATCATGTAAGATCACCACAATGGCCTACCAGTCGTCACTGTCTATGATGTGTTTTAACATTACAGCCAGCCACAATGTTCCTAGGAACTGCAGATGTGTGTAGATATATATACATACATGTGTGTGTGTGGGGGGTCATATATATATATATTTGTAAAATAATAAACATATGAAGCACTCCTTCCCTCTTACAGCCAACTCTGGGTGTGATCTGATTGTGAGTTTTATCTTTTTTAAAAGCAAATTTATTTCTGGGGTTAGAAAGCCAAGTCCATGGTTTCAGTTATACCAATGTGGTAGTGTAACTTTACTTCAAAATAAGATAATAGATTTCTGTTTCTCACTTAGAAAGCATTCTAGAAATATTCAAAGTTTCCATTACAAATACTTGAAATATCAAAGCTCCTTTGTTGTCTACCAACCTCCCTTTGATCCTTCCTGGAGAGCTTGGATTTGAACTGCTGCTGGCATTGCTTACAGTTTCCATTCGTGAAGATTTGGATTGAGACTGCTTGCCTGCTGACGAAAGAGGCTTATTAACTGCTCCAAGAACATTGGCTGCTTTGGGCTGAAACCAAAAATATATTTCCTTTATTTTAAGCTACACATTTAGATATTGTTAACATGTAGTATGCTTAAAATAGTCATAGATTTCGCTTTCTGCAATCAGTATCTTAATTTTAACACACAGCAGTAAACATTTTCATATGAAATTTATGACAGACACCAGAAGGAAGCTGACAAAGCTCTCAAACAGCTAACTGCCACCAAGAACAGTATTCTCCTCTCTACCCTTCCATTCTGTACTCTTCTCACTGGTTGTAACGGGCGCTCACCTAACCTTGCAGTAAGCCACCGCGACACTTCTTGTGCCGTTTGCTTTCTGCTGATCTGGCTGCCTGAAGCAGCTCACCATTTGGATCAGATAAGCATCTCTCCTAGCAAAACAGAAATATCAGCAGGACAGGCCTTTCAGCAAAGAAGCCATTTAACTGGCTTAGCTGTAACTGCATACCATACTAGTTTCAAATGGGAATGAATAAGAATCTCAAAAAAAAAAAATCAAATACTGTGGAGAAGATTCTGGTACTTCACGCACAGATTTAAAAATGTCAGGCTTTTAGTAGGTGCCAAATTTTCCAGACACTGGTGAGCTTCAGGTTATTCATTTAAGTGGATTATCTTTCAGGCATGCCAAATACCTGCAACTCATACTAATTTTTGAGAGTTGAAAGAGTTCAGTTACTCCTGAAGAGAACAGACCTTTATGCCAAACACCCACATACAAAAATACTGAATTAAAGACCATTCTCCACATTTCTCATTATCTAGGATGATCCATCTTCTATTTCAATATTAGATTCTAGCTATCTCTGAAGTTAGTGACAGCTAAAAAAAAGCTCAATATGCATATCGTAGCATCTTTGAATGTTCCTTTTTCAGAAATATGCACCATGGTAGTGCTGGTTTTACTTTTATAGCCAGAGGGAATTTTACACTTACAAAGATTCCCTCTGCACTAGGTATAAGAAAAACAACATATCCTTTCCAAAAATAAAGCTTGGAGAACAAAATCCAGTTTAAGAATTTACATCTGAGTTTAGAAATTAACATTAATCAATAAGTGAATACAGAAAGAGCTCAAAAGCAGAGAGATGTTCAAATTCATACTGGAACAGGCTTCCTACTATGGGGGACTAACACTAACAAGGCCGGCACTAACAGCTCCTCCCCTACCACAGAACTCAAAGCCTTGGTGCCCCCAGACACTGTTCCCTGCTTATATCAACCCTACCATCACCACTCAAGCTAGTCTTCCATTCCTAAAAATAAGAGCAACTCCCATTTCCTGTTGCTCTCGTGATGGTGAAGCAACTGAATATTTTTGGTGGTCAAATACACCTCTGCTGCTTGTTACAAAATTTCAGAACAATAAAAAAGGAGCTAGAGTACTTGGTGCTAGAAATTTAAACCAATATAGAAGCTACCTTAGGGTTCAGAGAAATTTCAATTGGGATATGAGTGATACAGAACTACTGGAGAGAGTCCAGCAAAGGGCCACTAAGATGAAGGAGGGACCGGAACATTTCTCATATGAGGAAGAATGTTTTACGTCAAAATCTGGATGAGAGAACTTAATGTTGACTACTGATCAGAAGCTGGAAGACATGCAATCTCCCTTACAAACTGTTGCATCTTCAGTAAGAAGCAAATCTCTAATCCATGAAGTTAAAATACTCAAATGTGCAATATAGTGATGATCTATTCAAATCAGTAAGTGTTGACTTTCAATTTCTAATCAAAAAGACGCTCTTGTACACCTGCAATTTTCCTAAACTGCAGTCCTCCTCTATTAGTAAGTTACTAGCTCACAGCTAATCCTTCATTAGCAAAGTTAAGGTTAATGAAGATGCTGCACTTTCACTTCTTTTGCAAGGTTCTCCTGTGACCTAGAACCAGACACATCAATCCAGGTGAAAACCACAATTTGTCTTTTCCTTTACTAGATTTTAATTGCATTCTAAAGAGTTCCTGGGCTTAGTTTTAGTGAAGAAAGAACATTGCCATTTGATGTAATGCATATTCAGAAAGATCAATATAACCATAGAATGGACAGTTATTTTGTAAGATGCTGTAAAATGGTACTCAGCTTTGCCAAAGACTAATTTATATTTGAGTTTTTCATAGCTGTCACTTCATATGCAATACTGTAATCTTCTGCAGGAAAAAAAAAGGTGAATTATTTTTCAAAGTTGTTGAATATTACAGGGTGGGTGTTTTCAGACTCTCTAAAGACAACAGGTTTCACCTACTATTAGCAAAACCTGGCATAGACTGCAGCAGTTTTCCTCCTACCTATCTCTCTACCTTTTTATTAACTTTTGGTATATAAACTCTTTGGGCAGAAGCAATCTATTTCCTTAAACTTGAAGTGATTCATTAACTACATGTCAGTTCCATTTAAAAGAAACTAAACAAACAACAAACAAACAGACCCAACCCACTACATATACCCCTAAAAAAACCCCCAAACTAAAATGGCAAATAACAGCACCAAAAAAACCCACACCACACCACCCCCACCATACATACCTTTCCAGGAGTGAAAAAAGACTTCATTTCCGGAGGAAGGTAATTTTTGGTGTTACTGAAATTCTGTAAAGAAATGGGGGGAGTGGAAGTAAAAAAATCACAGCAATAATAAAGGAACAAGAAAAACTTTTTTGAGGTAGTACTGAAAGATTTTCTTTATGTCATTTATGCTTTTGACATTTAAAACCTGAACAACAGTATCTTGGAGAGGGGGAAGGAAATCAACACATGTACACTTCTATAAACATTTATGAAGTCATATGCAAACATACATACATACATTTTCAGCTACATAACATTAGGGAAAAGTCTGAAGTTACAAGAATTATTGAAAAAAAAAAAAAAACAAAAACAAAACCAAACCTGAATTACAGCTATAAAGATTTAAATAGACTTATCTCAAGCAAAATTAAGTGCCAAGGTATACCTTGTCAGGTTGAGTAAAATATCTGGCTGGAAGTACAGGGTCTTTAGGGGATTCCAAACTGTATGTTGTACTCTTTGACATAATGATATTCATTGCTACATCACAGACTGTGTATAGTTTCTGTAAATAACAAAATTAAAAAAACCAAACAACACTTTAGAAGTTCATCACAAACCTTTGGAAAAGACAATCTTTTGAACACCAACGTACAATAACTCAATTTAAAAGCATTTACCTTAAACATCTAACATTAGCCTGCATTGCGGGGTACTAAAATATAGTAGCAAAAGACAAAAGCACTTTAGGCTCAGTAGCTGAAAAGAGGTAGTTTTCATGATCTTAAGAGTAGTGTATGCCATAGTTCCAAAGAGAAAGATGTAAAAAAAAAAAAAAATCATCTTTGTGGTAAAACCAGAAAAGTTACAAATCTGTACATTAAGTGATGCAAAAAACCTCAAACACAAGATCAAGGTTTGATATATTCACTGTACAATCCACACTGGAGACATCTAGTGCATGTGTTTTTCTTCCTATAATGAGCTTGCTTTTGCACTTTTACAATAAAGTATTACAAAGCCCATTAGTGGCTGATTAAAACAGTAAAAATTATACTTTACATATATTTAATGTTTAATAACCTGAGACAAACAGAAGGACTGCAAACTGTTGCAACACCCTTGCAAATGCACAAGATCTACTGTAGCGTAGGAAAATCACTGTCATCTATAGTACAATAAATACAACTACTACTTTATATAAAAAGTATCATCTCCCACGTACAATTCTATTGAATGACATTTTAAAATTGGTGCTTAAAGAAAAATGCAACTCAATTTCAGAAGCAGGTCAGAATTGTATGCAATTTCCAATCAAAATTTATCACCTACTTCATTCATTTTTTGATCCTCTGGTCCTTGTGCATCCTTAGTCTGTTTGATATTTTCTACCATTTTCCTGATAAATGCGTGACTGTTGTTTTCATTTTTAGCCATCAGTATTTCCAGTATGAACCACAGGCACCTAAAGGAGAAATGGAGTACTCCTCATGAATAAAAATGCAAAAGAAATTCTTTTTAAAAGCACATTTGAAAAAGTGGTTTATTCTAGGTTTCACTAGTGCTACAAATTTGAATCAGCCTTACTCTGGGAAACCCATTCTTTAGAAGAAAAGGTAGCAGGAGCAGAAGATGAAGGTAAGATATCAGAGTGTACTAAAAAAGCATATATAATATTTCCCATATTTTACAGAAATATGGGAAATATGGCTTCAAGGCAAGGCTGGACAGGGCTTAGAGCAACCTGGTCTAAGTGGGAGGTGCCCTTGCTCATGGCAGAGGGGTTTGAACTCAATCTTTAAGGTCTCTTCCAACTCTAAGCATTCTATGATTCTGTGAAATAACAACCACTGTTGTGTGCCCTGGACAGTTTATCAGGGTACCACAATGAATTAAAATTTCACTTACAGTAAAGCTAGATTGCTTTAACCCTAGAAATAACACTATTAAAAGCAGACTTACTCTTTAATGTCCTTGAGTTGTTCAATGTCCTGGACTTTGACATAATCGGGGTCATGGGCCAGAAGATGGATAGTATAAGGAACAACATACTCTGGTAGAAGTGACAACAGTTTCTCTGAAAAGCAGAAGAAAGATGCATCAAAAGACCAAGAAATAGGCTTTTCGACTACAGAGGAAAGTAAAATTTAAGGTCAGCGTGCATTAAAGTATAGGCACAAACAAGTCTATCACTTCTGTATGATGTTGTAACTCATGGCTGATATGCAGTTATTTCATGCATGTAAAAATTAGGATTTTATGTATCTCTCACTAGGGCTGCGTATTTTCTAACTACCTTGAGAATAAAGCTACAGCTACCTCCTAATCATTTCCTCAGTTCAAAGCCTGTACTCATAAAGACTTTGAAAAACAGGAGTGAGGATAGATCACAAAATCCACGTTAACTGCAAGATGTGAGACCAACACAATTGTAGGATAAAGCTACTATCCTTCCCCTTTGGACATCGCATGTACAGCATTGGTGTCAACAGAATAGAAATAAACGTCCTTTGCATTCAAATGGCCACAGCCTCTTACCTGTTTAAAGAAGGAACAGGAGGTAACATGAAAGCTAGAACAAAGTAGTAGCAGACTGAGCTTGGAAGGCATAATTCCACATGAACAGAGTAGCACAACCGAACTATGACATTCAAAGCACACCACACTTTGTCTAGCATCCTCTGAGACTTGTAAGCAGTCCTAACAAGGACTGCAGGAGAAAGTCTGTCCTACATCATGACAGTTAGATGGCCTGCTATCCTCAGGGATTCAGAAGTAAGGATTGTTGCCAAAGGTCCTCTCAATAGTTATGATCACAAAATACGCATTCTACAAGGTAACAAATTCCTGAGCTAACCAACACTATGCAGAGTGAACTTCAGCACCGCAAAATTTGAGGGGAAAAAAATCAGTAAAAAAAAAAAAAAAAGATCATAGCTCTCAGGCAAGGATGAGAAAAAAAAAAGATGAACACCAAAAGTCTAAAAACATTTTGCAGAAAATGTCCACACTTTCTTCAGCCTAATGACTGAGAAGAACTGGAGGATGCTCACCTCAGTTATTAAACCCCTTCTGTGTGATGACAGGCAAGGAAGGCACATTATTATTTTATGTATAATACTAAGGTACGAGTATCAGGCTGTTCAAGGAATTCGTGGATGCCCCATCCTCGGAAGTGTTCAAGACCATTATTCCAGATTTCATAAGACTAACTAAATAATGGTCATGCATAAGTCAATTCTCAACCTATCGCATTCTTAAAGGTCTGCATAAGTAGTGATAACTCACAGCCTACATAAAATACTCGGATTCGTTCATAATAGCAAGGAGAGCATTCAAAATTAAGAAAGCCTCATAGGAGATAGTGCTGTCAAGTTCTAAAGATACATTTTAAGAAAGCTATTGCTGTTGATACAGTTAATTATCAAGAGCAATAGGTATACTACGCAGACGGTAAGCCATCATAAGGTTTGAAAGAAACAATAAAATCACCCAATTTTTATTTCACACTGTGTGTATGCAACTGAAATCCAGTGTACTTAGCAAAGCACTTTTTAATGAGTTTCAACTGACATTCCACTATGAACTTTAAAAGCATCCCTCACTTCTTCAAGTGCTGTCCTACATTTTAGCCAGCAGCTGTCTGCATAACTAAATAAAAAAAAATAAAGATGTGGCAGGGAAGAAAAAGAACATAATTATGATTTCAGAACACTAGCAAAATTGGCTTGCCTTAGTCATGTCCCAGGCAAACCAACACGCTATTATTTGAATTAATTAGCAACTTCAATAGAATGCTCATCAAGAGCTCATGAACTCAGCATTTCATTAACTTCCTGCCTTGTACAATTTCTAATACAACTATAGTAATAATTCCAACTGGATCTGAAAACCACAGTGAACCAGATCCACACAAAACAGCAAAAGGACAAATATTGACACACATATTTAACCCCTGTCATGGCAAAAAAAAAGGCAAAACCCACAGTGTTTACACTTTCTTCCCTCATCTCTAATGAGGACAGACAACTGAAAAGGTGAGATGGCTTCATAGACATGAACTGCCTGCACTTGGAACCAGAATGTGCCAAAACCCCTCATGACAGGCTATTATGAGAATTAATTTTTCTTTTAATAAGTTTCTTCCCTAATCTTTACTCTTGCCATTTTTCTGCTTACCAACTTGCAAGTAAAACCCTGGCCTTAGAAAACAAAGATTCCTACAAAAGACACAAGTCTGTACCCAGATGAAACTAGTAATAGATACACAATAAAAACAAGTCTTCTCTTGAGTGGTTTCCACTCCGAATAGCAGTTAGAAAATTTAAGAAGCCTGAAAGTAATTCCTACCAGCCTGTAAAAGGTCAGTGTGGAGGCAAAAGGCATTTTACTGTCTGGCACCAGTCCCCAGGAAGTTTTCTTCAGGCAAAGTACACAGAGGTTTACTGTCTTTTCAACAAATGCCCCAAAATACCTGAAATATATCCTCCTCACCTGTATGAAGTTTTCAAGAATAAAATGTATTACAAAATCACATTTATAGATTCATATACAGATTCCAACAGGTCGCAGGAAGTGATTCTACCCCTTTACTCTGTTCTTGTGAGACCCTACCTGGAATATTCTAGCTCTGGAGTCCTCCGCACACGAAGGACATGAACCTGCTGGAACAGGTCTAGAGGAGGGCCATGAACATGATCAGAGAGATGAAGCACCTCTCCTATGAAGACAGGCTGAGAGAGCTGGGGCTGTTCAGCCTGGAAAAGAGAAGGCTTCGGGGAAACCTTATAGCAGCCTCTCAGTACTTAAAGGGGGCCTACAGGAGAGCTGGAGAGGGACTCTTTGTCAGAAAGTGTAGTGATAGGACAATAGGTAATGATTTTAAATTGGAAGAGGGGAGGTTTAGATTGGATATTAGGAAGAAATTCTTTAGTGTAAAGGTGGTGAGGCACTGGAACAGGTTGCCCAGAGAAGCTGTGGATGCCCTATCCCTGGAAGTGTTGAAGGCCAGGTTGGATGGGGCTTTGAGCAACCTGCTCTAGTGGGAGGTGTGAGTATGATCTTACCAGAACTGAGCTTCAGTTGTACTACTGCAATAATGATTTATTCTTTTTTTAAGATGCTGAAGACATTTTATTTGTTAAAAATTCAGACTGGTAAATTTGACTATCAGAAAGCTAACACTGTAGTCTTCAAAAATTGCTGCAACTTATATTTAATTCAGAATCCTCACAGATTATAGTACACATAAAACCAACGGCATTACTGGAGGTATGTTTTTCAGCAATAAAAAAAAGCCAGGCACAGTTTGAGGTCTTACTGGATAAAAAGAATCACACACATCTATGCTGCTCTTAATTTCTACAGATTTTTGATAGTAACTTTGCATCATCTATCTTAACACAGTTAGGAAAAAGAGATTACTTTTAATCATATGAGAATTCTCATACTTTCCTCCTGCATAACTAAAAGGTTTTCACCTTTGAGGAGGAATAGTCTTAGGATAAGTTAAAGGTGTTTGCTCAATGGATTTTTCTTTTCCACATATTATTGAGATGGAAGAAAAGCACCACTCTATTCTTTTTTTTTTTTAAGTCTAATTAACAGCACACAAAAGGATTTCTCTGCAGACTTATTGTCTGATCAAAGTCTAAGAGGACTAAGGCACATTCAGACTGACATGGCTAATATAAAGTCTGTGATTCATAAATGCAGGAGAAAATCAGTTATCTGACAGTGTCTGTGAGATCAGATTCACAAAACAGGGCTGGTCTATCCTAAGACGAGATGAAAAAATCCCCTTCATTTTACAAAGGCCAAACCATCAGTAATCGTTCAAAAAAATACAACTTTTTAAATGCCCATAAACTCTTCATAATGGTCTACTTTTTTCTATGACCATATACCAGTGTTATCATACTCAAAGCTACACACATACAGTAAGTCAAAAGGGAAAAGGATGGCCTTTATGGAACAAAACCAGCTAACATCAGTCTGTAACAACTTACAAAGCATTCCCATGGTCAGAATGCTGGCACTGGGAAGAAAGAATTACATAAAATCATCCTGAAGTACCTACAAATATAGTCCTTTGACAGCATAAGACAAGATAAGCAGCTATTCAACATAGCTATGCAAAACCAGCCAATTTAGTACAGCATTTCTGTCATTAAGGTTGCATATTATTAATAACAATGAATAATTTTACCTCAGTAACTTCACTTAAAACATAATTAACCATTAAGTTCAAACAGTACACATAACTGCCTTGAAAGACTACTTCACTTAGGCATAAGCATTTGCACAGCTTTTAACATAACTGAAAGGGCTCAGAAACGCCTGTTGTAACTCAGAAGAGAGTTTTAACTTTTAGATTTTAACAGACTTTAAACTCCATTTTCATTTTTCATTAGACATCTATAAGTGACATTTACAGCCGCCTTATGTATAGAAACAGAAAACCATCAGTATTTTCAGTCTACTCACATTTACATTTTAACTATAGCACCGTACAGAAAAGGAACTTTTATTCTCTTACCACTAACTGCTGCGTGTTGCTTCAGATATTCCCTTCTGACATTTATGTTCTTCACAAGGCACTGCCTAGCATGAGCTCTTCTCTCTTTCACTGGATCTTTTGCACACAGTGCACAAATAGCCATATATTCTAGTGGCAGCCGTAGTCTAGAAAGGCCTTTGTGAAGTTTCTGAGCAAATATTTGTCTCACTTGGTAACATTCATCCTATTAAAAAAAAAGAAAAAAGCAAACCCAAAAAACATAACAGTAAACTTTTCTGAAAATAATACAGACTGAAATAAAACACAGAAGCCTGAGTAGATAAGCCAAAATCAATTTCAGACCTTGCAGCCACAGAAACACAGGAACTGTAAGAATGCTTTTAATGCCAATTCAGTCCAATTAAATTGAATTGATCAGCTGAAACTTCCCTTAAGATCAGAAGACTTAAAGTTCAGAAACTGTACAGGAAGATACCACACTCAGAACCTGAGGTTTAATTTACCACAGTATTGAGGCACAGAATTAATGAAAACATTCAGAACAAAACTGCTTGCTCTGTGGAGCCAATATCAAAGATGTGCACCGAAATTATTTAGCCCCCAGTAACCACTTTGTTGATTTCACAACTGTGATTTCACAAATTTTCAGTAAGCCATTAATATTAGAACCTGAGTAAAATTCAACAGTATTACCAGATAAGGTCAAACACTGAAGAGAGTACCAAGCATTTCCACTATACTGTGGAAACCTATGAACTACGACTAACCACAGAAGAGAAAACAAAATCCCCAAAATACCTTCTGTAGCCAGAGTTGAAGGAACCTAAGATCACAAACCCAAACTGAGAGACCTACTCAAGATCTATTGCTTCTTTATAGCAAACCCAGCCCCTAGCAGAAGGCTGATATAGTCCTCTCTTCCTGCTCAGTAACATCACCTAAGTCTAAAGTCTTTGGAAAGTTTAGAAGAGACCTGTGCCTAGGTTGGTACACTGACAAGGAAGCACA
Organism: Thinocorus orbignyianus; assembly: GCA_013400375.1. NCBI lineage: Eukaryota > Metazoa > Chordata > Aves > Ciconiiformes > Thinocoridae > Thinocorus > Thinocorus orbignyianus. The sequence continues at coordinate 28,767 of VXBW01007757.1, forward strand.
CCATCCTTGGCTCAGAAGACAAAGGAAGGTATACTTCATTGTTACTGATGGTGTTCGATGGCACAAATTTGAATTTTATTATTTTCAATACTAAAACGTGAAGAAATAACTTAAATTCAGCTCAGTTACACTACTTCAGTGAGAAGGAGGACCAAACTCAACAAAGTTCTACATTTTTTATAGCATACAAATAAATTTTAAATTCAGAGAAGTAGATATGTAATGTCAATTAATCAGAAGTTCAGCATTTAAAAGTATTTTATATATATATATATTTGCAAAGCAGGACATATCTCTCAAGTACAACTCTAATTCTTGAAAATGGACAAAAACTTGCTTAAACAATTAAAACACTCCCAGAGTTGACAAAAGACACTGAAAGAGCTTTTGGATATTTTTTTTAAAGTGAAACTTATGCAATCTAAAAGATTTATAGTACCATTAAAATCGCATTTTCAACAGCAAACCTTACTAGATCTTAAATCTGATTGTAAGGCCTGTTAAACACTGAAATACTTTAACACTATCCTCAATTATTTTCTATTCTATTTCAAGGTGAAGCTCTGCCGACATCAAAATTTGTTCTGCAGATGAAAGTATTTAACTGCTGGTGAGTTTAGAGGTTTGGCCAAACACATACATCACTTACTTAAAAATTACTAAAACCACATGCATTTAACCATCATGAAGTCTCTGTTTACCAGTGCAACCTTAACACAGCAATTAGCAACAACAATTACATATTCTGTGCTGTAATCATTCCACATTATAAAATGTCAGCCTTAGAAAAAAAAAAATCTAGCACAGAATCATAGCAGAACCTGTGCAACCACTACAGATCTTAAAAATTAAGCTATTCATTTGTTTATTTTGCTTCCTGGTCTGTTCACTTAACGAAAATTTGCTGTAAAATAAATTAGGTAGTACTACAGTTGGCCTTGACATCCTTGTTTGTGGCTAGACTTGATAGTGTTACAAATTAATAAACTTCTATAATAATCAGTGTTTATGATCAAGAAACAGATTCTGATACTAAACCTTCTCTGCATAAACATACATGTATGCATATGAACACATGCAAATATCTCAAAACCAAACATACAGATGGTTTTCATAGTAGAGCAATACAGTAGCACTCATGAGTGCAAAACCCACTGAAACCATTGCAGTTACTCTGCATCTGAGAATCTGAACTCAGCACCCTGGGAGAGAGAAGGGAAACTGCAGAAGACCTCAACAAGATCTAGAAAAGTCATTCATAAATACTCAAAATCCATTAGGAGTTGCAGAGAAAAACAAAGGCAGAATTCCTGTTTTGACAGCTTACAACTGGACAGGTTGGATCAATGGGCCAAGGCCAATGGGATGGGGTTCAACAAGTACTGGCTCCTGCACTTGGGTCACAACCACCACACAGTGCTACAGGCTTGGGGAAGAGTAGCTGGAGAGCTGCCTGGCAGAAGGGACCTGGGGGTGGACACTAGTTGGCTGAATACAAGCTGGCAGTGTACCTAGGTGGCCAAGGTCAAACAGGATCCTGCCTGTGTCAGGAATAGTAGTGAAGTAGGACTGGGGAAGTGATTGGATCTCTGCCCTTAGCACTAGTGAGGCCCCACCTCAAATACTGTGTTCAGTTTTGGGCCCCTCACTACAAGACAGACATTGAGGCACTTGAGCAGGTCTAGGGAAGGGCAATGAAGCTAGTGAAGGGTCTGGAGAACAAGTCTTATGAAGATCAGCTGAGGGAACTGGGGTTGACAGCCTGGAGGAGGTTGAGGGAAGACCTTATCACTCTACAACCTCCTTTCAGGTAGTTGCAGAGAGGTGGGGGTCAGTCTCTTCTCCCAAGTAACAGATGATAGGACAAGAACAAACAACCTCAAGCTGTTCCAGGGGAGATTTAGATTGGATATTGGGAAAAATTTCTTCACTGAAAGGGTTTGTCAAGCATTGAAACAGGCTGCCCAGGGAAGTGCTTGAGTCACTATCACTGGTGATATTTAAAAGATGGGTAGACATTGTGCTCACAGATATGGTTTAGTGATGTTTTTTGTCAGCTGATAGTTGGACTAGATGATCTGAAAGATCCATTCCAACCTAGGCAATTTTGTGATTCTATGAACAGATTTTGATCACTGGGATCAGAAGAAAACACAACATGCAAATGCATACACCATTTGGCAAGGTTAGTCTGGGATGACATTATCCAGCCAAAGTATCCTTTCTGGAACAGAGACAGATCTTACTTGTCATTATATTAAGTGGTTATTTTTCTCTTTACTAATTTTGGTTTGAATTGTAAAAACCTTTAGAATTCGTTTTGACACAAGACTAACATTTCTATTAGGTTTTGAAATAGGAAGACTGAAATGTATCAGTCCTCACTCTAGGTATAAACATCTTCAATTATTGCCAATGTATTTCTGAATTTTAAGTTTAGTTCTATTTCTCTTGTTTTTCATAGCATTTGGAAACTAAGAGCTCCCTTCCATAGGAATACAGAAGCTTAAAATCTATATAAACATTGTTAAAATAATATACAAGCCTAATACAGACTGTCTTTCCCTGGTATATGAATGATTTTTCTAGTCTAATCATACCCAACTCCAAACAACTTAAGAACTTTAAAAGATACTCTATGTAAAAAGAAACAGTACCCACGCAGGAGCTACACTTTGTATTTTCTAACATTAAATGCCAATTTCAAGTATTCTGACATATAAGTAGGTTGCAGCTTTTAAAGCTTTAGCCAGTCACAGGAACTAAGGTCTAGAATGGAATGTTACTATTACCAAAGGTATCTCCTGGAAGGGATTCCTTCCAGAGGCTTTCTTGACTTCTGGAGTCAGGAGAATACCAACAGTTAAAAAAGTAACACCAACGTAAGTTCCTCCATGACTGTCTTATTCCTAGGGTGTGAATCAATTTCTGTAGGATTTCCTAAGTCTAGATGACAGGAGCACAGAGGATTTCTATACCCCTACTTACAATTTGAAAGTTATTTCCTTTCTGCTACTTTGGGCTAACAGGCAGAAATTAAGGACAAAAATTCCAACATCTGAGAAATCTCCCCCATCTCTTCTAATATTTAAAGGATGCCAACTATCTTTGGAGGTTTCTCTGTTCCAAATGTATTCTACACAAGTATTAAGAAACCATGGTCATTGTTGTCACCACAGCCCAACACACTTCATATCATCTTACTTCAACTTCTAATAATATAATAATGCAGCTGAGGTATTACTTTAAATCAATACTGAATTTATTAGTTTATCAACATTCTAATATTTTGGTACTTTACATTAGCATTCCCCCATCAGGCAGCCTTGTACTATAGAGCTAATGCTCATTCAAAAAAAAATAAATAAAAATCAGTCTTCAAGATTATGTAATGGAAAAATAAATTCATGCCAAGGCTGAACATTTTGCATAAAATCAGATTAGCAGATGTACACACAACATACAGAACAAGCAACATATATACTCATACATTTGCTGATAACCCACAAATCCCACCTAATTTCCTTACATTTATGGCTAGCGCACACAGCTGGTACTGTTCTAAGGTGATGATTTCATGGTAACAAGGTTCTTGTGCCAACTTCACAATAGCATTCCCTGCAGCCAGCCTCAACCGAGACATATCAGGTTTACTGAAAAACAAGCACATGGATTATGAAGGTTAATTAGTAAAAAAGTATTTGACTTTATTAAATCCCAGTAAGTTTGCATTGCTAAAAAGAAGGAAAAGTTTCCATGGACTTCGCTGACCCAGCCCCTCCAGATCAACAGCAGAAGTAACTTTAAACCAAAAGCAGTTTCCATGGCACCACATTTTACAGCCTATTACCACATTACCTTGCCCCAGCTTAGCAATGAAAATATTCCTTGAAACTTCCTAAAAGTTCCTCAGGGGGTTGAAACAGTTTTAGCTGTGCACTGGACCAGCACAGTCCAAATTGCCCCTCAGAGACCTCATTTAGCTTACAAGATACTTCTGTTCTCCTTCAGCAGGGGGCTCCTGCCAAAGCAGCCCATTTCTAGTCCCGAAGTTGTCAAACTTCACGTAGCAATGATAGCCCAAGTCAACCTAAATTAAGATTAATTAGATATTATAACAAGTGACTAAGTGAATTGCATTTTTAAGACAATAGCAAAGAGGATTCAGCAAGTGAAAAAATTTTCTACACGATAAAAGTATTGTTACTTAACTTGCACATCCCAATTGTAATCCCATCTAGCAAAACACTCCAAGCATTTGTTAATTTTCATATCAAAAGATGAATGGGTTTTTCTGTAACCCACAACCAGATCTACAATGGTTACCAGAACATCAAAAGCTTCTTCACATGAGCTTTACAAACTGATATCCATTAGTGTATGTATTAATAAATTTAGTTGAGCTTTCACTGTTATTAGTGAATTTATTTCAGTAAACTGTATTACTTCTGCCTTTCTTCACATCAAACAAAAGAATTAAGAAGTCTTATGCACTGCTCTCTTCAGACATAAACGAACTCTATTCCGAAGCAGCAAGTATAGCTTTTTCTATTGATAACCTGGAACAGGAATCAAGTCATATTCTTATTTATAAATAATAATTTATAAGGACAAATATTGTTTAACTACTTAATCATTTGCCCTTTATCCTTAGGAAGAGCTAACACTGTATTCTTAAATCCATTATTATGAAAACAGCATAAAGCAGTTAAAGAGTGAGATAAAAAAGAATTATTATTAAACACAGAGTGCATGATAAAAACACCTACTAAAGAGCTTAAACCTTAAAATTTATCTAATCAAGCTTTGTACACACCTCAGGATTTTATGAGAACCACTACATGTAAAAAAAAACAAACAAAAACAACCACCCACAACAAATAGATCATGAACAACCAAGTGACAGGACAAAAGCTGAACTAACTTTCAAACAAGGCATGAAGATTAACACGGTAACATCTTGCTCTTAAATGCTAAATTTAACTTTAAATTGCATCTAGTGTGATAAGTGAACCCCATAAAGATTCAATTTTTGCACCTCAGTCACAATTGACCAATAATTCCTTACAAGTGCAGAGTAACTGCTCTAAAGGATAAAATTAAGAACTTTCAATCTTCTTCAGCTTTGGTAACAAAAACATTTAATTCTGAAAATTGAATCAAAGATATTTCACGTAAAAGTTGGCCAAATCTTTATAGAGTATACATATCACAGAAACATCCACACACATGTGTGCATACTGTGGGAAGAAAGGACAGCATCAGTGTGAATATTATTCTTACAGCTGAAGACGAAAATCAGATCTCTTTTACTCCCTGAAAGGATTATCTTAGAAGAAATTCTCAACTGAGGATTTATTTTTTATTAAATTGTTATAGTCAAAAGCTTTCTGATCTGCATTATCCCAAAAGACACAATTATTAGGGCTGAAATAAAAGCTTCTGTATAACATAATTGCAGGTTCCGATTCCTTCTAATCATTTTGAAAAATAGCACCAAAGATGCCATTGTACTATCAGAAGCTCTCTAACAGATACAAGAAGGATCTGAGTATTTGTCTTGTGGAGTGCTATTACTATTGCTAAAGACTACACTTTTGAAACGAGGAAAAGAAAGTGCAACGACATGGAAAGATTTTATCAACTGCAAAACACAATCTTAATTAGGGTGGCAGGCTGTACAAAAATAATCCAAATAAACACATCCCAAAAACGTATCTGCTGCATAATCATTTTCTCTCACTTTACAAGCTAGCAGTTAATGTTTTTCCTTCTGCTCCAGAGAATAAATGCCAGTGCCCAATTCTTCATGTTTCATGGAATAAAAAATATGTTTTAACTACAACCTCTGAAAGTGTTCCACAGCAGATGATGTAGCAAGTTATCTACAGCACAGAATTTCTAATGTCGACAGTTTCAAACTAATTTCTCTCTTGGTAAGCTTCATTGTTTTCTGAAACGTTATCTGCATTTTCCTTAATCTCTATTCAGGTTCATATCTATCATTATCACTTTCAGCAACAGCTACTGTCCTCTGATACTGAAATACTTTTATTTTATGCTTAGTATAGATTAAAATTAAAATCCTAGTACAAAGACATGCAAGATTCAACTTCGCTATTTTACCTAACCACAAATAGAAAACCAGTATAATCCTGCCAGGATCTCATTGCTCATCCACACAGGTCTGCCAAAGTATTTGCTGAACCTTCTGCTTTGATCACTCGAGTTGAGAGGATGCTTGAATACTAACTAACTAGCTTTCTTGGGCCCTTCTTCCCTCCAGGGCCTTATCCAATGGGACTCTACACTCAGCAGATCCATGAAGAGGCCCAAATCCATTCTCCAGAAGTCCATCACTGTGATCTTGCTTTTTGCTCCCAGGATTCTGAACTCCACCATCATATGACCATTACAGCAAAGGCTGTCTTCAACCTTCACTCCCCCAACAAGTCCCTCCATGTTGGAGAATATATGGTCCAGCAGACCACCTCTCCTCATTGGCTCCTATACCACTTGTGTCAGGAAGTTGTCACAGATGCTCCAGGAATCACCTGGATTGGTGATATGCACTGCTGTGTTGCTCATCCAGCAGATAGTCGTAAAAGTCCCCCATGAGAGCCAAGGCCTATGAACATGAAATTGTTTCCAGCTGTTTACAGAAGGCCTCAGCCCCTCCCTCATCCTGGTGAGGAGGTCTTCAGCAGACACCCACTACAATGTCACCCATACCAGCCTGCTCTTTAATCCTAACCCATAAAGCTCTCAGCTGGCTCATTGTCCATTCCCAGGCAATTCTCCACACTCTGCAGTTGAAGGGTTGCTTTTAATACAGAGCAACCTCCAACATCATTGCAGCTTTTCCCCTACCCTAAAAGCATCCTCAGCCCTCCATTAACTTCAATAATGGAGAGGTGACCACAGCATTATATACAGTTTCTATTATTATTTATAGTTATGAGAACAAAATAATGGAAAAATTAAGTTTCTAAAAGGGGCACAGTAAGTAATCTTCACTCCAAGTATGCAAACACAAAGGACCTACAGAACTTACCTATTTGCAACTACTGGGTAAGTCAACAATGTGCTCCAAGTAGTTATGGTAAAAAGCTAAATTACTTCCACTCAACTCCCTAGTAATTGCCATGAACAGTCATGCAACAGAATTTAAAACTATGAAACAATTATTTACAAGGAACTTTTTAAATACATAGTTGCTACAAAGGTAACAAACAGACTAGGTAATTCTGAGGTTTGCAATTCTGCACACACAACATAGGTTCTATCTGCATAATCACCTTATTACCAAAGCTAAAGCCTTTCTAGTCATACTGGCAAAAACCGCTCATGCACTTAATGGCTTTTGTAGACATAAATTTTCAATGTTTAGCAAGCAATAGGGGCTGACAACTTGTCACTTCTACCACAGAGGATTAAGAAAATACTCAGAAAAACAAATAAGTTGTCTAACAATCACACAAAAGGTGAATTATTTATTGAGGCTTAATCCTCTTCACGTATTTCCCTTTTCCTTTCACTTTGAGAAACCTCAAGGGATTAAAGTCTACCTTCAAGCAGAAGTGCCTTAGGTACTAAACCATTGCCACCTGGTTTAATGCAACATGCTATTGTTTTTTATTAGAAAGCCTACCTATCAGCCTTTAGCATACACAATAACTGGTACATGAGGAAGGGGCAAGCTGTATAAAAAATTACAACCGATTTTCAATGGGAAAGAGGAAGTTACATAGTTTATTCTTGCAATATGGGTAATGGTCCTTTGAAGAAAGGAAGATAACAAAATTTAAGTGTTAAAATACAGCTATATCTACTGTGTTAAAAAACTTGAGATTCAGAAAACTTATGCAGGAATCCAGCCAAGCTTACCACTAGATCTTACGAAATAAGATGTATAAGTTGCTAAACAGTCTAACAGAATAGTTTAAGTACTACTTTGACTAGAACTCTCCTCAACATAACATCAGATTAAATGTCACCATCTATCACATACCTAATTTTCCCTTGCTCTGTTAAATCTCCATCACTGTGTAATATTGTTGTTAGCAACCTCAGAGTAGAAGTTCCTGACTTGCTGTGGTTGTTCTTCATTCCTAGCAACCATCGAACCATCATCTTGATGGCCTGAATCTGAAAAAAAGAAATTGATAAGGAGAAGTCAAATCACACCATGAAACTAGTTTTTAAAATAATCTTCATCTTAATTTAATCACACAGTATTTTGCCAAGTGCTATTTGCTGCTATGAACATAAGCCTGTCACAGTTGCAAAACAATTTAAATACTGAAAGATAACTAGACATATGTTCACTAGACTGCAACTTTTCACTGAAAGTCTCAAGCATTTATTACAGCAAATAAAAAAAAAATAATCATACAACATTCAGTAAAGTTTGAATTGTTCCTTTTACTAAGCAATCACATGTTCTGTTCTTTGAAAGTGTTATCTTAACTGATCTCACATCCATTAAATACTGGAATAGGCAAAATAACATGTACTTATTAAGAAACTGTTACTAGATCAGAAAGCAGAACACTTTTTCATCTTCCTATATTTCTATAATTACTGTGCTTAAACAACCCTTATACTTTATTTATATATGTAATATTTAAGTTTAAACGTAAGACATGTAAATTAAAAAACACACACTTCAGAGACATTTCGACTGTTAAGAGTATCAACCTGTATTAAGATAACTCATCCAGGAAAAGAGTATTTCTTCCATGGCTATTTAAAGAAAAACATCAAAGCCTGTTACTCAGGATAACTTGTCTTTTGCCAATGGAAACATCAAGTGTTTTGAGGAAAGATTCTAAAAGTATGCAGAATCCAGCAGCTATCATGAAGCACTGAATAATTTCATGTTTCTTTAGTGGAAGTAAAGCACAAATTTGGAGATTAAGTTTGTTTGAGTATTTGAATCCCTTTATCCTTTCATTTTTCTTTCTATATAAGAACAGATACAATACAGAAAACAAAAAGAGGAATATCCTCTCACAGCATAATGAAACTACTCATCTGAATCACAATCATCCTTGGGAAAAACGAAAAAGGAAAACAAGCCAACCAAAACACCCCAACTCTGAAGTTTAAATACAAAACCTAAAAGCTTTAGCAAAACTGTGACACTTTTTGTAACTTCAAATTTTCTACTTAATGGGAAAGGCATTTCTAATAGCTTTCATATAAACATTCATAATATCACCAAATGAAATTCATCACACAGTTTATCTATTCCACGTAACAAAATGATCACAATGGTCCCTTCAGATGTAAAGTTCTATACATTAGCTTATTTTTTAGCACTGCAGCCCATTTACTCCACCTACAGAATTCTAATTTATTGGGTAACACCAGCAAGAGTTAGAAAGTTTGTCCTCAAGAGCTCAGAATACAAATAGAGTTTGTGGAACAGAACTGAAATAGCCTTGCCTTGGGTTCCAAAGTCTCTTCCACTGAAATAGTTGTAGGTATTGTTGTAAAGTTACAATCTGAGACAGTGAATAGAACGCGACAGATCTCTGTCATATGAGAAAACTGCAATCAACTACTACCTTCACATAAACATAGTGAGCACTAATTTTTAAGGTTAAAATAACAGTTTAAAGTATTCAACAGTTCTAACCCCTTTCTCTGATCTAGAGGTTATCATCACGCCTCTACTGTAAGAGTATAATGGGACAGTAATAGCAGAAACACTGTCTTCCCACTACATCGACACTGTAACAGTTAGCTCAGGTTCCTACTACTTGAGTTTTTAGAGCCACAAATGCTACAGTTCTGTGCAGCAGTGAAAAATGAAACAATGCCCACCTAAAACACAGAAAAATAGGACAAGAAACCTTATATTGCAGTGTATACAAGAAATGTCACTGCTACTACTTTAAATCTCAACCACTGGATGGTGCACAGATGCAAGGTCATTGCCAAGAGAGATTATTGCTTTAGAGTAGACACTCAAGCACCAGGTGTAAGAATCCAAGTTTAACTCATGCAATAATTAATCCAATTCTAATCCAGTACTGTACTGAAACATTTCTCTACAGACATCATTTCATTAGGTTTTAGCATTCACAACTAAGGCTAGCCTGTATCAGTCTACATCTGTTAGGTTGAATGATCCTAAAACTCATCAGTCCGCCCCCTTTCATATGCAAACTTGTTAGTTTTAAGATCCCCATTAGATCTATTACACAGTTATGTTACAGAGGGAGAAAGAGGCTTTTCAAATGAGAACGAAGAAAAATACACCGTCAGAGAGAAATCATTTATAAACTAATGGTGTGGCCTGCAGCATTCATTAAGCATAGGCTTCTCAGTGGCAATAAATGCTAATTAAATTTGCAAATCAATTTTCACAATAACCTGTTTTCACTTGCCAATAAAAGCTTCTTACTGTTTTCAGGCTCAGCTTCAACTTCAAATTGCCTCCAGATTTTCTGTAAGCCAATTCCCTTCCAAATAGCCAATTGTATGAAAAGTTTTAATCAACATAAAAGTGCATTTCAGATAGGTATTACAGTTTCACAAATAATTTTTAAAAATTAAGAAATACAATATTTACTACTTCTAGTTACATGCGTAATTACTGAAGTGAAATCATGTCTATTTTAAACAAGCAGTTCATGAAACCAAAACAAACATGTATTCTTTTAATAGTTTTTGGAGCGTACTGTGTTAAGTATGGAACTGCACAAATACAAAAAGTACCTTTGCTGTAGTCAAACAAATAAAAAGCTAACAAATTCCAAACACAACTGAGCATTTCCAATAATGAGTTCTGTACCAAGCTGGGAACCAAAGTGCTTACTAAACCAGCAGAGAAGGAGGCATTCTACAGAGTTTAACAACTTCAAGAGAAAAGGCAAAGAACTTTTTTAAACGACCAGAGCAATTTTATTCAAGAGACACTGGAAATTAAATGACTGCTATAATTAACTTAACAACATGCTACAAAGTACATGCATCTTTCCCAATCTGAAAGAAAACACAAAAGCACAATCTATCCCTGTTCTGAAGAAAGGGCATTTAAAAACAAATACAGACATAGGATGTGTTTTCCACAGTACAAGTCTATTTCTGATTGAGTGAAAAACTGAGTGAGAATATCTATTACCAAGTCCAGAAAATGTAATATAAACTTACTCCAAAAAAGGCAGCAGATTGAGATGACATTTTTAAGTAAAAACAACAACCAAACCCTGACCATTTTAAAGTGGTTTGGGTTTTTTCTTTTTTGCTTAAATCTAGGTTTTTCCTTGAATATACACTGTACACAGAGAAAAGCAATGTAACACATTTATTCACGTCAGGAAACTGACACATCCAAAACCAATTTTTTCTTTATTCCAAAATAGTACTGCAAGTTTCTTGGAATGTCTTAAAAATTCAAAAGAAAAAGGGAAGACTTTAAACCAAGTCTCTACGATATCTAACTCCTATATTAAAGCAATTTCTTTTTTCCCTCCTGTTTAACTGTGATAACATCTGGAATACTTAAGTGTTGCACACCAAATCTGTGCCTGTAAAAAGTGTAACAATTCAATAAAGTCTATATGCAAATGTATTTACAAAAGTAAAAAAGGAGATGCTCCCAAAAGCATATTATTTTCTTCTGGTAATGAAAAAATGTGTATGCTGAGAAGATCCTTAATTTAAAAACAGTTCTACATTTAGAAAGGTGACAAAGAAATGGAGAAAAACAGTTTACAGCTTTAGGAATCCAAATATTCAACTTTATGAAGTATTACACATACAATCACAGGAAAATATACTAAGTGCTACTTACTTTTACAAGCGTTTCAGGAGACACTTCTTCATCTGGGACCCAAAGTTTTGTTGTCTTTTTTCCTGGAAGCTAAACCAGAATGTTACATTTTATTACACTACTGTTACTCCAGTGAAACCTGCTGTAACCTCCTTTCCTGTTCACTTCTGACACCAGTAGCACTAACTAGTCAGCTTTACACCCTCTGTATTTTATAGGACTAGCTCTTATAGAAGTGAGATACTGTTCTTACCTCACTATTCAAGTATCAGCAAATTTAACAGGAGTTAAGGGGGTTTTGTTGCAGCTGTTGTTGCTACCTGGAAACTATCACTTTAGAGTGTAATAATAGCTGTTGCTTTGAAAATAATTTCCAATCTACTACATATGGAAACTGGAATCTCAAAGTGCATAGTTTTAGATAGTAAATCCTTCAACAATGGCTAACAATGCACAAGTTCTTTGACTTTATAACCACTATCAATACAGAAGTATTAGAAAAATTAAAATTCAGGCTTCCATTTAATCACTGTATTTTAGTTTGAAATGTACTATGCTTCCTAAGAAAAGTAAGTCACAACTTGCTTTCTCAAGACAAGAGACTGAGTGACATCAATATCAATTTTCCTATTTTAAACAGAAGGCAAGTCATGAGTGATCAAATGCTGTGCTCCACAAAATACCACTTTTTTAAGGACTAGCAGATTAGTACTAGGTTCCTCCCCTGTACTGCGGGTTGTCAATTGAGTCAAAGAGTACTTGTGGAAATGGAAAGACAACCATATCAAAAAAGAACCAACAAGCCAAAAATTTTCACAGGTACTTGGCCGAGTATCATAATACAAGAGAAGCAGAATCTTATTACAAGGTTTAAAAAATACTTACCCTATCATTCATTAGCAAATCTTTAACAATAAAAGTGGCAACCAAAGATTTCAAAGGGGCAGCAAACTGATCAGGTGCAAGCATGGCTATATGGCCAATAGTAACCAAAGGCGTAATGAGATGCTCAAAATTGCTCGGATCCAGACTTTTATGCAGTGGCTAGAATAAAGGCAACAAATTCAAATATTACTGATAAAATCCACGTCATGTTGCGGGGAAGGGAGTGAGAGTTCTGTACGAAGTCGCTCACATCTACTTCTATTTTGGAAATACAATTTTAAAAGAACCAGTAACTATTTAAAGACATATTGACAAACCTTTTAAGTCTTCTACAAATAAAAAGAAAAAACAAGACGACAGACAAGATGTTTATCACATCTGGGTGCTTGAAAAAGTGGCAGCTCAAGCAGGACTATTTAGAAAATGATGGATTAAAAAGAATATTTTCTTATTGAAGAAGTAGACAGATAATATCTCAAAACAGCAATTTCAGAAATGAACTATGATTCAGCCTTCAAGATAAAAGGCTGATGGGCACTAATTAAAAAGTACATTTGCAGTTGTAACTATAAAAACCTATTTAAATAGTCTCTACCATAATTCAGTTTTTCATATTTTCTGTAACAATTTATTCTTTTGGGCAAGGACTGATGGATGGTTCCTCCTTCCAGAAGCAGTTCATGGTTCTAGCAGACAGTCCAACACTTTGTTTTATTCTATCACCTGTTAAAATACAAAACTCTAAACACGACAGATTGTGGGATATAATAAAAATCCCCTCTGCTACTATTTTTCAGGCCAAACTGCATGAGAACAAAAGGAAAGGGGAAAATACAGTTTCTAAATTTGATACAACTTGCCATATCAATTGCCAGCACATCCCTTCACTTACACGTGCAATATAAAAGATTTATAAAAAAAGGAACTTAAAAATGTTTATTTTACCTCAAATATCTGTGCAAACTGCGTTTCCTTACTGGAAAATATGGCATGGATGCAGTGAATAGCATACTTGGCTTGACGAGGGGGTCCCTTTTTAGCTTTATGATGCAACACTGGAAGCAAAGCCCTTAAAAAAAAAGGTAAGCACCTCTTCACAAACCAGAAATCTTCCGAAGTACCAAACTAGCAAAAAAGTACAGATATACCAATTGTCCCGATTTTGACAATTTCTTCAAAGAAAGGAGGGAAAAAAAAATAAAAAAAGAGTTATTTGAGTTATTTACTTGGCTTGCAAGTAAAAAACCCGAAGAAACCTGGGGTTTGTGATAAAATACGTGGTAAAACAAACATTTAATCTGCAAAGTTACTAAATGCTCTTCTCAAAGTATTTCTGCTTATATATCCTGCTTTCATTGCAAATAATCTTTCCACATTGCTGTATATTTAATTTAGGGAAAAAAATAAGTTATTCTGAAGAGCAATGGTAAAAATTATAGTAGCATTAGTGACATATTAACTGTCACTACTTTGGATATATTCATTTCAATTCTGTTCTTCAAAAACCATTGCATTTTCAAGTCATTAAAATCTCTTTCCTGTTTTACCTGAAGTAATACTTTCTTCCAAAAGAATGCAGGACAATGCTAAAGCACACAAAAGAAAGAATGAGGACTTCCAGAATTCCATACAGTAAAGAACACTACTCAAACAGAGTAAGATAGACAACTTACGATCGTATATGAGGAAAGTCTTCTTCAATTTTACTTCCTGTATTTTTAAAAATTTGTAATGCAGCTTCTGCCACTTTTTCATCATCCATTTTCAAGCAAGCCAGGAGAGACTCAAAAGTTTCAGCTGAATGAAATGAAATAGGGTGCGTAAATGAAAGTACCTGCCAAAATAAGACGAAAGCCATGTTAATATTTTTTAAACGTCCACTTATATATAACACTCCATCAGGTGCCATTTTCCACTGCCATACTGGAATATTTGTAATACTCTGCCTGGTTTTGTCATATGATCCAGATTTCTCTTTTTCTGATTTTTTTTTTTAATACCTCCTAAACTTCTCTATCTCTATACATGATCTCACCAGTTTTAACTTAATTCTCCAGTCTCAGTTTCTTGTCCTGTTATTGAGTTCATGTACTTCCCAGTGGCTACATGTACATTAGCAAGTACTGGGTTACAGTAAAAGCAGGTCTTCAGGGGAACACAACTCATGCTAAGGAATCCCCATTCACACTTCAGGAGTCCTTCCAGACAGACTGAACCCATGTTAGCCACTGCAACACAACACGTGCTTCTGAAGCCCACCTCATAATTTTGTTTCTCTAAAAGGAATCCAGCAGAAATCCTCCCAAGTTTCATGCTTGTTTGCTAATTGGAACAACTGGTTGTGCTCTGATGTTCCTGCCTTTATAATAGTAATACAGACATACCCAATAAGGTCTCTACTCCTTCAAGCTTTCCACAGCAGCTTATCAGAATCCTGTAACTCTCAGTCAGATTCTTAGACTCCGCTTTTAAGTACTAGAGCCCTCTCATGTGAAAAACAATACAACAACAATAATTATATTTGTATGCAAGAAAAAGAAATCCTCATGATCCTCCCTGAAAGTTCGCCTTCTCTTAATTTTTAAGTGGCTGTTGATTATTAGCCTCTTTCCATATCATATTCTGACTCATGGCAAAAAAATGATTCTCAATCTAGGAACTTCTTCACATGTACTTTTCCATTTTCATAAGTTATTTCCTCTCCATTTCATTGTATGGTATTCCCTTTTCTGGACTCCTACATTTGTCCTTTCTGGATCCTTCTCATGATGTACATATCACTTTTTTTCAGGACAATCTTAATCCTCTTCCTTAAATCTGTCTTGCCAGTTCATATAAATATGTAAGTCCTGACCTGGGAGCCTCCTGTCAAATATATAGTCCTTCATGACAACACATTCATAATCCAATTCAGTTTTGCGCTCCTGGGTTTTTGTACCTTTATCTAAATGTGCACATCTGGTTAAAGAGTGGCGTGCTCTCAGATGAACCTACTGGGCCCTTAGTTGATATAAAATATTCTGAAAAGTTCAGTATGGGAGTCCTTTACATTTTGACACCTCTGAAGTCAACCCACCACAGGACTACTCCCAACACAGCCATGTAACCGAGGTGGTGCTATGGCACAAGTATCTTTCGGTGCAAGTACAGGCAAAGCTGACACTACACAGTGCTTTTAGCCTAGCCTTTGAGAGAGACCAAGTGAAACAAAAAGCCCTATGTAGTTGCATTTAAGACAGTTCACACTTTTAACAGTATTTATAAATGAAACAGTGGTCAGCCTAATAAGTTTTGTACCCAGGAACGCAACTTGCAGGGGTTTGCTATGTTAACCGAGACTCAAGGTTTACACATAGTTGAAACAGATCAGACCTCAATTTATGAGGCACTCAGGACAACAGCAGTATTATTGTACTGATATACAAGCAAAAGTTCCAAAAGTAGTGTAACTATACTCATAAACCCTTGAATTCACATGCTAATAATCACAACTCAGCTGCTAATATCACACACGCAACTACTTTTGACTTCCAGAAAAACTTCTCAATTATTTAGAAGATATCTTACATAAGATGAGCACAGAGAACAGAAACCAAATCAGTATTTTTCCAGTTAGTCACCACATGCTTATAACTAAAGATACTGAGTGCTAATTAAAAATTTATTTTAACAAAGTCGCTTTAGAAAGTTTCACATGCTCACTGACCAGCAGGAATATACTTGCCTTAAGCAATTCAAGACCTGCTCTGATTGCCTGGTCAGTAGGTACACCCTCATCTTCATCATCAGCTGTTCCATCTATAGACTTGTTTACTTGCTTGATGAGGGCACTGAAGAAGAAAACAAAACACAGCCTTGTATTTACTGCAATTCTACCATGTATGACCATTTTCCTAAGTTCAAGATTTAAGCTTATTAAATGAACTTATTTAAAATGTAAAACATAAGCTTGTTACAAAACAAATGTCAACTACATACATGACCTGGCTGTCTTCATCTCCTATTTAAATCAAATCTTATGAAGAATTATGTTCAAAAATGCTTATCCATCCTGAATTAATAACTATATACAAATTACTCTGGAAGGATTACAAAAATAAGAAAACAATTTGAGCACTACAAGCAACGAATTCAGGAAAGAACTATTGTGAAGTTACTAGCTGCTATGGATGCCTAATAATCAATAGAAAATAAATGCTTATGATGTTTAATCTATAACCAAGAGGAAAAAATACCCCACCATTAAACAGCTGTGCTAAGAGATGATGAAAAATTCAAAAGACCTATTTCCTGTGTATTTCACCTTGACAGTAATGCTTGTGTTTTTTCTTACAATGTACCCTAGGAATGGAAACAGTGATTATCCAAATGATCCTATTAGCAAGTGGTGTAGGCAACTTCCCAATCAAGAACCGAATAATATTCAGAATATTCCTTTTCAGTATATCCTGTAATTGATGTTTATTGCCTAAAAGGAAAAAAAAATCCCAGACAAAATCCCCAAAACCCCACCAAAGATAATAAGAAAACCCCAAAAAAACAGTTGTAGCAAACCAAGGGAGAGATCTCTTAGTCAGACTTCCCAGATTTTTTATTTATTTTTTTCCTGCCCCTAATTGGACAAAATACCAACCATCTATTAAGAACTACACAGTCTGAGTCTCAAAAACAGAGCAGAAGTTGTGAAATTTTATAAAGATGGGAGAAGACCAATTCTTTGGCAAAACTGAAAATATGTGGTTTTACACCTTTTTTTCTACTTGTATATTGTGTTGCAGTCAATAGGTAGATTATGAAATAAATATTACAATTTAATGCCACATGAATATTACTTTAAATACACGTTTTATATTGCTTCTTTGAATGTGGAAAAAACTATTTTCAACTTTAAAGTACAAATCTAGCTACACACTGTGCTTAATACAAGATCAGAAACAGATTTTTAAGTGAAATATCAATGGCTCCATTACATTGCTTACACAACACGCAGAAATTGAAAAGCTAAAGTACTTCAAAGTCAATGACTATAGCTGCAATTAACAGATAAGAATTTACCAGTATTTAGTACTACTTATCTCTAATAAGGTACCACATCTCTCATATACAGTTGCTAAATAATCATTTCAGCAATTAGTTTTTTCCCCACACATAACTTCACTGGCTTACACTTTCTCGAAGCCTTGATGTCTCAGCACCACAATCTTTACTTCCTCAGTTAAATTACTGTTTACGTCACTATGAGCTTTAATATTCTGGGTGGAAAGCTTCAATCAACAGCCATGGATAGAAATTTGTTAAAAATGTGTCAGTCACAAACCACACTTTCCTCATCAGCAACAGATTCATTTTTACTGACAGGCTGTCCCAGTTCTGCTGAATGACAAATCAATTGTTTGTGTGGCTACATTCGCAATGAGGACACAAAAACCCCTAAGCAAGGGGAAAGAGAAGAAAATCCTGCAGGTCACCAAGCCTTAAACCTCACCTGCCCAATCTATTACTGCTTACGCTTAAAGACAAAATAAGGCACCCCGATTTCAAACCCTGTGATCTACAGTCACCAACACACTCAAAAATACCTGATGGATTCAGTATCAATGTGCACAGGAGCAATTCTCTCGAGAAGAAACTTTATCATTTCCAGGAAAGGATTTGTCGGTTGCTTTGGATTGCCCAACTTCTTTGTTATTTCCCTCTGAAATACAAGTTTTAATTAAATTTATAATCAATTAAGGTCAAAAAATATTCTCATATTTTAAGAGTAATTCTTACCACACATCCTTCAGCCTGTTTACAAGAACATGTTGGGCTAACAAGCATTTCTAACTGACTTCTTATTTTTTCATCATCTTCTAGAACTTGTGTGAACTTTTTCATGAAATCTTGAGCTTTTCCTGGATCAGGAAGGTTTCCTTTAAATAAGCAAAAGAAATCACTGTTTATTTTAATAAGTATCAGTATTGTAAATTACCCAAGTCTGAAATGTCACACCACGAAGCCTTCTATGTGTGTCTAAGTTAGCCAAGAAGGAAGGTGAAAAAAAGAAGAAAACCCAAACCATAAACAAATCACAAAACACCTTAATGTCTGCAGACATACCTACAAGGACAACAATTTCTAAAATTTTGTGTATCCACAGACCTCCCTGGCGATTTGCTTTCCTTGCCCTTCACACTCATTTTTCAGCAAGCCTACTTATTCCTGTCAATACCATTAACAGCTGAAGCTGACCTCAGAATGCAAAGCCTGCACTCCATAGAAAAATGTACTCTGTATTTAGATCATCTGATACGACACGTGTGAAAAAGATCAAAAGGGTATTTTTGCTAAATTACTCCTTCACTGAACATAAACTTGTAACATTTTTTAAAAAAAAAGCTTTAAAAATTCATTTCTTAAGTTACATATTAATTTGATATTTACACTTTAATTATAACAAGATGATTTATTGGTAAAGTATTAGTATACTATTTAAGATGTTTCAGGGTTCTGGTACAACAGGCGTTAAGCAGAGTTGGCACAGAAAACGGCATAGGACTACAGACAGTCCAAAACAAGTAGTACTAAGTATTTGGTTTGCTGAATTGATTATTTTTAATGTGACACAACTTGCAGAAATAGAAAAAAATTACAAAATTATCAACTTTTATATTATAAATAAAAGGAAAACAGAATTTGGAACATGGCTAACCAGGCAGCAAGATGCAGGTTTTCCTGCGTATTTTTTCAAAAACGTACATAGCCTTAAGGATTATTTTTTTCTTCTTCCAGAACAGCTTGCCTTTTTTTTTTTTTTTGAAAAAAAAAAAAGGTTGATTTAAAAACAAAATTTCAGCATCGTAAAACTTTTTTTTTGTCTTATTATTATTGATTTTAACGCTATTGGCATGGTTAGGCTGGGAGGAACAAGAAGTGTTGCTTTGGGGTTGGTGATTTTTCTTTGCCAAGAGTTCACGTTACATAGAAGTTCTTCAGTTTCCAAAGCGCCCTCCTTGCTACTGTAACCCAAACCCTTGCATTCTCCCAACAGCACTTACAATACCAACACCTCAAAGACATGCAACTCAGTAGACAGTATAGTAGGTTAACATCAGTTAATATATATTCTATAGTATAAGCTAATGAAGAGACTAACACCCTAATGATCTAGATTCTGAATTAGTTCACAACAGATGCAGCCAAAATGTCATGTGATAAGCTTCATAAACGGAGCCTTTTTACAAAAAAGGGGGAATTCTGCTTATTGTTGTCTTAATTCTCTAAAGCACATTGTTACATCGTGTTCATCATGATTTGTTATATCTGTTACAAAACTCTTTATAAGCTTATCTCAAATGACTTTTAAAGCAAGAGAGCAATATATTTCAACTGTAATTTTTAGACAGTGTAAATACTTCAACTGACTTACTTGTTATAACCATCACTTTTGAGAATATAGCTTTACTGCTGGCATCTGTCTGCAAGTCACAAAAGAAAAATGGATTAAGTTAAAATTTTACATTATATATTTCCACTTTAATTCCAAGTGAGTAAAATTCTGAAATCCACCATCAACGGGTCAGCACCCATCACTTTGCTAACACATCAGCATGTTGGAAATCAAAACCACCCCTGCAAGGTAATGCTAGATGGTTACAGAAAGTAAAAGATAGATTGTGCCTACAGTATCACTCTCACACATACATTTCTGTAAAATATTTTTATTACTTTCCTATCTACTATATAACTTATGAACAGCACAAATGGGTTATTTCTGTAATGGCTCTCCATCTAGAATCTTGTATTTTAAAAAATAAAACAAACACCAAGCATTAAATTCACTTTATCTTCTTGTGCAGATATTGATTCTAAGTAGTCTTGGCAGTAGTTCCTACATTATTGCAAGGAATGGAGCAAGTCACTACGACAACTACTACCCCAGTTCAGCTGAACAGGGAAAGCAGATGACAGCAGTGAAATTGTGAAAGTAACAAATCGGGGACCATGATAACAACAACAGAAAATGAAACATAATTTCATTTCAGGATATCTGCAATGTTTAGATTTCAGTGAAACTGTTGCTGATATAAAGTCATCCAACAGCATCTTACAAGCTAAATAAGTTACACAAAACAGACTTATTTCATTTATTTTCCTTTTGTCAAACATTCTTCTGGTACAGGATTTCAAATTCCACATGAAAAGCTCACCCCAAGAGTTAGTTCTTACACTGAGTAAATGGAAGAGGAGAAAAAAAACCAACAGAACACAATAAATCTCACAGCAAGGTAAAACTACATAACAAATACATTTTCTTGAGACTATATTTCTAACAAACAAGCGATGCTTCTACAACACATCATCTGCTACAGAAGGTAGACAAACTAGTTCCCAAGACACTTTTTCTGTACTTTTAGCTGTATTCCACAATATTGTACAGATTAGGAAATTTTATGGAATTACACCGAAGTTTGAAATAAGGAATAATCAGTAAAAATGACAAAGGGAATTCTTAACTGTACAGTGAAGACAATACCCTAATCATCTTCAGAAAAGTGTTCTAAGGGGGATAAAACAAGAAAAACACAAATTGAAATCTTTCACTGTTGTGCAGTGAACACTGTTAAAACAACTCTGAAATCTTTGTGACATGAAAATTGGAACCTGAATAAAAATTCAAGCTTACAGTAATGTTGTCAAAAGCATATAGACCCATCAGCTTTCACCCCATAAAGAAAGCTGCTCTTTTACCAATTGAATTCTGACAGATCAGTGCGGTGACACAACTTCTGAAGTCTTTAAACCTTGGTGTCTGTTCTGTCTAGATTAGGGAGAAATTATGATCAACAAAAATGGAAAGTATCTTAACACGTTTTCAGTCTCCTCAATAATGCTTACACAGTTAGAGCCTGAAAAAGGAAAAAGGAGAACGCCTAAAGAGCTTCACTAAATGTCAAAAAAGCTTCATAAGATGACGAAAAACAGTGGACTGGAAAGTTCAAAGACTTAAAACCGCAAAATAATGTAGGTTGGAAGTAACAACTATAGGCCATCTGGTTGAACTGCCTGCTTAAAGTAGGTCTAACTAAGATCAGGTTTTGCTCCAGGCCTCATCTGGTTGCATTTTTAATATTTACAAGGACAAAGATTTCAAAATCTCTCTGGGCCACCTGTTCCCTTATTTTATCACCCTTACAGCAAATCTTTTTTTCTTACTATCTAATGGAAGTTTCCTTGTGGCAGCCTCTGTATGCTGCTCCTTGTCCTATCCCTCTTCATCTCCAAGAGTTCTTACAATGCCTACACTTGCCACAGGAACATCATCTACAGGAAATCAAAGTCACAATTAAGCTATAACGATTCGGCGGAGAAATTAGACTAAAGTGAAAAAGCATGTATGGTAACACCAAGTCATGTTTTATAAGCTTACTAGTTCATTTCAGTTTTGCTTTCTGAAAGAAAACAGTTTCTACAGCTCAAGATGGCTTATGGGTATTTGTATCAAGACTATTACTGCCTTGAACTGTACGCCCCTTCAGTTTATTATTATGAAAATCACAGAATCATAGAACAGTTAGAGTTGGAAGGGACCTTGAAGATCATCGAGTTCCAACCCCCCTGCCATGGGCAGGGACACCTCCCACTAGGGCAGGTTGCTCAAAGCCCCATCCAGCCTGGCTTTCAACACTTCCAGGGATGGGGCATCCACAACTTCCCTGGGCAACCTGTTCTAGTGTCTTACCACCCTCACAGTCAAGTTTCTTCCTAATATCTGATCTAAATCTCCCCTCTTCCAGTTTAAAACTGCTACCCCTTGTCCTTGCCCTTCTCATCTTCATCACATTGTTTTAATTGCTTGAACTAATTATCAATCTTGGGGCGGGGCAGGGGGGAAACCCCAAGCAAACATACAGAAATAAAAGCTCTGGTAAAAACAGCTAAACATGTGCATTGGGCACAATGAGCATGGCTTGGGGTAGGTTGCTGCGGTGATCTGTGCAGGAGGTGGTCAAGAACTGCCCTGTGCTGGTCTAAGCTGCTCCAGCTAACTCTGCAACCAACAAACCAACCCACCAAAACCCCAACCAGTCAGAGGAGTCTATGGTGCCACTGAAAAAACACATCTAAGAAAGGAGGCAGTGGAGAAAGTATGACTCTAGAAGGACTGTGGCTGGTGGAAGAACACATACTGGAGCAGCGAGTAAGAAACCAGGAGCAGCAAAAGGAAAGGAATCGTCATGTCTTGACCCATCTCCAAAGGCCTCAGCAAAGAGACTGTGCCTAGTGTGTGAGGAGGGGTCTGGAAAGAGCAAAGCAGGGAAGAAAGATGTCCAAAGTGGAGCTGAAGGCTTTCTCTAAGCATTTATTGTTAGTTTTTACTTCTCAATACCAGAATCAATATTGTATATTAACATAAACTTTGAACTAAACTAAGTTAATTTCCTGGACTCTAAACCATTTTGTTGCCCATGACAGCATTCCAAACTATCACAAGTCCCTTAAGTTCTTCCCTGCAGTCTTGTTACACAAAAGAACATTCAAGTGTACAAAACCAGCACTCAACAGGGAAATATAGGATGAAAGTCACATGTATAAATGCAAACATGTCAACAGCACACATTGTTTTGAATGCTATGCTTTTCCTGGCATCTATCAAAACCCTCATATTTAATTCCATAACATGCTTGCTGTTTTACAACTGAGAAAGAACTTTTAATACATCTCCCTGAAAACAAAAGGAAAAGTTGAAATTTCACTTTCAACTGAAATGCAGACAACATCAAGAAAGTAACTCAGGTTTTAAATGCATAAGTGTATTTAAACTACACTCAAGAATATAAAACAGTATGTGAAAAATATTTCAGTTCCATCATTAAAACACAATCAAGTACTGTTACACTAACAATTACTGCATTTAGAATTTAATGCAACATTGCACCATGTTTTAAATGCACTAAATAAAAATTATGAATTTCACTGCAATTAGGACTGAAATGGTAAAGGATAAATTTTGATTTGATTAGTTTTTCTCTGTCTGCAAGACAGAGCACTTCTAAGCAGATATACTAGATAATCCAGCCACACAGTTAGGCACTCCTCCTGGGTCGGGTCATTTCAGAATAAAGATAAATTGGTTCTAAAACATTGAATTTGCTGTATTATATGAGTATATACAAATATAGAAAATAAAAATCACACACACACACAGATGTGAGCACGGCAACATTTTCTCCTATATATTATTTCTGTTAAAAAAGTACCAGATTGAACTCTTGGCATTAAAATCAAGTTCTAGTCACAAATAAAATCCAGAACTTCATCTTATGAATTTCCCCCCTCCCAAAGATGAGTACGCACACACATAAACAGAAAAAAGCACCATAATCTACATTTTACTTTATTAAAAATATCCTAAATGCTCAGTAACTGTTGATTTTTTCCTTCTGAGCAAATTTGTAAACAAAGAATTCAGTTTTAGTCTTATCTCCACTACAACATTTGTGAAGTTTCCAAGTACAAAAACACGAATCTGCTGGAATAAAAACACTCTGATTTCTTAAATGTTACTAATCATACATAAGTTGTTAGGGTATATTGGTACTTTTTCTTCATTACTTGATTTGGCAGTCAAAAATAGCATGATGTCTCTTCCTCTTTCTAGAGTCAGAATAATCCTCATGAAATGCAATTCAAACACAGTAAATATTTTGGTATCAAACCACCGGCAAAATCTCTTAATTTCTATAACACCTCTTCAATTTCACTTACGAAATATGCACGCATTTCCTATTGCAAGTGTAGTCTATCAGTTAACTTTCACAATATATCCTATATGCCATTAAAAATAAGCTAGAAATAATCAAAAAGAGCGTATTAAATAAAACTGCACATTCACTACAGGATAAAGATAAATTGCACTCACTTTGGGTTGTTTTATTAGGTCAACTAAATCCTTTACTTGGTGCCGTAGCAGATTTTGACACTTCCACATTTCATTCAATGCTCTAAAAATAAATAAATAAAGTTGTCAAAATCATCTATTCAATAAGTACCACAATTGTCCAAAAAGAGCCTTTAAGTTCTTTTCAGCTTCAGACTCAGAAATGTGCCTATCACCTGAACTTCCATTGCTGCATTAGCAAAGGCTAAATGGTTCCTAATGGCATGATATGGAAAATTTAGACTGGAACAAAGTAAAATTTTGAAACAAGTTTCATTTCAGATGCTTAAGGACACTGCTTTTAAAAGAAATAGGAAGTAACTGATGTCTGGCCCATAAAGAACTCATTTGTACAAGTCTGAAATCACTCTTGCAAAAACATTCCAAAAAGCAGCCTATAAAGTAGATGTTTCAGATTTTACCATCACAACAACATTATTCTTGCACACAAAAAGTTTAAGACATGCATTAGAGATAGTCCAACAAAACTGAAAATTAGCACACTTTCCAGGAAAAATAAGCCATATAAATTTCAAAAAGCCACATTTTCATTTAAAAATTTTCCAGAATCCACAAATGAAAAGTCAGTTCCATTTAACTAAACATACTACGTATTAAAAATGAGTACTGCTACACAGGAAAACTGTAGAATTCAGAAGTTATTACCAAACATACTAAACTGAAGAATTCAGTTTTTAGTTACCTAAAACAACACACACTAAGAATAATCCAATTCTGCATTTTTGTTTAGCCTATACTAATTAGTAAAACAGTAACTCTTTATTATTAATATACCATTCTTAGTTTGTTCCATTTGGAATATCTTTAGGCAGGTAATACAAGAAGTGCAGGAGATTCAAACATCAGCTTTTGTAGTATTTGAAGGCTCTGGTGTTTTTCAAACCATTTTTTCACATAGAAAGCTTTTTCTAATCTCCCTCATGAGAGAAAACTCTATTTGATTTTTAAGTGACCGAGTACTACTAAATGAAAACCAAAGTAAAACTAACTAAATTCAATCAAACTGTGAACATTACAGCAGCAAAACTGTTATTAGTCAAATTCACATGCATATACCCATTTTAAGTAAAATGTATATTGAAGGAGGAAAGACAAACAAGTAATTCCTTCCCATTCCTAAGCCATCCTGGCTGCTAAAACACGGAGGATATTAACTGAGAAACTCTCAGATAAGATGTAGGGTGAGTGAACACCGTTATCTACGCTCTCTTTTTTCAAACATAAAAGGACTGACATGCATTCAAGCTTCTTTCCAGATCTTTGACACTATTTTTTTCAGCTGTTTACACTTAAAAAGGTACCATGCCTTATTAGAAAACACCCTATTAGATGGTTGCAGGTTTTTGTGGTTGCGGCTGGGGCTTTTTTCCCCTCAAAATCCCGCTCTAAAAATAGATACTATTGCTACATTCTGTTTTGTGACAGTTCATAAACCACTTCTGTCCACTGTCTTAGGCCACTCATAACAATTTAGAAGTAATTTACAACAATATTTGTATTAAACATTATTTTGCAAAGTCTCACAGCACATACTTCACAGCATTTGAATCCAGTGTTGCATAAAGGTAGTACAAACATTTCATTCGTTCATTTGTTTCCAAGTTGTGAGGGACCATGTACTGAGCAAAGATGCGTTCAACGAGTAACCTGCAAGACAGGATTAAGCAACAAACTATAAAGGAAGAAAGTGGTCTTGAATTGCTAAAACATTCATTGACAAAATTTCAGACATATCTAAAGATCACTTGTTGCACACAAAGATAGGGCTATTCAAAAACCTAGAGTTCAAGTTACTTAACCTCCAGTGTAAGCATAAAATAAAGAAAAAAAATCATTACAGAAAACATAATGTTAATGTTAACAGTAGAACATTTAAGAGACAACATTACCAAGATCAGATGTATTAATCTAGACAGGAATCAAAGGATTTAGATAAGGATGTCTCTTAATTATCAGCACAAGGAAACCTTATCAGTGAATTTCATTACAGGTCAGCATTGGGGTAAATTCAGGATTTGACCCAAAGTAATGGACTTAAAAACTAAAAAAGAATTATCATGTGGATCGTATCTCACATTATCATGAAACCCAGAAGGAGAACTCAGACACTAGTCAGGAGCAGCTGCCTTCCCTCCACCCCTCCCTGGTCCTTTTCCAAAGGGATAAAAGTTTATCCCATTTCTTTTGCTTCTGCAATAAAAATGTGGGTACATTCCCAAAAGAATTATTAAAAGCTTCAGCTATAACATGGAAGCTCCTTATTTGGAAACAGGAGGAGAGAAAGGTTTGGGTCTGCCAGTTACCTGGGCAAGGCTGACAAGAAGAAACAAATGGAAAACTAAGCCCATTTTACAATCTTAAATACTGAGAAGGCACAAGTCTTTTGCAAATTGAGGTCAATATTAACAGAATGAAGTAAACAGGTAAAAGAAAATCCAATCATGTATGTTTAGGCTAGAAAAGAGAAGACAATTCCTACGCATGAGTGAAGCAGGTGGTCAAAACCCAAACCCAGCTAGTTCAAAAAGATCCTGAAGTTTAAGAAAAATCTCACACTGGGAAAGACTAGATCTGAAGATCCAGACAGTTCTGTCCACTTCCATGGTACCATGGAATAACTGCTTATTTTGGAGATGACTTTCCTGAGGCCACAAGTTTTTAAAAATACTTATATGGGTCTGCAATGCCATTTGTATCTGAATGTGCCACAAAGGCCAAAGTCTTATTTTTAAAGCCACCAAGACATCCTTGATTAGCCAAGGCATGGTGATTCCCAAACTAGTTCCCCATGTGCAACCATTTATTTTTCAATACAAAAACCTATACACAATGCTATAGTTGGTACAGCAGAGGCACTGTTTTCACCACAAATCCAGGACAAGACTCTAATTCATGGTTATTATAGCAAAGAAAAACTAATCTTCTACAGTGAGATGCCTTAACTGTTGTCTCTATGCGTACTAGACTTACCATTAAAGCACACAGGAACAACAGACAAATCTAAAGCAAGATCATTAAAGCATTTTCACTTACTGAGTTTTAACACAAAAATTAGCAAACTCCTGCAGTATAAACGAAACTCATTTACTGAAGCAGTGAAGTACAACTAAAAATTTTGAAATATTCTAACTAGAATCACTTTTGGCCTTAAAGTGGAAAAAAAAGTACAAGAAAACAATACAGGACAATGTTTGACTGCACCTATATAAGATTACACACTGAATCAAAACAGAGGACTATGAAGCCGCCTCCTTCTTGTCAGCACTTAAGCACAAAGGTAAAACAAATCTGCATCGTAAGTTATCACACTTAGCCACAGACTCACCTAGTTTTCACAACTGACTTACCGGTCATCAATACTGTTTTGATAATATATATGCAGAAGTTTATCTTTGATCCATGATATCTGTTTCGCAGCTTCTTTTCCTGCTTCTGATTGTAATGAATATTTCTTGTATACCTGTGCAAGTCCCATCATAGCTTCTTTCCTCACTCTCCACTTGAAAAAGAGAAATAGTACCCAGTTTAGCAGTTCAAAACTCAAAACTGAAAAGACTGCAGAATTCTGAGGAAGGTATTTCCTATTCTGTTCCAAAGTAAAATTGAGTTGATACTGCAACAGTTTTTCATTAGAACATATATTGCATCATAGCTGTTATGCCGAACCCTTCAACATCAGTAACTACTATGCAAGTAGAATTTAGAATTGTTACAAATTTAAGCTGTCTCACAGATCTATACCGAATATTTGTGATTGTATTATGGGTGCAACAGGGGAAAGTGTGTCGCCAAATTGAAAATATCAGGTGATAACATTAATTTTAAGAGCTCACCAACAGCCTTGTTTGTCATGCTTTAACATACACAGCAAACCTGGTAAATTTTACCAAATAATGAAACATAGTTGAACTAAATTTCAAGACTATTCAAATTTGAAAACTATTACACTGATTTGCAGTCCTCCGATGATCTAATTAAAAGCAGGCAAACCAGCTACCTCTGACGGTGGAACAAGAGTCTCAGTTTACTCTTAGAATTACTAACACTTGACAATTGGAACAACATTGCTGTGCTTCAGCCATTTTTATCGTACTATCTTAAATGAAAATACAGCACAATGAGAAATGTGGCATTTCAGTCAGGGCAAAAGATATGTCATTAAAACAGACCAAATTTTTTTGCATTATGTTGGTTTTCATTAGTCATTTTAAGATAAATTCAGCATTTTTTAGAAGAGCTACTTTTTAAAAAACTGAATTACAGTCTAAAGACGTAAGACACAGCAATTATTAGTATTAATTACGTCTTACCCGCTTGTCCAGTGTTCGTTCTCTGACAAAATTAAGCAGGTGATCATTGACAAGCAAAAGATCTTTTTTAGCAGCAGTAACTATGGATACTATAACATCATGTCTTATGGCCTCTTCAGGATCATGTGACCTTACTTTAAGATATTCTGGGGAAAAAAACAGAATAAGTATTTCACTGTAAGTATACAACTGCAGCTACTTGTCTTTCTCTAGACAGAAGCAGAAAACATGATTTTCTACTGTTTTGAAACCAACAGTAAGAAATCAATAGTTTTTTCTAAGAATAACTGGAACATCAGTAAAACTTTGTACTTGCTTAGAATATCAAATATTCTTATTTCTCACATTATGGAAGTTAGAAGAAATAATGAAAATGTAACCCCATAATAGTTAGGCTATGTCTACATTAGCAACTATTACAGCCAAACAGAATTGGATCTGTAGAGTACAACAGACAGTGCTGAGAACTTGATAGCCACACTATATACATTTTAAAGTCTTACTTCAGGCTAGAGGCTACTCTCTTCCTGCAGACTCCATCCCCTTTGGCTGCTGGAGCACATTAGTTACAGAAGTTGTGGTCAGAAGTGCATTATCCACAAGGAATCTAGTTCACATGCTCCAGGAACGCTCCACAGTGTGAGCCACGTAAGCATTGTAAGCAGGGACAAATCAAGAGACATACTTCAAAAGCATGCTCTTTGACCAAGCTATAATGCTTATTTAGACACATCCTAGTTTATTCATCTTAAAACATTTTTTCTACATTATTTTGGCCCATTGTTACTTATTTGGTAGCATTACAAAACTTATACTACCAACATTTTAAAGATTTCTGCTTAGATGTGCCAAACACGTTAGGTACCTACTGCCATTTTAGAAAGCTCACAAATAAAATGTTAAAGTTCATTTATCTTCTCAGACATATGTATTGTAGATTAATTTAGAAGCACAAATGGGTAGAAAATTGCACACAAGTTAAGATCACTGTACATAGTATATAGCAGTGAGACACTGAGAACATGAAGTAACACTGAAAATTCAAAGTCCACTGTGAATGAAAAAAACAGAGGTTATTATTCTCTTATTACTGTTCAATGACCAGTAAAGATTTTTGAGTCTCATCTGCAATACTGGCCACTTCTGGTAATCAGCACAAGCATCAAAAGAGCATATCAAGAAATAAAGCTTTGCACTTATATAGGTTATGAAATCTGAAATCCAAGCACGACATTTTTAAAAAAGAAAAACAAAACACCACAAAACAGTTTTGCTTCACGGGAACACATAATAAACTAAAACAAACAAAGAACAATGTCATTGCACAGAACAATTCTGGTCTCAAACACCAGTGAGTCAGAGAAATTTTTCAACAATTTGACTTCGATAAGCACTGTGGGGAGAGAGAGGAGGGGCAAGCAAAATTACATTTCCCAGAGGATACCATTAGAGGGGGCACAAAGTCTTTCTGCGATGTAAAAAAGAAAAAAAATATATTCTTGAAAATACAATTGAGATAATCAAAGAGGAAATATCTTTACCATTCCATTAAGGAAAAGTTCAGAAACTTTTTATTTATTGAAGATGTCTAAACAATACGAATAACTATGGGCTGATTCTAGCTTGCCAGTATTTGTGTCTAACTTAACAAACGCTCAGGCATGCAGGAGAGCAATCCCACACACTTGACAGACCTTTAAACCCCCTCCTTAGAGCAAAGGGACAAATATATTACCCTCCAAAAAATTGCAAGTAGGAGTTTATTGGTCGGGGGAGACACAGTATCCATACGCGCTTTGGGGGCAAAGAAACCAAATCAACTCGTAACACTTTTTTCTTGAAGACATCAGGAGCAACAAACACTTAACACTTCTGTCTATGTCAATTGCCTTCTTCCTACAGAAGCCTTGAGCTACAGGTTGTGGAAGATCCTGTAACTCAAGGAGCAGGACCCAGTGGCTGTGGTGACAGTTAAGAGGGCCATTTTCATGTTTTAGGCAGTGGCTGCAAAATATTTACACATTTCAGCTCTGCAGAACTGAAGTCTCCACTCTGCACACTAATTAATAAATGCCACGACCACTAGGTGAGGCAGGCTATCTTTGCCTGATCCCATGGTGCTTAATTTCACCAGCAGCTGGGAATGCAACTACTGTAAGAGGGGGAGAGCGATCTCTCTGGTTAAGGCATTCTTCATGTACAAATCCCTCAGCCTGAGACACAGCACTGAAAGCAGGGACTCTGTGATTGAGAAATGCAACCTCAATTACATCCACCACACCACCTGACAATGTTACTTAGTATTACAACTAACCTTCCCTATTTTTCCAGGAGACTTAACATTGTATTTTAATGTTATAATAAATCTGGTACCTGTTAAGTCTTTTGCTAGGTCAGGATGGTTCATAAGGCAGTGACTTGCAAATTTCACACATTCAAGACGAATAGGTACATGGATATCATTAAACCTATTCAGAAACAAGACAACATGTTACTACAACAACAAAAATACCGCTTTTACCAAAGCAATTAGCTTATTTCTCCACAATCTCAAATACCTCCAAAAAAATTTTTTTTTTTTTTTTTTTTACATTTTCCAGGCACAGTTACACACACAAAACATCTCTGATTTCAGAGTACTAAGTAGACTGTCTTTAGCTTAAGAAAAAATTCCAGTTATCACTAATTCATGTTCTGAACATGAAGAGAAATATTCTCACAGTACACATAAAAAACTCTTGAGGCAGAAAACATTTATTAGAAAGATGTGTGACATATTTTAACTATCTTTTCTGTAATGCTTCACACAATGAACTATGAATAATATATCCTCAACCAGAAGTTTTAGAAGACTGTGATATTCATCCCCTCTTTAAACTGTACGGGCAGCAAACAAATGGGCATCTAGCCTATAAATTTCTTTAAAAAATGAATCACTTCAAGTTCTATAAGGTTCCCTTTCTAAAGACTTACTTATGTTTGAAAATCAGTACTTTCTTATGTTTAATTTTGATATCTGTAGTTTTATTATAAAACTATTGATGTAATGAGTTACAAACAACTTTTGAAAAATTAAATGCATTTTTAAGCTATCCTCATGGTTGGTTTTAAACAAATTAAAAATTAAACTTTGGGACATTAGTGCTGTTGAAATGCTTATTTACCAAATAAAGAGGTTTTAAGGAATAACTGTTTTAGTAAAAACCAGGCAAGTTTTCAAAATAAAGATATTTTAAGAATGGTTCCTTTGATAACACAGCTATAATAATTTAGTTAAAAACTTCGAAAAAAGTAAGTATATGCATGTGATTCATAGCTGTTGAAAACAGTAATTATGAACAACAGATTGCACATATTCACATTGCTTCACATTATAACACAATGAAGCATTTTCCTTCAGGCCCAATTAGATCTGGTATTTTTTGATGACATGCAATGTTTTAAACAGTTACATACTCTCAAGCAAAAGACCTTCCCCGATTAAGTTTCCTTTACTTGTAAAAGTAGCATTTCTTTGAGGACTCCAGTTTTGACACAACTTAACACTAAATTACAAATTACTGCATTTTTAATAATTTATAGAATTTATCTTCACTTGCTCAAATCAAAAACACTTTCATCATAGGAGTCACACTTAAATTTCTCCTGACTACAAGCTCCAGTTGTATTTTCTATCTCATACTGGCAAAATACTTCAAAAACACAGGGCTAAGAGTTTTTGCAGCACTGTAAATACTATATACCTCTTTTTAAGGCACTAAAACCACCAAAAAAAAAAAGCAGCACACAAATACTGTACATAAAAGCCTCAAAACCAATCCAGTATCACCTGATACTGCAAATATCATTTAATGTTGTTTTAGAATTAATCCATGATTGAACTGATTTCCTTGTGAAGAAATTAAAATAAACTATTCCTTTTTTCTTAACAAGGGCAATGAAGATAGCTGCCAAAAAATGAACTATGAAGGGAGAATCACTGATGAAGAAGATGTATGTAAAATAACCTCTTTAGCATTATCTGTCAGACTTTGGATAAAGCAGCAGTTGGGAACGGACACTTAGCTGTGTCACTTTTCCTAATTAAAAAAAAGAAAAAACAAAACACCACACCCATACAAAGGAAAGTTGAATTATACTTCAACTGAATGTTTTTCCCCTTCTAGGAAGGGAGCTAAACCAGCACGTACCTCCCCAAGTAGCACTGCCAAAGTGGTTTGTTCTGAGATGCCAACTCCGAATCCTTCGCCCCAAACATTTTTGCTAGAAGTTTTACAACCTGCAGGCGTTCTTCATTGTCATTGCTCTGGAAAACACATTTTTTAAATTTAAAAAAGGGCACAACCAAAAAAACCCCACAAAACAAAAGCCAGACTACTGTTTTGTACAGCTTTGAAATCAATACACTTACACACTTCCATAAATATTGTAATACAGATTAATAGACTTTTTGTACACAAATGTATATCTCAAGGCAAAAAACCTTAACTATTATCAGGAGAAGACAAAATAATAAAGGCAGTGAAATGCCAAAAAAGTGTAGAGACAAAAAACAATGTGAACAAAGCCTGGTGCAAAGTACACTGATACATACACAACCCTCATTTGCAGGTTACTGATCCTGTTAGGAAAACTAGTATGTGTCTGTACAAGCTTATACAAATTCAAACACAACACAAAACCCACAAAACTCTTTCTACATTTGTCAGCATATAAAGGTTTACCATTCTCTGGAACTGTGTTTAATTACAAAAATTTAGTTAAAAAGAAAAAAAAGTTTTCCAAAAGCGAATTTTTAGACAATGTCACATTAAGTACCCAAGATCCAAGAGGCACGAGATCTGGTCCTGTACTTAAAAATGCTGAGTTACAACAGCTACTTTTCTTTTGTTTTAAAAATTAGCACTGACAGGCACAAAACAAAGCCTTCTCCAGCATCTTTTCCTTGACATTTGTTTGCATTAGACTTGTTTAATATGAGACACAGTACCTGAAGCTTTATACAGACTTTGGAAACATGTGCTAACATTTGTGCAATTAGCATGTATTTCCTAATGACCTTTTTTTTTCTCTTTTGTTTATTGAAGAAAAAGAAAAAACTGGTTGCAACACTTCTTTGAAAACAGAGTAGCTGAAGTGACTTGATACTGACGAGATATTATTCACTCGTTACCATTTCAGTCTTTTTACTAGACTGAAAGAGTGAGATAAGGAAGGACTGTTTAAAATACTGTTCTTTTTCAACCATCTTTGACATTCTTCTTAGTTCAACATCACGTTTTGAATGTGAACAAGAAATAAGAGCACAATGTAGCTGTCAAAGTTCTCTAATATGACACCACAGTCTTAAAGACCAACTACTTCTCCTGACTGAATACCATAAATGGGCTGAAAAGTTTGCAAGTATGTCCTTTTAATTCAGCTCCCTAAGAACAGTGAAAGCATCTGTAGAAGTCCTTAAAGTAACAGAGCAAGAGAAGTTGAAGAAATCTCTAGCACTAGTGTATTACTACAACAGAAAAGATTATAATTCTTCCAAATACGCTTCAGTATTACGCATTAGTAGCGTTATTAGTAATCTATTAATACGTTTGTCTGCATTTGACTAATTTTTCTACTTAAAGTTCAGATTGACATTACTGAAAGCCGTCTACAACCTTCCCCTCTTCGTCTGCAATAATTATGTTTTGTTCTTGTTGCGTTTCAACTTGTGTCTGTTACACTACAATTCTTATTTTGTGCCTCCATGATTAGGAATTTAAACATTTTCTGTAGCCTATAGTAGTCCAATCTCCACTAGTCAAATGCCATCCACTTCCACCTAACCCAAAAAAATATTAAAATATTAAGCATTTCTTCATTTCTTTAGGAAACCAACACAGATCCTGCGCTTGTGACACCCCACCTGGAGTACTGTGTCCAGTTCTGGAGTCCTCAATATAGAAAGGACATCGAACTGTTGCAATGGGTCCAGCGGAGGGCCACCAAGATGACTAGAGGGATGGAGCACCTCTCCTATGAGGACAGGCTGAGGGAGCTGGGGC
>VXBW01007757.1:67899-108876 GCA_013400375.1 Thinocorus orbignyianus
ATAGCTGCCCTCCAGTAAGTCATCCCCGATCCTGTACTGGTGCGGGGGTTATTCCTCCCCAGGTACAGCACTGTATAATTGTCCAATACAAACCTCTTTAGCAGCAAAGCAGGTATACAAGTCACTGTCCCACTACGCTGTAAGCACTACCTGAGTATTCGCACCTAGCATTTCATTTCTACTATCACACCTGTATATTCAAGAGCTGTATCAGACAAATCTCATACAACAAAAACTGGACATCCCTGTGATTGATGTATTTGACCTAAATATACTCATACACTCTACAAGCTTCTACTTAAGTACCTAGTAGAGCCTCCACAGCAAGCGAGGTCAAAAGGCAAGGGTCAAACTAAGGATGTGGATAAAGATGCAATACTATGTAATCCACTTTTGCATGGCAACGCGATGCAGGCGAGTTCTGAATGATACGCAGAACTCACTGTAGTTTGTGGTTATTGTGTCATTAACTTTAATTGACCTTTATTCAAAAAGACATCTACACTCTTCCATATTTCAATATGGGCTGGCAAGCATAACTTTTTCTCTTTTACCACCCACCCTGATTCAGAGCTTCACCAAGCTAACAGTTCCAGTTTTCATTCAAAGAAACAAAACATTAGCTGCCTTCTACTGTAAGCACTCTGAGTTTCAATGAAATCACACCGCAATTTACCTGGACGTGCATTTGAACCACTTGACACTAGCTGCTCCTCTTTACTGTAAAGCCACAGCTATTGTTTGAGTAGAAACTACTTAATCATCACTGGCAGGTCTGCATAAAGAAGGAACTTGTGTTGATCTCGGAAAAACCATAGGCTGACCATATTTCATTAATATTTCAGAACATTCATCTTCTAAATACCCTTTTAACCACAGATCTTACAGACCTCTCAACTCATTTAGAACCATGAAGTGGTTTGAGTTGGGAGGTTCATTCAAAGATCATCTGGTCCAACTACCCAGCCATGGGCAGGGACATCTTTCACTAGATCAGGTTGCTTAAAGTCCCATCCAACCTGACCCTGAACACCTCCAATGATGGCGCATCCACAACTTCCCTGAGAAACCCATTGAAGCATCTCAGGATTTAAATCAGGATTACCCTATTTCAAACAGAGGGCTTTTTCCTTTAAAAGATGGGTCAAACTACATTTGACAGCCAATAGGTATGTATTACTTGCCCTTATAACTTCAGGCATCAAAAACACACACCTGAAGCAACAAGATGATTCAAAACAGAAGCTCTAGGAATAACCACAAACTGAACCAAGTTCAACAAGATGTCAAGGAATAAGCAGTAAGAATGTAATTATCAAAATGTACATGTCTATTGGAAACATTGTAAAACTGGATCTTACAAACCTCAAAGGTGAAACACCATACCCTCTAGGGTTTTGGTAACAAAGAGAAAGCTACAGTGAAGATCAAGGAGACAAAAAGCAACAAAATACACATTCATCAACTAAAAATAATATACTAAATAAAGAACAGAAATAAAAATGTGAAAAAAAAATGTGTTGAGAATTAAGAGGTACGAAGTAAACATAGAACTGATTACAGCTGAAGTCACCCAGTTGAAAGGGGAGACCAGAACTTCTTGGGCTGAAGGTGAGAAAAGGCTGACAGCACAGGGCTACGAAACTTGCTGATTTCAATGGTAAAATAGGATACAAAAAAAAGCTTGTATTGAAATAGCGGAACAGAAGAGTCAGTGAAGGAGCAGGAATTCAATTCAAGAACCTGCAGTTTTAAATGGACCTAAAGATGGAAAAGAGGATGTGGTAGCAGGTAAGATTAAATCTCTTTAATAACAGCTTCAGCTGCAGAAGCACTATTTTTATTGGAGTGAGGAAGATAATTGTTTAAATTGTTTGCCATCTGTAAGAAAGGAATTAAAGGCTGAAAAAAGCCTACTTTTAAGACACAGGCACCAAGCAGTAAACTGAACCCTACTTTTTTCAGAAAAGTGAATGGAAAGGTAACCATTAAAACACAACTCATTCAAAAAAAGTGTAGTGTGCCTGCCTAGAAACATTAGTATAAAATAATTGGCATGAACAAATCACTACATAGTAAATATTGCAACGAGAACAGATCAATTGTTCTATAAACCTCAAATCTGTCCTCAATAATAAAAACACATGCAAGGTTCAAAGTTGCACACTGCACATCAGCCCTCAAGTTTAGCAACAAATCACTTTCAAACGCAGTAATATAGAACAAGTCAATTTCCCCACTTCCACAGAGACCCTGTGGAATGACAAATAAAAGTAGTGCAGAATAAAGGGAGCACTATGTGTTATAGCAAATTTCTCCAAATGATGGAAACAGGTTGAAACAGTAGAAAGCCAAACAGAAAAACACCTATTAAAAGATAGCTACCAACAGCTATCCTTCAGACATAAGAAAAATCATAAAAGTCATCGTAGCAATGACAACAGTACATATTAATGGAGTTCAATGCTCCGTTTCCATGGTTCACACACCTTCTATTTGGACAAAATTGTCAGTACATCAGTTTCAACTTTTCCCTGCCAAAATTCACTATTCTGAACAGATGCAGTTTCTCTGCACAGCTAGCAACACAAGAACTTTCAACATATTAAAGCCCTTAACAATAAATACTAAAGCAAACCAAGGAACAAAACAGGTCAGATTCTCAAGTCAAAAAAATCACATTATTTCTCGAAAGATACAAGCAGCAAATCCTAACAGAACTCAAACATATGCATACATGCACTATAAGTTAATATATTTGAAGTTAAATTACTCTTCTTTAGGGCTTTTAGAAAATTTCCTTTAAACTATGGAGAGATTATATGCTTTACAACACAGGACAAAGTATTATTTTTATATGCCAAATAATCTGATGAACTTGTCATTAAAAGTCATATTAATAGTCAAAGCACATACATTTCAAATACATAGAAAGTGTAAGAAGCATTTACCTTAAGTTTGAATTCAAGTTGTGGTAGAACAGAAAGCAAGAGGTGACTGTCAATATTGTACAACTCCAGAATCAAGTCAAACACGTGCTCTGACAGGTCACTAATTGATGTTTTACCAAGCATTAAGACCTGATTGAAGAACTGGAAAGTAAAACAGAGTATCATTAGTAACAGAAGTATACATACACTCTTCTAAATCCCATGCTTGTCTACCATCAGATCTACCTTTTAATCTTACAACACATTTCACAACTATTTTTAAAAAAGAAGGGGGAGGAGGAAGTACAGAGGGCACACATAGATCAGGATTCTGTAGAAGAAATCTTGAATTATCATTGTATGCGTAATATTGAATACAGCAAAGGAAAACACAAAAAGCAATGTTTAGTTTACCACAGCAAGCCTACAAATAATCTAAAAAACACAACTTTAGAGGAATTCCAGTGCATTGGTTCTTTTTATAATGTGACTATATTTAGTGTTATTCCACTCTTGAGAACAATGACATTAAAAGCATTCTACTGTTTAGTCAAAACAAGGCTGAAACAACTGGCTAATTACTACACCACACAGTTGACAGGTTAAGGATTTCTAAGTAAAAGCACAGGAATTAATAACTGGCTGTTCAGTATTTATATTTACAAAAAGCACAATGCAGTTGTAAAGTAATTATTCTTTCTTGGTAAACCTGCCAGGTTTGAGTGAAATTTTACACACCTCTCATTAAAGAAAATATTTTCTAATATGAAATTTTAATTCCACACTGCTTTCAACTATATCCGTTCATAACAGATGGCTAAGAAGTAACTAAATAGCAGTATACCACCCCCTACTTGTAAGGGGGAGGACATAATCTGGACAATTATTCTTCTGTTTGCATTAAAACAACACACAAGTGTGGCTAAACAAATTGATACCATTTCCATCAGCCATGAATGCAACAGAATACACTTAATTGCCATTCAGTTTCCTATTCCCAAATTTAGGGCAGACGAACATCAGGACCCTCTGCACCTGGTAAGTTTAACCGTACCAGTAAAACTAAAAACATGAAAATTGTTACATTTTAACATCATAAAGTGAATGCCAACAAGTGACGCAACAGAAAAAGTCAACAGTTTATAGTAACAAATTATTAAAAAAATAACAGATAAGTGCATTTAATTAGAAGTTAAAGATCCCATACTGCCATGCAGAAAAGTTTTTCTTTTCTGGATACAGATTTGTCTGGAATAGATATATTCCTGTTCAGGCAACTAACTCCTACTGTGTCTTTAATATATTTTAAGAAAGTAACTTTCAAAACAAAGAAACCAGACGGTATAATTTTACCCACTTGTGGGAAACCAAGAACAGAAGACTGCATGTACATATTTTCCATAAGAGGAAGATTCTTATTGTACAGACTTCCTCAAAACCCGCAGAATGTCACCCAGTTTGTAATCTAACCCCTTGCAGATGAACATTATAAACATATTCCCATGTAGCAATACCTTCCCAAACAGCAGGTTTGGAGTAAGAATTTTCCCTGAAGATTTTTTTTTTTAAATCTTAGAAAGTACCCATTTTTCCAAGTACCACAACAGTTACAAGGCTAAAAGTAACAAAAAACCCTCCCCCAAAAATTGAAAATTTTCTATTGTTTTCAAGCTATTGAGGTTTTGGATAGCTGCCATGAGACCTGCCAAATCCGTAAGTACTTTGAAAAAAAGTGTAATATATTTATTTCTATGTGCAGCTTAATTTAGAGCATACTCCTGTCTGATCTTTACTTCCTCTCATCCCTCTTTGCTTGCAATGTCTATGATGTCTACACTCAATTTGGCTACAACCCTCAATCCACTTGTTGGGTTTCTTCCTTACAATCTATTCTTGGATTCTATTTCCTCTTCTTTTCATGTGACAACGGCATTAAGATTCTGCTCTATCTTAACTTAACCCTGCTTCTAAATATTCTCATCTCCTCACTAGAAAAAGAATTTTGCCACAGGAACAAAGTGTTTATATATTTTTATCAGCACAACACACAAGTACATTTGGTCTTCCAGTCACATTAAGGATCAAAGTACAAGGTCTCTCAAGACAGCAGAAAACAAACCACCCATTGCAGTTCAGAAATCAAAACTGTCACAGGCTTAGTAGTTTCTATATGGAAAAGAATTAGATTCAAAGGGACAGGCTACACAGTGCTTCATTAATATAACAGTTCTCTCAAAGAACAATTGAGAGTTCGTAGGGAGTTATTTTACAGCCCTATTTGACTATATGCAATCCATTCTTTTTATAATACAGCTCATTTAAAAATTGTATTGATTTCCACATTTGTTTGCAGTCTTCACTTACATTAGTAATGTACGGTTCAATTGCCTGTGCTGTCCTCTTTAGCAAAGCCTTTGCCAAATCATAGGCTTGCTTGTTTAAATTCTAGAGGGAAAAGAAACAGAAAGAAATGTAAGCACATGCCATAATCTTAAATGATAGAAGAATTTAAAAGCTACCACACACTGGTAAAAGCATTAAAAAATAGCCAGTTCCTTTTATCATTTTGGTAGTAAAGATAACGTAACAGAAAGAAACCTAGTCCAAGCAGAACACTGTAGTCTCCACCAATACAAGTGAGAAAACTCTTTCGTGGCAAATCAAGGCTTGCTTTTCAGTTGTACATCTAACTCGGTTCCTGCATTTCATTGCTGTTCCTTATCAGCTTCCCCCAAACCAGGAAAAGAGGTATAAAGCAACACCAAAGCATTTACAGTCACCACAGAAGCAAGACTCTGAACAGGCTTGTGGTAGAAAGTCTGATTCTATGCTTGTATCA
The DNA here is from genome assembly GCA_013400375.1 of Thinocorus orbignyianus. Lineage (NCBI taxonomy): Eukaryota > Metazoa > Chordata > Aves > Ciconiiformes > Thinocoridae > Thinocorus > Thinocorus orbignyianus. The sequence goes on from VXBW01007757.1 coordinate 73,669, forward strand.
AGTGAACCATGAATCACCATCACAGTCTCTCCATCGTTTCTCCCAAAGATACTCTCAGTCTCTTTGACTGACATAGCAAAGTAAACAAAACAAAGAAAACATCACACATCAGAATTTCAGTTCATGAGCCAAAAAAAGGTGAATAATACAAACTAATAAAACACTAATATAAAAATAAAAAAACCACTACCCACAGCATTCACATAGCTTCATTTGTCTACTTCGGTTATTGCTCATTATTTCCTTCCTTTCCCAGAGTGCATTCTCCACTCTCTACTAATGTCGTTTCTCCAATTTCTATATCACAATTATTTTTTCACAAAGTTTCAGAAGAAAATGCAACTCAGCTCTTGGGACATCCTCTGCAGAGTTGATTAATCAACACTTAATAGAATGAAAGAAAACTCTTCAATACCAAAAAATACATAGTCTTTTAACAGGTAAAGTATCTCTATAAATATAGTTCCCCAATTCTGCTTCATCTTTGCAATGTAAAAATAGTCAGCCTATTCCATTCACAAGACAAAAGTAGAAAGGGGCAGTTTGTAGTAGGCTTGTTGGGGTTTGGGTTTTTTTTAAATACATCTCATCCATGAAAGGGGAAAAAATAAAAATCTTCCTTTCAGCATAATGAAAAGCAAACACAAGATGCATTGCCACACCCAGAGTATTTCTTTGCCTGCATGTGCTTGGTTTTTTTGGAGCTATGAATTAAAAATAAAAGATTTGCAAAGAAATAGACAGTGTTGTGTTCAATTTCAAAAACTGTGTAAAACTATAGGCTTCTAGACAGCAATGGGAACAGATTAACAATTTCCTGTTAATATAAAACAAAGGAAGTCTGTGACCTGCCTACTGATAGAATTAAGTTGGGTGACTGACGTCAAAAAGACTATGAAGATTCATGCCTGAAGTACCTGTTTTACTCAGAGCCAATAGAGAAGGTGAATAAAAATCCCAATTCTGGAAAGATACTCAAATGCTTACATAAGATACTGACACTCTTGTAATTTCCTCTTCCCTTATCTAATCAAGATACAAGGGTCAACACTGGCAACCCTTTTGCAAAATTGTACAGCAGTTCCATGTCCCAGAAAAGAGAAGGTTCTGGCATGCCAGATGGCTCTTTATTGTTAATACAAAACAAAAAAAAAAACAACCCACAAACACCCAACAAACAACCCACACATTTTCACCTGTAGTATTTGTTTTCCATTATTTCATTAGAGTTGTGACTGTTCAGGAAGTAAAAGGTACAAACAACCCTAGTAAGGCATGTTAAGGAATGCATGCCATTTGCAGGTCTTGCTCTGATCCTTCTTGACTTCCACAGTCCACCAAAAGAAAGAAAACAGCCTTCACCTGGGTAAGAGTGAACTCTAGATCATGAGCAAGATCCAATTTACATGTAAAACAAGTCTGAACAGTATAGCAGAGTTCCAACAGGCAAATATGTTTTGATTCACATTAATTACAGTTTCAGCCTGTATCTTTCACACAGCAGTTCATTTTTAAAAAGTTGTCATAATTCATCTACACAACTAGTAATAACTAAAGTTTAAAGAATTAAACCAGTTCTCACACATAGCCTTAGGAAAGAAAGTCTGAAAGAACAGAGATCTTTCATAATTAAGCTACTTAAGGTCAGGCAAAAGATCTCCCAATGCCTTAATGTTTGCCGAGATAAATGCTAGAAGTAGCTACTTGCAACCCCAAGTAACATACTCAGATTACACTTCGCTATCTAAAAAAGCTGCAAAGAAAAAAAGAGTCTAGATCACAACTGGCTAAGCAAAGCTGTTATTTTCATGCCTCACGCAACCGATTTAGTTGTGCCAATAGCCAGGGACCTCAAATGTCCAGAGGTCACATTTTCTGAAAGTAACAACACCAAAAAGTCTTAAAAGCACAGGAGGAAGTTTTCTTCTCCATTTTCCAGCTTGAGGATAAAAGTACAAACAAGAAAAAGTGGCACTGCCCTAGCTGAAATGAAAACAGGAGCAACCCAGGCCACTACCAAATAGGTTCAAAGATCTTTTACAAAATGTCAAGCCTATCTTTCTGACTAATTTAATAGCCACAAAGATACTTTAAACTTTGCCTGGAGGAAAAATTTTATGAGAGTGAGACCTAAGTTAGATAAATACTGAGAAGAAATTTGCTAAACTCTTCTATCATTATCCTCTCTTCAATCTTTTTATATATTTAGGGAAGAAGGAGGTAAAAAAAAAAAAGCAATTGACATGCATTTCAAGATCTTTTAAAGATTTCAGAAAGCTCTCACTGATGAAGACAGTCATCTTAACCAGGATGTCCCTAAGAGCATATAAACACTCAGCGGGCTAAACTTTCTAGAGTCCTGAATTGGGTAGTAACTAAGCCATCAGCTGGTAACGCTATCTAAAGTAATTACTTCAATACATTAGTATTTACTGTATTTACTATATAGTAATTACTACATTTTGATGGAAAAAGCAGAAACAAGTATTGATTGATAAGGACAAACAAAAGAAGAACCCATGAAAAGGCAGAACACAGATCTTCTGAAAGAAAACTGAGAAGTTACATTTTGCATTTTAAAACACTTACAGGATGCCGCCCTTTTCCCAAAAAAACCCTCCAGTTTTCTTTCAGAAAAGAATGTTGATAAACAGAGAACACTTTTTATGCTTAGCAGGCCTTCATCAGTAATATCTGAAGACAGAACATCTTCATCAACTGTAAGTTCCCTCCTTTGTCAATTCTTACCGTGATTTTTTGTGTATATATTGCTAGCATTTCAAACTTTTTACACTTCTGGAAGACATTAAGTATTTTGCCAACCCATTTTTCATACTTCTTGTTCTCTAAATTGTTTAACAAACTTCTACAGCAGAAGCAAGAAGCAGCAGCAACCTCTCTACCAGCATGGCACAGACATTTTTGTGTATGAACAGACAATGCTCCCCAGGACAGTCTGCCACAGAGCTAAAAACCAGTAGGAGTGCTGCAATGGGGTTGAGGTTGGCAGTGATGGAAATGCATACCCACTGAATATTTTCTGTTAACTCTTCCAGTTGCCTCCCAATTTAACACAGCTCAAAGAATTTAAGAGCAGAGTAACTTGTACTCATCCTTCAACGGGAATAAAAAAACCCAAAAAACCAAAAACACACACGCACACCCATAAGCCCCAGAAACCTAATAGAAAACATATATATGTCCCTTATTTTTTCTTCAAGAAGGATGACTTACTAGAATCAATCCAAAAATTATAAAGAAGACTGGAATACAATCAAATTTTAAGTCTGTATCTAGAGCAAACATTCTTTAAAAGTTACATATTTTAACATATTATTTTCTTGGTATTTGAAAAAGTAAGAATAAAATTGAAGACCTATCAAAAGCACAACAGCAGAATTTGTATTCAGGAACACTTGACAAAAATTATCTAGTTCTGCTGGGGGAGGGAAACTGTTTTAAGGATGGCTGACAGAAAAAAAGGCTCAGCTGAAGTGTTCCCAAGACAGATAACACTAATTATTAAGAAAGTTTCTAGTAGAGAAAGTTAGGAATTTAATTGTAAATATTACATTTTTAAAAAGATAAGCACGTAAAGCATGCAGGATATGCAGTGCAAGATTCCCTGTAGTGTTCCTGAGGCAGCAAATGGAACACTGGCAAACAGTCAAGGAAATAAAATACAATTTGCCTTCTAACACCCCGTACAAACACAGAATTGTTTATAGGTGCTGCCATAAAGACTTTATAACTAAAATGGAAAGGAAAACTATTTTCTTTTCCCTTTTCACATTGACTACCTCTCCCTTGCTTCTGATGTTTCTGGGTTTAGTTCCCTATTTAATACTCTTCTTAAGTGATCATATTAAGATAATCTTATCTAGCAAAAGAATTTCAGTAGAGTTCATAGAAAAAAAGTCACAAAAGGAAAAAAAATATTAAACATTAAACAAGAAATTGAGCACATGGTCAGACATGTTAAGTTCACTGTTTTATTGAATTATCTGAGATACCTGCTGCACTACACAAGCAAGCCTGTGCACACTCTAACATACCTGGTTTGTGATACCAGCACCAGCCACTTCCATTCAGTTTTGCATCAACAGGGCTTTTATTCTGGCCATTCATGACAAACACAGGTGAGCAGACTACTTATTATGGTAGATGGCATAGCAGATATGCTAGACTTGATAGTATGTCATGTCCCCAGTGTATGTTCCTTATGCCCGAGCTTTTGTAGCCATCCTGTTAGCACCACTGCTTATTACACTTACTACTCAGGACTACGGACTGTATCTGACATTCTTCTTAAGAAAAACATTGACCTTCATTGTGAGAGGTAACAGCATCAAATTAATCTTTGGTAAATTGTTCAATAAGTTTGTACAACTTGTAAATATATTCATACAGTTTTTTTGCATCAATCTGTAATGTTGAATTTCTGCCACCAGCCCTTAGCATCTAGGATCCAAAACTAATGAAGCTGTTTGAACCTTCTGTTCCCAAACACACACTTCAAGACTGCTCTTTTGATAAATTATAGAGACTAAGCTCCTCAGGTCTTCTACCTACTGCTACTCAATACAATCAAAAGTCATACTAGCCCTACCACTTATTTTCTAGAATACAGTAATTCAATTCACAAGGGCACTCCACATTCTCACATGCACAACCTTCCTTCTGGCTGTATTAAAAATACACCTCTTGCTTGTGTCACCTGCTACAAATACATCTGTCAGATCTACAACAATCTTTCAATCAGATTAATTTCAAACCTGAGCTAGTAACAAATCTACGCTCTTTCTACTCCATTAAAAATATTCTTTTGGTCCCCAGGGAATCTGGCTAGGTAAGGATTCCCTACTCATTACATCAACATGTTATGCCATTTTTGGTGGCCAGTCTGACTTTTCAGTTTCCCTTTCCCTCAGCCTGTACAGCTTAATGGCTAGGTCAGCTAAGATGATCCCTTAGAGTTTTGACATGAGAGGAAGAATTCTCACTCTGAATTCATTGCACTTTTCCAACATGACAGAAACCACAGAAAGTGGTTAGATGACTATGGAAGCACCAAAATTTTAACTAAACATGGTATGAAGACATTTAGATGAAATAGAGAAACATTAGAAGCTTCTTTCGATTAGTACAAAATAGGTTAAAAAAAATTAAAACAAAGATTCAAGTATTCAGAATACTTAGTCCATAGCTATGTAACTATTTCAGTTAGAAAGCAAGCTATAAACTAGCATCCTATCCAAAGAGCCAGTTTGATTAAAACAGAACCAGAAGAAAATGCAAAATCTCAAATACCTTATCCTATTAAAATGTTCTGTTGGTAACTTTAAATCCACTATAAAAGAGAATTTGTTCAATGCTGAAGCCAATCTAACAGGAAGCAAATTCTTCAACCCAAAATTAGTTTATTAAACATGAATCACAAAACCAGTACAGTCAAATCAAGCTGAATGCAGATGACACAATGAAACAACAGATGCTTAAAACCTGATAAAATACAGGGTAAACTGTTTTGCTTAATCTTAGGCTTTTGTTTGTTGTTTTCCAAGGCTTTACTTCGTAAATCTGAATTTTAGCCACACAAAATTCAATCTTGGTCCTGGCACAAGCGTACTAGACTCCTAGTACTAAAATATTTCCAGTAAAAAAAACCAAACCAAATCAAACAGCCAGTCTATAATACACATTTAGTCCTTCACTGTCAATAGAAACATAATTTATGTGACATTTACATTCACTAACACCAAGCCAACATTTGTGAAATACAACAAAGCCAGCTACAAACCAGCAGTCATAACTTTCTCCCTCCCACTTCGGCAGCACATTAGTTTGAACTTCTGATGCAGCGTTACTCTAAACATTTTCCAAAGAATATGCATATCGTTTACATCACGTTCTACTGGTACTGACTGTATATAAAAAACCCCTGTGTATAAACTCATATGACATTAAAGCTTTTAGACTACTATGACCACTGATTGTAAGTTAACCAGAGTAATGAAACTCTATGGAATTTTCTGGCTATTAGAAGTGATCTGTTTGCTAAAAAAGATCCAAGTAATCAGAATACATTTGCTAAAGCTATCCTTTCAATGAAATCTAGGTATCTGAATACAGAAATCCAATAAATCATGGTTACCAAAAAAAAAATAAAACTAAATCACTATGAATTCTTACCTTATGTGCTGGCACTAGATTAACTAACACTGTATCCAAAAGTTCCTGCGACACAGTATCTCCCTCACAAATGATAGAGCTCATTAGATCAACCATGTGCATGTGTACTTTTTGGTTATGACCGTTGCTGAAATTAAAAACAAAAATTCTTAGTGTACTGCTCATATAAAGTAAACTTCCATTCAGAGTACTCCCCGTGATGATGCCAAACAACAAGAAATATAATAATCACATCCAAAGTTTTTTTAGAAGTCAAAATACAGTTTCTCAGCTGCATATACTACTTCTCAAAATGTTCTTCGATTTCAAGTCCTCTTCATTTACCACTGTAGTAAACAAGTAAGAGGACTGTATCTGCCCCTGTCATAAAAAGATAATGCATCAGAACATCCCTCCCCTCTACTCAACACTGGTGAGGCTTCATCTCGAGTGCTGTGTACAGTTTTAGGTTTCCCAGTACAAGAGATAGGCAGACATCCCAGAGTCAGTCCAGTGAAGGACCACAAAGATGATGGAATTGTCAGAGTTGGAAGGGACCTCTAGAGATCATCTAGTCCAACTCCCCTGCTAAAGCAGGACTGCCCAGAGCACATTAACCAGGACTGCATCCAGGCAGACCTGGAAGGTCTCCAGAGAAGGGGACTCCACAACCTCCCTGGGCAGCCTGTTCCAGGGCTCTGTCACCCTCACTGGAAAGAGGTTTTTCCTCATATTGGAATGGAACTTTCTATGTTCCAGCTTGTGCCCACTGCCCCTTGTCCTGTCACTGGGAACCACTAAAAAGATTCAGGCTCCATCCTCCTTCAACCCACCCTTCAGATACTTAAAAGCATTAATAAGGTCTCCCCTCAGCCTTCTCTTCTCCAGGCTGAAGAGTCCCAGCTCTCTCAGCCTTTCCTCACAAGGGAGGTGATCCAATCCCTTAGTCATCTTTGTTGCCCTACGCTGGACTCTCTCCAGCAGTTCCCTGTCTCCTTTGAACCAGGGAGCCCAGAACTGGATGCAGTATTCCAGTTGTGGCCTCACCAGTGTAGAGTAGAAGGGGAAACCCTCAACCTACTTGCCACACTCTTCTCCTATGCAGTCCAGAATTCCATTTGCCCTCTTGCTGACAAGAGCACATTGCTGGCTCATGGATAGTTTACTATCTACTGTCATGATTAAGGGATGATTATGGGAGCAGCCTGCATAAAAGAAGAGGTTGAGAGATGTGAGATCTTTTTTTAACCTCGAGAACAGATGGCTTAGCGAGGAACTTACTATGTTGAAATACCTGATTTTGGGAGTAAAGACAACAGGGTGATACTCTTCTCTGTGGCGTCCAGTGACAGGACAAGAGGCAATGGGCACAAGGTGAAATACAGGACATACCATTTAAATATAAGAAAAAGAAACGTTTTAAATGTAAGGGTGACTGAGCACTAGAAGGCTGCCCTGAGAGGCCATGGAGTCTCCATCCCTGGAGATACTCAAAGTCCAACTGGCTACAGTCCTGGGTAATCTGCTCTAGCTGACCCGGTTTGAGCAAGAGGGGGCAGACTACACGATCTGCAGCAGTACCCTCCAGCATCCATTATTTTCTCACTCACGTTTTTATAGCAATAACCCTTCAAATCCCTTAGAATTACATACTGCACCATTTCAAGAACAGAATAAAATAAACACAATAAAAGACAATCTAAATAAGTTTATTAGAAAGATGATTTGCAATGTTGTGTTCAGTTCAAACAGGCAAAATCAACAGCTTATCATATTTATGCTGCTACCTTCAGTTGAATTGAATTACAAAACTAAGCTTGTTAATGCAAAAGTTACCCAGCAGACTGAACACCTTAGTTAAGGACATCTGACTTCAACCAGGCAATAATCCATTATAACTGGGGGACAGTACTTACTTTATTACTGAAAACAGCGTTCTGTACAACTGTGTAAAAATCTCATTGCTGTCTTCTAATTCAAAGCATATGTTATAAGACTTGACCCAAGCAATGTTCTGTGTTGAACAGGAAAAAAATAGAAGTAGTTAATACAAGTTGAAAAAACACATTTAACAGTTACTACGAAATAAGTTATAAAGCTTACCTCAAGCAAATAAAAATATCGATTAAACTGGGGGCTTTTTGTATCTTCTAAACCTTTAAGTTGCCTTGTTATGAACATAAATATATCCTGAAAAGAAAGAAGTGACAGTGACTTAATCAACTGCAATGAAATTTTCAAAATTGAAATAATTATCTTTTTAAATTACTACTGTTATTCATCACTAAAAAATATGCAGCAATGACAGACACACTATTTCATGTCCAAAAGATGGTGATATATAAAAGCATCATGGAGAATGTCAAGGAGTAATTTTAAAATGCTTCTTATTTCTTTAAAGGGTTGAAAAAGCAATCTTTTTCTAAGGAAGCCAAAGTTTCTTTTCTAAAGAAAAACACTCAACTGCACTAACGGAGCTGCAACTGGCTGACATCCCACAGAAGTCAAAAGACTATTCAGAAGGACAAAGAATTTTAGATTTTTACTTTATACTGCAACAGGTTTTGACAGAAGGGGAAAAAAAGCAGTAGGCAACAGCAGCTTTCCTAGGATGATTTTATATGTTCACACTGTATTGTTTGGGCACTCCTCAGTTCTCACGCTACTGACAGAGACCACATCTCTTGCAAGAAACAATAGACCAAGTTTCTCCTCCTTCCTTTATCAACTTCCACAGCACCACAACACTTCTTCATAAAGTGTCACACAAAATAAATCCAAGCAGGTTGTAAGAAACAACCAGTCAATTACGAACAGAAAGGAAACACACAATGGTGTCGATTTCAAATGCTCTCTACAATCAGACAATTAACAGCTGGAAATTCAGAACTACTATATTAAATCAAAAGAATCATAAGCATGTATCAACAGAAAAAGTGTTTACAACCTCAACTGTATAATATTTCACCTAACAACCTAGGTATATATAAAATAAATTCCAAAAGGTATAAAGTTGCAATAATAAATACAATAAAGACTTTTTTTTCAGTATTAACTGTAAGACTATCTTAAAAATAGTCTAGAAAGTTTTACATAACATTTTCAAAGGACTATTTCCCCTCATTCCCCCAAGAATAACAAGATGGAAAGGAGATTAAAATAGGGTTCCTTTTTTCTAAGGTTACAACTACAAAACCCAGACTTAATCATTAAGCTGAACACTTACTACAAAAATAAGAAAACACACAACAAGGTTCTAGGTAAAAATAAGAATCAGATTATGCATCATCATCTCTTGAAAAAAAATAAAAAAGCACAGCAAGCATATTTTTCAGAGATACAGCTGCATTAGTTTTTGAATTTGGATGAAGATTGCCTTTGAAGTGTTAAGTAACGATGACCAGTAGAATCCCTGTCTGGTTCACACTTCACATCAGCTAAAGCACAAAACCTAGACTGGTCAGTTGAAATTAAACCAGAAGACACAGTTCAAAGGACTATCTAATGGGTTTTGAAGGTCACTAAAGAGGATTCAATCCACAGGCAAAAGCCAATCTGAGGAATCCCTCCTTAAGAACTAGTGCTCTATGCTTTTTCCAGACTGTTGGAGAAAAATTAGAAGTTTCCAGACCCCTGAATGGGTAATCAAAGAATGATCTGGGTGGTAAAGGACCTTAGAGATCATCCAGTTCCAAGCCCCGCTGCCATGGACAGGCACACCTCCCACTAGAGCAGGTTACTCAAAGCCTCATCCAGCCTGGCCCTGAACACCTCCAGGATGGGGTAGCCACAACTTCCCTGGGTAACCTGTTCCAGTGCCTCACACCTCCCCCACGGTACAGAGGTTCTTCCCAATATCCAAACTAAATCTCCCCTCTTTTACTTTAAAACTGTTACCCCTTGTCTTATCACTACACCCCCTGACAAAGGGTCTCTCCCTATCTTTCCTGCAGGCTCTCTTCAGGTACTGGAAGGCTACTTTAAGGTCTCCTTGGAGCCTTTTCTTCTCCAGGCTGAACAACCCCAACTCTCTCAGCCTGTCCTTATAGGAGAGGCGCTCCAGCCCTCTGATCATCTCCATGGCCCTTCTCTGGACTCACTTTAACAGGACCATGTCTTTATTATACTGGGGGTCTCAAAGCTGGATGCAGTACTTCAGGTGGGGTCTCATGAGAGCCGAGTAGAGGGGCAGAATCACCTTCCTCAATCCTGCTCCAGTTCTGCTTTTAGCCTACTCAGGATTGCATCCATGAGGGTCTTGAAAGTCTCCAGAAAAGGGGACTCCAGAACTGACTCGGGCAGCCTGTTCCAGTATTTTCCATTTCTGTGGATAAAACTCTTTCAACGCTCAGCAAGGAATGTAAGATTTATACTGATGATACGCATAGAAGAGAGAAACCTGACATTCTGATCCCTTCTCTTAGTATCTCACTTGTACTATGCGTTAAGTTACAGAGAGACCCAAAGGGTGTAAAGCAAAGACAAAAACATTAAGATTTAAGCTTTCCTCTCTCAAGCAATTATCCTTTTCAGCACTAGGTAAAAACAGGGCCAAGATATAGCCCATGAGGAGGCAAGGTAAGCTTCCTCTTACCTTTGTCAAAAAGTAAAGGCAACACTTCAACATTTGTATCAGAGCTTTTCCTGCAACCACAAAATTTGTGTTCAGTGGAAACCAGTTTGGAAAAAACCTACCTCCATGGCTCTTGGCAAAGGTCTCTATTGTTTGCCCTTTCTTTATTTCTCAAAATGTATTTGGAAATCTGTATCAAGCAGCTGAATTCTCGCCTTGATAAGGCACAGATTACAAAACTGAATGATGATAGCAGAAGTTCCTCGTCTGTTCAAATCTCTATCCAAGTCCTAGCCATATGCTTATGTTGCAAGTATTAGATCAGTAATGTAAACTTTGCAGTATTATATACTATAAAAATTCAAAACCTAGTACCATTTGATAGATCAAATTTTCTAAGGATGAATACTGTAATTTGCTAACTCAACTTGGAAAGGTAGGAGAAAAAAAACCTCTAAGGTTAACAAGCAAAGGAAAACATACACTCAAAACTGAAGTAGAAATTGGGATGCCTCAAAACCAAACTTAAATATAGCACAGTAAAGAATACTACTGTTTGTCTCCCAATGAAGATGGTGTAATCGATAAGTAAAGTAACTAGATAGCGTGTAATCAGAGGTGCAACAATTCAGGATTGAGAACACACAGCTAACAGAAATCCCTAGGTATCTTTCCCGTGCATCTAGTACAAAGGACGTACTACAGTTGAAATTGTACTGTTTGCCCTGCTTATAAAGCACTTCTGGTGCAAACACTAGATCAGAAATTGACTAATTTCTTCTTGAGTGGTTGTAGTGGAAGGTATACCTACTATCATCTTTTTATGCCATCATGGAAAAAACTAACAAAAACCAAACCAAAACAAAAAAGCACACACACACACTCTTAAATCAAGGAGACAAAAAAAGTACACATTTTTCAGTGTTATTTTCAACTGCAGGATTTTCTGTAAGACTGGCTTCATCACTCTAGGTTCAGGCTGCATAAGGGAAGTAGTTCGATTTTGTAAATTAGAAAGTAAGGTAGATTCCTGTTTTAAAAACAGTAAAAAAGACAGACAAAAAACAAACTAAAATTTGATTTTTTTTGAAACAAATGGATCAGATATGTGCTGCCTTTTCAAACCTGGCATTTCTCAATCAACCATCTCCATCTAGTGGGATCAGTGATGTTTGTAATTGCAAAATTTTCCAGTTCACATCAGAAATCATTATCCTTTGTATAAAAAAGCTTTGCCTTTGTTTCAATAGAGCCTTTATCTATAAAAATACGGTAATCATCCTTTGGTAGTTTTATTGGCAACAGCAGGAGTGTTTTCCCAGTGAAGGAATTAGCTGTCTTGCAAGAGATTATTATAAAAGTTATATCAATATTTCTCAAGTAACAGATCACTATCTGCAAATCCTGATAACAGTTCAATAAAATATTTGTTGTCAATATAAATCCATACTCAACAAGTTATTAAAAGATATACTATACATCACTTTATCAGATGAATGTTTGACCTGATCAAACACCTCTATTCCAGAATCCAAGTGAAAACCTTGGATTACTCAGGCTGAACCAGAAATAAAGGTGGCGGGATAAAAAGTGAATTAATTATCTCAATCATTCATTTTTCAAATATGGTGCAGAAAGAGATTAACTCAATTTACCTTTAGTTTATCTGGTGAAGTATACGGTGCTTCAGGGGCATAAATTCTGAAAATATCAGCAAGACAACATGCTACCAACAAACGTACATCCTTATCAGGATGTTTGAGGAAAAAATCTGAAGCAAGATGCAAAGCAAGATTTAGATAGAGCTCCTTTTCTTCTTCAGAATCCTGGTCCATATCCATGAAAGTTTTCACAACCATCTAAAAAGAGAGAAGACATCAGTACATAAGTACATGAAGTACTGAGCATAACAAGGTCCTTACTGAAAGTTCCTTTACTGGTTTTGTGCAACTTCTATAAGAAGCATAATTAGCAATGCAGTAGTACTTATTTGAATAACTAGGGTCTTATTTTTCGGGGTACAGGAAGGACCTAGTCAAGTTCTCTATCAATTATCCAAACACACAGTCTCAGCAGGGTTCTGACTGTAGTACTTCATATATCTTGCTAAGAAACCATATAATCCAGTTGGCCAATTCAAAAACATTCAACAGCATTCACTGAAAAATTTAGAGAATGGCAAAACTTTATTTAAAACATTTACTTTTATACATACAAATACTATATATTTGTGATTTGAAGAGTTACAATTTAATCTCCTTCTGTTCTCTTCCCATCTTAGATTGTTCTCTGCTATTGCTCCGAGGACAATTTTATCCCCTGTGCTGCCCAGCAGCAGAGTGCACGCTTTCAGCAGAAGCAAATATAAATCCAGTACAACCCAGCAGCGTGCACGTTGTCCATAAGAACTGAAATGCCCATTACTGTTACTGTGTTATTAGGATCCAGTACACTAAAGATATTGGGGGGAANAGGAAAAAAAAAAAAAAAAAAAAAAAAAAAAGTCTTTGACACCAAGTATTTAACACCCTCAATAGAACAAAAGCAAGAAAAAAACATAATTACTAACTGCTAGTTGGTGAGAATTCTTACACTTAAAAAAAACCCAACACACTGTTTGGAGGAGAAAAATCTATTGACAAAACAAAGTAATTATGCTTTGTTCCAATTTCTTATTTGAATTACAGAGGGCAGTTAGTTTAAGGAGTTCAATTGTTGTTAAAATTTACACAATGGTAATAAGGACTTCATAACACAATCTCAAGATTTAAAGTCAAAACTCCCATCTATTACACCAGGACAGGAAGAGATATTTTTCGAGAACAATGATGTCAGTTAAGTTCCTCAAAAAAAGAAACAACAAAAAAAAACCCAAACCAAACAAAAATCCTTCAAACAAAACAAAACCAAAAAAGTCCCAAACTACAACTCTACAACACTGCAAATTGTTACACTTTGTTACAGTTTGTTTTATTTAATTTCTGCCCACCCCTCCAAGATTAATCATAATTGGGCAGGTAGCAACAAATCCTGCTCTTAAAGAAGGATGGACTTCTGCATAATTAGGACGACAGCAGCTGTTTTCAAGTATATTACAATCTTTTGCTAAAAGGCGCAGAAGAACAGTACCTTATACACACATCTAATTTCCATGGGGAGAAAAATGAGGTCTTCCCCACTTAGTCACAGGATGAACCATTTCAAGTGCACTGGTGCCCTTACACACTATTAATTTAAAACACAGAATTGCTTTAATTTCTATAAATGTGAAGTATTTTTTTTGTCTACTCTAGAAAAGAGCCTTCAGTTTCTCTTCCCTGACAACATGACTTCCATACTGGTCAGGAAAACAAAATCTGTCACCTTGTCTCCAAAGCAACTGTCGCAGTGCTGAAGGAAAATCAAAGGAAAATCAAACTAGTTTTCCTAGCGTACCTTCCTAGTTTCCTGCAAAGCAACAGGTCAGAGGATTCTTGACCTTGAAATCACACCCAGACCACCATGATGAATACTCCTAGAGCTTCATCTTCCAAATACGTTCCATACTCCTTAACCAATTCATTTTTTCCGGCTTTGACATCTTTCTACAGTAATAAGCCTTGGAATTTAATTATATAACTTACAGAAGAGTGTGTTACTAGACTTTTGGTCTACAATTAGTATTTCATATTAGATGATGCTTGGATTCTTGTGTATGAAGAGAAACTGTGGAAAAAAATGTTCTTCTCACATTGTTCATCATTTCCAAAAGTTGATCACCTTCTTGCTGTTTCCAGCACTAGTTTCTAACTCCAACCATTTAGTTTCTATCTCCTTTCCAATTCTACTCTCACTTGGAGATGGCGTGGATCAGAAACACATAAAATTTGAGAGATAAGTTTTGCTACTATATAAATTCACTGCGCATATTTTCCATTTTGTTCTCAGATTTCCTAATAAGTTGTAAATACAAACATAAATATATAGTCATTAACAAAGAACAGGCTATCTGCTTGTGTAAATTAAAATAAAATCCATAGAAAAGTGCTTTTTCCCTAACACTTATATGAATTTGGCAGTCAGGGAAATGAAGAGGCTAATAGTTCACTTATTTATCAATTAATGTTCTTTAGCAACCTGAAATTGTGTTTATACTGTACATCTATATACTTTTAGTGTAGCTTAGATCATCCAGTCCTCCATAAAAGAAACACCGTGGTGTTTTCTCCCTGCCTGCATACTGATGAAAACACAGCCAGAATAAACAGCTGGCAAGAAATACAGGGTACCCTGCAAAGTACACTTCTCCTGCAACAAAGATCAAGATGACAGAATGAAAGGGACTAGACATTCAAGGCTGAAAACTGAATGAAACAACGGGGCGGGAGGGCAAATATCAGTAGAGAAGTTTATACATTTTGACAAACTGAAAAAAAAATACCCAAATGCTAATAAATAATTTCTTCTGTTGGTAGTCACTCATATATCTATACAGATGTTATAAATGTCTTCTGTTCAACATCATCGCATGCACTATACTGACTAAAGTCTCTAAGCCCAATTCCCAAAGCACAGACAGGGTACTGGGACAGGGTAGAAGGAATCCTTGAGTTTGGGGCTTTTATTGGTTTTTGTTCGTTTACCAGTAGTTCCAACCGACTTAAAACTACTTCTTAGGAAAACAAACCCCAAATTAAGCTCTTCCAGCTGTTAGAATGCTTAAGGTTCCTCTCCTCTCCCACATCTGCTCCCTCCTGTTTTACAGGGCAAACCCAAGTTGCCTGCATTCCTTCTGCACAATACTAACAGGCCTGATTTTTTGTGAGACTACATGGACAGATTAAAAAAAGATAAAAAAAAAAAACAAAACCACCAACAAACACTGTAGTAATACAATTATCCCCCAAATCTCTCCAACATTCCTGTAGAGTAAGGCCAAATAAAGCGGTCAAGAAGGTCAGGAGACGAATACGTAGTATAATCAAAGACTTTCACTACAGTACAGGCTAAAATAATGAGAATTAAAGTGGATTTTATAATCAACTCAACAAGCACAAATGCATAAAAGGGGTGAATTCTCCATATTATTTCCAAAATTATGACTGTGTTTTCCAGCATTTTCTTAAGAGTAGTGACTTACTCTAGGAGATGAAATGAAGCTAAGAATTATTAGAAATTAATAATTACAATTAATATAGTTTATTAATTATAATTAATTAATTATAATAATTATTAACAGTAAGTTCCATTTGAGAGTTTTTAAACTTATTTAAATGTTTTGGGACAAGTTACTCCAAGAAAGTGACCAACTACTTCCTCCTCTGAGCATAGAAAAGGTAAAGCCCAAAAGAAACAAAAAGATCCTTCAGACAGAAAATATGGTAATGGAATCATTGAATACTGTATACAAGACACTTCAATCTGCATTTACTTGCTTACTAACCTTTAGTCTTCTCACCATCTCTTCTTTAGATATTTTATCAGAGATTTCTTTGACTCCTGGAGGATATGTGATTTTTCCATCGTTGGCTCTCGTCTTCGAATGAGCCATGATTTCACAATTTTAAAACTGTGGAAAGAAATTAAGAAGTTGATGTTGTTTAAGTCATTTATGTTTACCTTATCTGTCCCACTTTTACAAATAAAATTCGACCAGGGATATACAGACAAAACCCATGCAAACAAAGAGAAAAAAAAACAAAAAACCAAAAAAACAGACAAAAGGATGTTATTGTGCTCAGAAATGTACATAGTGGCAGACAGCAACAGCTGATATTTATGTAGTTTGTCCTATACTACAACACCACATTCAAGAAGTACACAACAGAAAAGCTAAACCCCCTCATTCCTGAGTGTATTTGATCTTCACATGTGGAGATTCAACCAAGAATCTTCTTATATTGTACAAGCTATTACCACCACTTCATAATAATAAATGCCAGCCAGCTTGGATTTTAGACTCTCTTGAAAGCAGACATCTGAAGTGAACTTTGCATTTTCCAAATGATTAAATAGAACGGAATTTCCCCAGAAGTCTGAACAGCAGTGCTGCTGAACTGTTACATATCGCTAATATTAATTTGGCAACACTGCCAGACAAGCAGCAGGTACAGAATGAAGCAGGGAAAGGAACAGAAGAGACCAAATGGAAGTCTTTCCTCTATGCCATAAAACCAAGTTTTAATGCAAAAGACTGCAGATAAGCAATGGTGTCTTCTGAAATTCCAAAATTGGGAAAGCAACTCAGTCACTTGGTTGCTTAGTCCATTTAAGCTGATGCAAATGCAGACTGCCACCTAATCCAACTTAAACTATGCAAAACTCCACTGTTGTAGAGACAGAATTTGAATTGAAAGCCTTCAACTCAGATTAAAGCAATTAATGCAAAAGGTAGTAAGAAAAAAAAACCCAACCAAAACTAAAAACTAGACAGCATATATTAAGATAATTAAGATTTTGAAAAAAAGAGCGTACCACAGCAACTACAAGTCAAAAACGTAAAAAAATAAAACAAACCACAGAGGAAACAAAATTTCTTTGCCATTGTCCTGATATTTTTATTTATTTGTAAGTCTGAAACACTTCCTCAGTCACCACAGTCATGTCAGGTCAGGCATTTTCTTCCTACTAACCTCCTATACAAGAAGGATCTATGTACACTTCAAACTTCACAGAACTACAAGATCATAAATAAAAATCAACAAGAATCCAGAAGAAGAGAGGGGCTAGAAGAATGTTTCATAACACAATGGTGTAGTCTGCTTTTAGTGAGACTTGCTGGCCCCAGTTGAGGTCATTCTACACTGAAGGAGAACTAGAATATGAAATATACTCACTCATCCACTCCCAAAAAAACATCCTAACACGTTTTGTATTCTTCAGTCCACATTTCACAGTAACAACCTAAGTCACGGATTTTGCTTCATCTTTACTAATCTTTTATTAAAAAAAAAAATCAAAAAAATTAACATTAACATTTAAATAAATTTTGCAAAGAATATGTACAGCACAGCACATGTTTATTTTTAGGAAAACGGGGAAAACGCAAGCACAGTGAACAGAGCAGACAATTAAATGGGCATGGCATCAATGCAATTCAATAGCTACACAAAAGCCAACTCAGTTTCTGTCATCTTACTCTGTACCTGCACATACACAGCAGCTGAAGTAAGCACCAGGTATTTGCAATTGTAAAAACAGATAATGAGAAATCTGAGACAAAACAAAAGTCATTGAAGTAACTTTCCCTAACACTCCTAGGAAAATATGCCACCTTCACCCCCATTATATTTCTTAATGCTCCATCATGACAATAGGTCTAAGACTCCGCAAAAACACCCAGATGTGACGAAGATCACTCTTCTTGCTGTTTGATGCAGACCCTCCATTCTAGCTTTCAGATGGAATGATGTTACATATCATGGCTAAATTAATTCTAATAGTGCATCAAAACTTTTTCATCTTATTTCTTCTCCTGGGAGTGAGAAAGCAACTAGGTGGGCAACTAGCAGCCAGCCAAAGTTATACAATAGGGTACATAACAACCTATACTTCTGAGAGGCATAAAAGTCACTAAACAGGAATTAATTTTCTATAGAATTAATACAACTAATCTTATAGGACCAAAAATTCATTTTAAAAAAGTTCAGTGAAATAGCCTATTACTTAGGCCATAAAGGACAATAAACCTTTTAAACCTCCTGTGAAAGAGAAATCTGCAGATCAATCCTGAAAGTTTTTTAGCTTTAGTGGTAAAGCTTTACTGGGTGTGGGTAAAAAAGTTTAAAAGAAATGGTGAAAACCAAAATCTATCATTGAACAAGAGAAAATCCAACGATAAATTTTCCCCTTATACAACAGCTATCACTACAATCACTCCCTCCAGTAGTATCTAGGATTTTTGATTTTGGGGAGTGGAGAGTGAGGTGGTTTTAACCTGATTCTAGCTAAAGTCTCCATGATTTCACATAACAGTTACACCAGCTGTTTCAGTTCACTTCTGCCAGGGAAGAGGAAAACTGTGACAGATAACAGCAGCCTTAAAGGCCAGCTTTATTCAGAACATGTTCAAGCATGAAAATTCATAAGCCAGTGAGATGGTATCTAATGACTGAATTTCAGAAAGCTTTATAAATTCGTTTTTAAAGATGGGTTGTCTTCTTCTGCAATATACTGAAAGATGACAAGCATTTTGAAAAAGAGCAATTCTTTGGAAGCTTCTTTGAGATTCAACAAGAGACTCTATCAACACAATTTTTTTAATTTTTAACAACTGAAACTTTAGAAGCTCTCCACAATATTTTCAGAAATACAGTATTATTCCACATACACAGTTAAAAGGCAAATAAAAAGAAAACGTTCAAATGGATATGTTTAAGGCAAGAAAAAACTCTTGACACTGAGATGCATTTCACCAGCCAGAACGTAAGCTTATTAAACTAATCAGCAAGACATGTGCGGTTTTTGTTATGAGAACTAAAAACGAGATAAATGTAACAAGAAACTCCAAACACATGAACTAATACTAATCCAAATACATAGAAATAAACAAAAAAAAACCCAACCGTGATTCAAATTGTTGTAGTTCAGTTATGTTAAGTAGTACTGTAACCATAAGTCTTCAAAAAATACAAAGAAAAAAAATCTTAAGCTAATATAGCATTTAAAATATGAATTCCACTCCTTATACAGAAGGAGATAATACAATAGGACTTAAGATGTCTAGATACTGCTTCTTCCAACACAGAAACACCATAAGCACCACTGCAACTGTAACTTGAAGGACTTGAAATCAGGAACCAAGAGCAAGTCTGTGGAAGTACACTGAAAAAACGTATGCATAAAAAAGCTTGAGAAACTAAAATCTAAAGTATATATTGCAGGCTGGAGGGTGGAAGAAACTAGCACAAGAAAAGACAGACAGATGACAAAATACACACTCTTTGTACAATAACAGGGAAATTAAAACACAGAAAATGCAACAGAAGTGGAAGCTGCATTTATTGGACGTGAAAATAGGACGGATTAAAGTCATCCATGTCTTGTGACACAAGCTAAGTTGAAATATCACATTTAATACAAAATTACGATTATCAGCGAGGCCAGAGGGGAATAATTCATTACTCTAAACAGACTCAGTTAACAGGTACCATTGCCAAAATTTGATAAAAACTCAAATAAAATACAAACAGTTCTGTACATAATTAGCAGGATCCAACAGCTACTCAGTTCAAGCTAAGTTTACTGTTCATTATATTAAATATTAAAATATTCAATATTCAGATTGTTAATATACAGCACATAATTCCTTATGAATATTTCAACTACACGTACTCCACTTGCTCCGTAGCACCAAAACCAGATTGCACCCATGCAAATAAAACATGGATTGGTATCTTGCATATTAAGTACCTCTGCAGTATACTTAATAGGTCAATAAATATCATTATGGGATGTTAAGTCAATGATCTAAAAGGACTTAAACCACACTCCACTTAATTGTATTTTGTTTGGATGACAGTTCACACCGCCTATGGTGATTTAATGAACTGTGCTAATCATCAAATAAACTATGCCTTAACATACATGAAGTCACATGTCAACAGTACTTTTTCAGAGATCCGTCCACGTGTGTGTATCTTAATCCTTCAGATATTTTTGGAGAAGTCTTCTTCCAAGACATGAAGCAAGTTTTAGCAATTCAGTTCCTACCTACCTTCCAAGTCTGCCTCATGCATTCCTACTGCCTCCTCTTTGAAATCCAGAATTCAAACATGAGGGCACAGAAGACCACTAGGAAAAGTTTACAAACTTCATGACTCTTGTGTTTCAGAACTTTCACTAAACTACAGGTAATTATTTATGTAGCTACATCTTGAGATCAGCATTTTAAAACAACTCATAGAAACTTTAAGAAAGCTTACACAAATTTGACCTATACAAATATTTATAAATCTATGTTTGCAAGACCTTTTACAATGAGCCATTGGGAATAACACTTTCTTCACATTCAGAGAGCTATTAGAAGCCTAAGTAAATTCAATAAATTGCTGGCATGGAAGAACGTTGCAATATGTAGAGATATAAATATATGAACTGTGTAAACATGTATCACTCCAACAGCAGGAAAGTATAGCCAGGAAAAGCGATTTGCAAGTATTCATCCATCTATTCTCCACAATTTCGCAGTATGACCAGTGGCCTCTCATTGTCACAGGCCATTCCATCAAGAATACAAAGAGAATTTAGAAGACCCAGGGTGGTTTTTCCTAAATTATCTTGGAGAATATTGAAAAAATCTTTTTCATTTTGTAAACTACAATGCCAAATTCACTCCAAGGTTGTTTCTCTGTCAACATGCTGTTTTATCTTTTCTTTTTTTTATTTATATCATCATTTTTTATTATTTTTGTACCCTCAGTGGATCACATCCTTGTATGAATTAATATAAAGCATCACAAATACTCTGAGAGCACTAACTTTTCTTCAACAATACAGCCTGTATGAAGAAATTGGTCAAGCTGCAATTTCCACAAAAGATACAACAAGATATTCTGAAGAGATTACTCAGCAGTTTGCAGAAGAGGAACAGGCAGGTATCTCTCTGCTTCAGTAGGATTATTAATAAAACACAAATAATTTAATGATTTAAGGCACCAACAGTAAATTTTTACATCCTTGAACTTTCCTGCTATGTATAGCTGATTGACAACAATTGATCAAGGTGAGAAGTGACTAAGGTTTAAAGACTGATTATTTAAGTGCCACTAAATTAAATCTGTTTCCATAATAAATATACTGCTAAGGAGTTATAACTGGGCTATAAAAAGCCACTCCAAGCTGAAGCTTGTCAGTTAATTTTCTGCTGTGGAGTAAAATAGAAAACTTTAGAGTGCTGGACCAAGTGTGTTAACATAAATCCAAGTGATTTTCCATACTGATTCAGATCTAACATCTAGAAGAATACTTTCTATTCTTTTATAGAAGTGTTACGTTATACTGTTTACTTAACCACCATTAAATCAAGGTACTGGTATTATTCATACTATCTAGAAAATATTCGCCTCCTGTTTCTGTAATGCAGCACTATACATAGTAAGGACTGATACTGGAAGAATTTACAGAAATCATTATTTAAATGTCTTCTAAACGAAGAACCACACTGAAAGGCAAAAGTAACATTCTCAGCCTGGCAAATGACGTGAAAAGTACTGGTTTTCACAAGAGAAGTCTCATTAATGGCAATCCTTCGAGTCAACAACTAAGTAGCAACGCCTGTTCGAATTAGTAAACTCTATTTTTCAACCTTTCATTAGATAAAATGGCAAAGTGCATTAGGTTTCTTTATTAATATATTAAGTAAACTTTTTGTGGAAAACAAGAAGATGTGCAAGAGGAGATGTCTTCATGTGTACAGAGAATTCAGAGGATTTAGGGAAAGAACTAACATGTAAGAATAAAGAATAAACTATTACGAAAAGCCGTGATACCAAAACGCACGCAAAAAAATGCATGCTTTGCAATCAGTTAGGAAGTGATCACAAGCACATTATCACTTCTGCTGATGAGGTACTGGGGTTTATTTCCCCAAACTTCATTAGAGAAAGCCCCCAAAACATTAAGCAAATAAGATAATATTCCGTACCAACTTAACTCAGCATACAGCTCTCTCCAGTGGTGTTGCAGACACTTGCAGCTTCCACAGGACAGAAGTGATCCAACTCATAATTTTCAGCATTTTTTCAGATGCGATTGAAAAGAATAAAATTGCTCTTTTTGCCATTTTCATCAAAATAAAGAATTCATCACTAAACCAACCAACAACTTAAAGAAAAACAGAATTGCTCTGCTATACCTCAGCTTTCATACTTCTACCCAAGACTAAATAAATGGACTGCAGGCATTACAATTACAATTTCTTATTTCTATCCATGGCTGTAGGGGAAAAAAAAAAAAAAAAAATCAAGGACCTAAAATTGAGACTATAGCAAAAGATGCTAACAGAGAAAGATAAAGGAAAACACATAACTCACCAAAGAAATACAGATTAAGATTTAGAAAAGTGTAATTATTTGCTTTATAAAGTGGAAAACAGTGTAGGTTGACAAAATATGATGTTAGTAGAACAGACATCTGCAATGTATTTGTCAGTTAGCCAAATACTAGGGAAAACATTCCACCTCACTGCTTGTTAGGTGGTCATATTACACATGCATCCTCTATAAAAGTTAAAAAAAAGCAAGTGCATAACAAGCAGACTATAAGCAGTCCTCAGAGTGTTTAACATGGAACGTAAAGTACATGAAATAACAACAATGGTAACACTGCAAAAAAAGTATAGCAAGTCATTCAAATTGGTTTGAACTTATATTTGTTTAGACAATAGCATGACAGTTTTCACCCAGTACACTTACTAAACATTTCCAGTCCCGTAGTAATTTATTTTGCTCTACAAAAACACAATTTCTTAAAGAAATGGAAAAAGAATGCACAGAAGGAGCTGCAATTAGGCAGGATGTCATTATACTCACAAAATCAGAAATGTATTGTTGGATTTAGAGGATTTTGCAAAAAGATAAAGCTTTTCCAGTCAAGAGGAGAAGTAGAGAAAAAGGCAATCAGAGAGAATAGTGCTAAGTTTCATTAACCCTGAGAAAAGGCTATTGCATTTTTGACAATGACCTTTTCACCTTAACCTTCAGAGGATGAAACCTTCTCACACACTAAAGGTCACTATCAAACACTATGAAGCCCAGTTACACTAGAGAGGCTGCCTACACTTCTTGTTAAATTTTCTTGATAGTCTCCATTAAAAAAATAAAAATAAAACCTCAGACACTTCAGCTTTCAAAAAGCTGAAATATTTATATATCCTGTGTAAAGGATCTTCAATTGAATGTTAATGGCTCAATCGTGTCCAGAAATAAATGCCAGATGAGGCAAACTAAACTCAATGTATCACAAACCGCACAGAGCTGTCTAAAATGATGTCAATTTCCCTGTCCCCTAGAAAACAAATACCAGTTTAGGAAGAGAATACTCTTTAGCCTGAAAGTATTATAGTATATTCTTTGCCCCCAAGAAAACTTGCCCAAAGCTTCTGAAAAGCCACATGATGTGTATATACATAATCTACATACTCTTTATGGATTGAGATTTTAATAATAAAGCCAAAAAAAATGTCTGATTGTGTCCATGCCTTTACAGGCTATACTTTAGGATGATTTGAATAGTTTAGGAAAGAACAGTCAAAAAAATACCTGGAGTTTACAATAAGAACATGGTCTGAGCAAGGTAATATTAAAGTGCATACACTGACCTAATTCAAGAAATTAGACTTCTCCCAACCTTGTTTATATTACGACTGCAAGAAAACAAACAAAAAAAAGTGAACGCAGCTGCTCATATAGAAGACCCAAACTCATCAGTATTAAACCAAAAGGCAAGTGTTTTGTGTGAAGGCACACTTTGAAATAATACTGACAAGATCTGAGAATAAAGCATGATAATTTAATTATTACAAATGACAGGGAGAATTCTGCAAAACTGCAAAGCTCACAAAAGCCCATTAGGTCTATCACTGGTGAATGAAGACTCATTTCATACATGACCTCGCCTTGACACGTTCACCTGGCTTCTTTACAGGAGGCCTTTGAAATACTCTGCCTTTCTGTTGCTGGTGACAAATCTTACATACTAGTACTCAAAATACATTTGTCAAGGAACATACAATCCTGTTCATACCTCCAGAAAAATGGAGTGTGTAACTCAGTGAACTATCAGAATCAGTTGAGAACATAGGCATAGATGTACTCAACATCTTTCGGCATTTCACAGACAGTGAACCAACAGCACATGGATCAGTTGCAGGATAATTCTGCTTCCCTTCCACCACATGAAAGCAACACACACACACCCCCCCTAACATGAGCCACACAGGTGGTTTTCAGAAAGGTAAGAAATGTTCATAACATTCCATATGTACATTTGAGCTATACAATACTGAGGAGGAACAACAAAATTTGTCCATATGAACCTCCTTGTCAACTATTACTTCAACTGAGAATACTGGTCTCGGTGAGAAACTTAGAATGAAAAAACCTCTTCGATCAAGAAAGCCACAAGCACACAGTTGCTTGACCAAAACTACCCTCCCTGTCACACTTAGTCAGGATATAGGTTATCATCCAACCTATATACTCATTACAAAACTTAGGTTTCACAAACAACATCGTATAGTTATATAATCCTACAGGATATGATTTTGCCAACACTTGGAGAAAAATAATGTTTATATTAAATTGACACAAAAAGTGCATAAATAAAGTCTTTGTTTTGAAAAGCACAAATTGAAAGCAGAAGTGAACTGCAGATGTATTCAACTCCAACACAGTGGTCACAGTCAATGTCCATGTCAAAACAACAAAATTGAGTTTTAAGCTGTTGGTCCCCTTGATTGGGGTACAAGGAAAGTTTTCATCCTAGTAAGTGAATTCAAATAACTACTTAGTTAGAGCTGTAAGCAGTAATTGTAGGCCTCAAGACAGGAAAGATGCACCACAAAGACTGGGAAATACAGAAATAAAGACACAATTGGAGCCAAACTGAAATGGCAACTGTAAACAAACTAGAAAAAAAAAAGAAGTAATTTCACTTCAATAGCTAAAACTAAGAAGAAAAAAAAAGTGCCACTGCACAGAAATTTGGTATTGAGAAGATATTGAAATAGCCTTAAAAGTCAGCTGGACACCCATTTTCAAAGAAATATCAGGTAAAACTTCATTCCTGTGACAATTTGCAAAAGGTATATTCAATCAGAATGTCTTCTGATTCAATGCCTACACTTAAGACCTTCACATTTTCAAATCAAAGCAACTGCAGGCACACAACTTGAGGATTTATGAACCTGTATGGTATACAATGTTTTTTAAAGGTATTTAAATATTAACACAGTACACTTCAATCTTAAAATATAAATTAATGTTAAAAAATAAGGTGTAGTACAAGAAAATAAAGGCAGCTCTGTCACTAACAATGCACAACAAAATAGTACTGTTACAAACTAGTGCAACTGCGGTGGCATCAACAATATTTGAAGAGTTCACAAAAAATCTGCATGCTGAAGTAAGGCTTTTAAATACAGGGATAAACGTAAATTTGAAGGTTATCATACTACCCTGGGATAATTCACGTTTGATCAGTCTCTGATAAAATAACCTGCACTTTCCTTCTACCAAAAATAATTTCTTATGTAACCTTTAAATGGAAACCACAGATAGATGGATGCAGAGATGGATCAAACTGTGATTCAGTAAAACGCTGAAAGAAAACATTAGAAAAATGTTTGTAAGTATAAAGATTGCATTTGAACCCCCAAACAAGAATATACACTACAAGTCTGAAAGACAATCAGGGAAACATCAAGGAGCTGAAGTGGGGTTCTAGGCCTAGGTCCAAGAATAGCAAAATCACCACAAGACTATATGCTAGCACTATGAAACAAAGTCCAGACAAGGTACTTTAAAAAACAAAGTAACAAAATCCAATCCAGAAACCCCAAACCTCAACATATAACATAGATTTTCAGGTACTGGCAAGAACTTGCTTGGAACGCCATATACAACTACCAGCACCTATCAAGATAACTTAAATTGGAGAAAGCGCACATGAAGCCTACACATCAGGAAAGTGTATCTACAGAGGTGACAAGAAGAGACAGAAGAGAGGCAGAAATCACTCTAAATACCAGGAATACTGGGAGATCCCACTCAAAGACAATGAACCATAAGACAAAAGCTTAAAGATAAATAACTCAGACAATGAATAAAAGCCAGTAATTAGAGAAAGACTTCTATTTTTTAAATTAAAGTTTTGGAGTAACTTTCTGGTCAATAACTGAAGCAAAACATCCAAATATGGCAGAACTCAATCTGTGTACAAAGGAGATTAGTAGCTTGCCATCGTTGGTTACATGAACTGTTTGACAGAGCCCTTTTTGCAAGGAAGCTGCTTTAAGAGTTAGTAAGACAGGAATGATTTGCTTGCTTCCTCCAACAGCTGGAAAGGAATGGGGGAAGGAGGCAGGAACTACTATTTTCCTTCACATTAACTCTATTTTCAAAACAGAATAAAAAAGTAAAAAAAAAAAAATCATTAAAAACCTCAGGTGATTTGCACTACACAATTTTAGAAGGCTAACATCTGTAGCATTTATACACAAGGGGAGAAAAGAAAACCAGCAAGAGTGTCATGGAAGCCATGGGGAAAATGAGGGGAACACAAAAGGAAGCAGAAGACAACTACAACAGCCATTCGGTACAAATCAAGTTTAATCACTGTAATGACCCTTGGGAGGAAAAAATACTTGGTATTATTTTAGTATACTATTTATTTGGCAAAAAATGCCTTACTGAGCCTCACCATTAAAGTTTGTTGGGGTTTTTTGGCAAGCATTAAAATCAAGTAAAAAAAAAAAATTATGCAAAAAAACACAACAGAACAAAACCAACCACAGCAAACACAAACACCCAAATATTAGTAATACTAACATGCTACCCCAGAGGCAAAACAACATTTTGTGGACTTTCACTGAAACTGTCATGGTTTCAGTTGGGACAGAGTCAACTTTTTTACCAGGAGCTGATAGAGCGCTACATTTTTATATTTGGGATGAGAAATACTTTTGATAGTGCACTGATGTTCTCAGTTGTTGCCGAGCAATCAAGGCCTTTTTGCTCCTTACATCACTCCACCATGGAGTAGACTGGGAGGGCACACAGCCAGGACAGCTGACCCCAACTGACCAAAGGAATATTCCATACCATGTGACAACATGCTCAGAGTATAAAGCTGGGGGAAGGAGGAGGAAAGGGGCAGACATTCAGAGCAAAGGCATTTGTCTTCCCAAGTAACCGTTACACAGGATGGAGCCCTGCTTTCCCAGAGATGGCTGAACACCTGCTTGCTGGTGGTAAGTAGCGAATGACCCACAAGTTTTCTCACTCTTCCAATTCTCTTCTCCACCCAGCTGGGAAGAGCGAGTGAGTGAGTGACCACACGGTCCTAGTTGCTGGCTGGAGTTAAACCATGACAACAACCAATAGAAAGTTGCTTTAGTAACAAGGCAAACTTTGTATACATAAAAGCAACTGTCTTCCATTCCTAACTTTTTATATAATGTTTAAAAATACAAAATTAAACACCTCACAACATATTGGAAATGATTCAATACAGAATTACTAAAGATTAAACAAAAAAATGCTAGAGGGGTGAATCAAATTGTAAGACCTAAAAGAAGGCATGGGTATTGTACTGCAAATTCAGATGTGCTAAACAACAACTAATACAATTTATACACTAACACTTATATTAGGACTGCATACAGAAATCTTAGTATTAAAATCACATTTGGCTGGGTGTCTTACAAATAGAAGTTGTCTACCCAGACGGCTTGTATCAGTTTAGCCTTCCTTTTTTTTTTTTTTTTCCCCAACCTAACTAGGAACATTTTTATTTGCTTTTTGTAAAACCCTAAGTGGCAGAAAAGCTCTCTTTGCCAATAATTTATTCACTCCTGTAACTTCTTCTATTACAGTTACTTATTCCTTTCGTTATTTAGCCCTGTGAAGTTGTGTTTGCACAGAATGGTTGAGGTTGGAAGGCACCTCTGGAGATCACCTGATCCAAAACCCTTGCTCAAGAAGGTTCACCTAAAACCAGTTGCCAAGGACTGCATCCAGATGACTTTTGAGTATCTACAAGGAGGACTCTACAACCTCTCAGGGCGACCTGTGTCAGAGCTTGTTCATCATCATCATAGTGCTAGGGTGTTTCCTGATGTTCAGTGGGATCCTGTGTTTAAGTTTGTTCCTATTCCCTCTGGTTCTGTCACTGGGTAGCACTGAAGACAGCCTGGTTCTATCTCCTTTGAACCCCCCTTTCAGAAATTTACATAGATCTATACATTTTAATCCTGGTTTAGGTGCAAACAGAGTATATGTACTACTACAGCTATGTCAGCCTTCTGGACAGTAAGTTTTCAAACTCTGTGGCTTGTTTTCCCCTCTTGAAATTAATGCTTAATATTTAGTTATCCTTCAGTTGTAGCTCATTCACATTTGCGTTGCATATCATTCACATTAGAACACTAGAAACTGCATCAGGAGAAGTTCAGATTGAACGTTAGGAAAAGGTTCTTCACTGAGAGCGTGGCTGGCCACTGGAACAGGCTCCCCACAGAAGCAGTCACAGCACCAAGCAGCCTGTCAGAGTTCCAGGAGAACCTGGACAATGCCCTTAAGGCATACAGTCTAGCAACAGGCAGTCCTGCAAGGAGCAGGCAGTTGGACTCAATGATTCTTATGGGTCCCTTCCAACTTGAGATACTCTATAATTCTATGACATAGTCACTGCACAGTGGGAGGCAAACTCTTTGTGTTAGTAGTGTGTAGGTTATGCTTTTGATTAGGCTCAGAGTTGTGCCAATACGTAGTAAGGACACACACCTCATTTTACTAAACTGGATCACTTCCTTACGATACCCCAATACCACCTCATTTTCCCAAGGACAAAAATGTACTGAGAGAAATCCAAAGCACATCAGCATTAACAACAAAAAAAAAAAAAAAGTCAAAACAACAACGAAAAACCCTACACATCCCATGCTAGATTATGTTCCATGAACAGAAACAGGACACAACACCTACAGGAGATAACAATAAAAAAAAAAAAACAGTACAAACTAATCTTCACTCATTGCTAAAAGGATGGGGTTTGCAACTGAAAAGAGCGAGTTTTAAAGCATTAACAAAGTTATAGCTGCCTACACTACAACTGTAAGCATACAAGCAAGATACAGTAGTTCAGAAAAGTTTCCACCTATTACTTAAGATACAAGAACCGTTGCTGTCTGCTGAAGTTAGAAGGTTAACATAGCCAAACCAGACTAACGAACACCTCTAGTAAATCCTGTTGACAGTTAATTCACCTGTCTGCTGAGCGACAGATGTTGCTGCTTCTTAAAAAGCTGGAATTGTCTACACCTCAGCCAGATTCTCAGCTCAAAAGTAGTCTGTCTTAATTATGTCTTTAAGACAAACAGCTCAGGCAGCATGGTAACAGCCGAGATACGGATACACTTCTACCAGCTTTGCTGCAGGGACCAACAAGCTTTATCAGGCAAATGGAGCAGAAAGTTTAGGGGTATGGACAAAGAAACAAAGTTAGTGGGAGAGGGAAGGGAATGAAAAAAATCCAAGCAGACCAGACAAAACCCCAACAATCCATACACCGTGAGTTTAGAAACTTCAGGGCTGGAAGTCTAAGAAATGCTGAACATGAGAGATGAAATAGGATTTAGTTGGACAATGAAGGACTGGAATCAGAAGGCTGAAAACACAGGAGGACTAACTAGACAGAGAAGTCACTAGAGAGAGACACCAGAGCAGAAAAATCAGCTGTGCGGGGTGGGAGAGGAATACATATCCAGCAAAACTCAGTCCTTTCTAGGGTCTGCAGTAAAACATGCAATCAAAGAAACCATTCAACTTTTCTCCTTGAAATGTGATGTACGTCACTTATTACACCCTATTTAAACCATGCTCTAAAGAGATATAGTTTCCTACTGGACTCCTGTACAGGACTCACCACTGTAATGTGCTACTGTGCCATAAAAATTAACTTGTTTTCACAACACTTTCACAAATTTTTTCATAAAAAATGAGTATTCTTCCCATTTCATAGATGAGTAACCCAAGTTACAGACTGAAATTTAAGAGCTACCTGCCAATTTTGCGCACGCAGCTAGAGAAATTTAGGGCACAACTTTTAAAGTACACCACGTTATCCAGCACTGTGGCTGAAACTACAGCTTCTGATGAGCTCTGCTGAAGTCTGTCTCCCAGGAAATCAATGCATGACTAATAAGGTCTTGTGGAAAGTTTGGTTTAAACAGACTTATCTGGGATCACAAGAAACTGACAGAAACAAAGAATTCCAGTATTCCAAAGTGACATTCAATCACCCAAATCACTAGACACGCTTTCCCTTCTCACAGTCGCCTGTCAACTCATTTCACGTTTTCAAGCTTTTGGAAAATATATCAACCAGCTCTGATACTTAGCTTTAATTCCTAAATACAGTAAGTTGAAAATTATATATAAATCATAATTAAGACTACCATAACATGCACCTATGAGGACAGAGATGACAGAAGTTTCCAACTTTTAAAGAGAAATCACAATTTGAATATTGTTTTAAGGCATTTCTGTATACAACGTGGAAGATTGAGAGTGTAATGTCCCACTGAGAAATAAAGTTACTCTAAATGTGCTCATATATAACACTGTATGAACAACCTGACAGAGAGCATGCTATAAGCAACATTTGTAACTTGGGGAGGACTTTCAGAAGTCTTAAAAGTGAGAACACAGTATTTCTTTGTAAAAATTGTACATGCGTGAAAAACTCTATTCTTAATTCCCTCAGTAACAGAAATGCTTCTAGGAACTGTGGACTACATAATCTAAGACGGGCAAATGGAAGGGAAATGCATCTCCTAGTCACTATCTCTATGAAAAACTCCCTCACAAATCTTCTGAAGAGTTTATTATTGGGCTTATCCACTCTTCCTTCCAATTCCAAAATAAGGAAAGCAAAACATCATACCCTTATTCTAACTAGTTCATACTCTCAGGGGAAGAAAACCCCACGTAATCTTTATTATAAATTGTGGAAACGTAGTTCATGGTTCAAGGTTCACCCTTAGCCCTTTGAAAAGCACAGGGTGTCACACAGAGTGTCTGTTGACATTGTCCCACACAAAAGCTTCACAAATTGATGGTACAAAACGCTATAGTTCTTCTGTATGGTTTTTTTTTCTATGTACAGGAAGTTATAATGAACTACACAGAATGCTTCATATTGAACTGCCAAATAACAAAATAATTATCAGAGACAGTATCATCTATAACGGTAAGCTGCAAAGCACCTCTGTGCATTTTCCTCATGAAAACTCACTCTTTAAAGTTAAAGCAGGTAGACACACAAAAAAGAAATTCCCTAAATAAAATAAAAGGTTTCCATGAAGTACCTTCTGCTCATTTCTCATAATCAAGATGAGTTGCTGTCAGCTCTTTTTTGTTAACAGAAACCTGACATACATAGCGTCAAAGATTTCCCAGAAATCTGATTGTCTTCATTGAAAGTCTACATCCAAGTAACAAAGCAGTACTACTAGAAGTGAAGAGTCAAACTTAAGGTGGCCCATAGGCTTAAAAAAACGACATCAGAACTTTATGTATTTAATCTTTCTCATGAGCAATATGCTCACTCAGTATGCGTAACGGTTAATTATTTTTTTTTAATAATCTTTTTTTTTTCCTCCCCTCCTTTCTAAGCCTTTCAGAATTCTAATTCTTGACACTGAATTGAGCTACCATGTGGATACACTGGGGATGCCTGAGAAAACCACAGGCTGCTTTGAAAGAAGTTGTAGACAACTAATGAGTATATTTACACAAAAGGTGGAAAGCCTCCCTCAAAAGATACTTTCAAAGTGATTCAGTTTTAGCTGAATCTAGTCCTTTTTAAAAGAGGGACCAAATGTAGTTTAGGTGACTATACAATGGAAGCAATTAAGACAATAACATTTTTGACTGCTAACTTATGTCTTCTTTGTCCATTAGAAAGCATGCAAGTGAAGCATCCAACTTTAGCAGCAGGAGCATCCACCAGGATTTCTAATTAAGTCAGAGAAAAAGTACACGCAGTATTGTCTGGGATCAATCTTTAAAGAACAGGGTCTAAATTGAAGAACCCCAGATGGGGTCCTGATCCCTGGTTACGGTACGACCATATAAATGGTGACAGACACAAGATGATTAGTACAAACATGTCCATCTGTTCTCAGTGAGGTACAGCGCTTTTTTAAAAAAAATTATTTCTTGAAGCATATTAATACCAAAGTTGTCATGAGCTGAAACAACAGAGCTGAAGATTTGGCAGTACAAAGCAAGCAGAATGATGCGGAGTGTTTTCCAATGTTTGGGATGAAGACAAAGTAACAGAAGTCTTAATGCTCAGAGCTTACTTCAAGTAGTTGCTCTACACTCTAGAAAAGGTTGAAAAGCAGTATATACAGACAGTTATAACCTTTAAAAAAAAGAGTCGAGGCATTAACCTTTTGATTCTTAAAAATTAAGTTAAAATATTAGTTTTATTTAAAGGAATTGTTTTGAGTGATATGTGTTACAGTGATTATCTACATTAACAGCATTTTTGTCGTGGAATACAAAACATTCCGAAAAGTTTCTGAAATAAAGCACTAACTTGCTAAAACAACAAAGTTTACTTTCATTCATACACTGCACTTGTGATGTATTTTATTTAAGTACCAGAACTAAGGAAAAAAAAAAAAAAAAAACCACACAAAACCAAAACACTAGAAGTTTTCTACAAGACTGCAGTCAACTGAAGATGTCACCAGTAGAAAACCAACAGGTATGTATGGGTATGATACACTATCTTACCACTTGTCACTACCACACACCAGAACTATTCTTCGGTTCTAATAAACGACCTCGTCTGAAGAGGGCAGAGGGGACCATGACAAAAAAGAGGAAGGTAGGCATCTGGGCTAAGTAATATTAAGGGAAAAGGATATTACAATGAATCTGGTAGGGAAAACCAATGAGTTTTAGTATCACATTTTCCTTGGTTTCCCACTTTGCAGGCTTTTACTGTTCAGCTTCATGTTTTCTTATTCATTGCTCCTATGAAAATTCTCCTCATGCAACAAGTAGCCTTTATCACCCCTTCCAAGCCTAGGCTTAAAGAAAAAACATTTACTCAAAAAAAACACCTTTAAATGAAAATCTCTTGCTAAAAGACTCCTACACATACCATACAACCTCTTACTCGCCTGTATGAATATAAACCCTGTGACTGAAGAAAGAGACAGAGGAAAAAAGCATAACCTGAGAGCCTGACAGAGAGCAACATATCCCAAAAGAAAACGCATCTCTTTTCATCTACAGGACGTAACAGAGCCTCCTGTTCTAGAGCCAGAAATGGATAATGCCTGAGGTCACGTCCATATTTTGTTACTACACTTTTCCAAACGCTAGCAATGACTGTTGGCTTTTATATTTTTAATTACAGCTTAATAATGACTTAGATGACTTGCTCAAATGAGTCCCTAAGTATGCTTGCTAAGATACAGTCTAAACCCAATTTATATGGCACACAAAAAAATAGCGTACAAGTGTTACACACATATGCTTTTCCATTTTCATTTGGTTTAACTATTTCATCAAAAAAACTGAACTACAGTTTATCCAGTCTGTACAGTAACTAGTAAAGGGAATGCAAGAGACATAAGCAAACACCACTGTAAAGGAACTATATTTAAAAAAACCCAATCAAACAAAACACCATACACACAATCACACAACACACACACCAACCCCCCAAAGTAATAAAGTACAACCTTCCTTCAAACACAGACACAAGATGTCATGCAAGTACTAAAGTACTGAACTACTTTCTCCAGTAGTGCACGCTTTCAAACGCCAGTGATGAACACGATACACACCATCTCCGTTAAACTACCTTACCTGATTGCTTGCCACCACCAGTTTTCTTTTAGGGTGGTCTGAGCATAGGATATCTTCAGCCGTTTCACATCTTTTTGATGTATTACTTTACACAATGTAATATTTAGATCATATCTATATTACATACAAGGCATACCAAGCAAAATTTCTGTAATCTGTGAACTGAATAATTCCACTAGTTGGGAAGGGGAAAACCTGGAGGAATGTGCATCACCTTATCTCCTTCCCAAAACGGGATCTGACACCCACTTTCAACTACGAAGCCACTCAAATTTTCAACACTCCTTATAGTCTATCCCCAGCAAAGAAAAATCAGTTGCAGCCAAAGCACCTTCCCAGCAAGCACAAAACAAAGACCAAGAGGAGAATACTTCAGCAGTTGTGTTAAATGGGAAAAGAGAGCGCCTAAGAAAATAATCACGGCTCTCAGTAAGCAACCACGCAGGAAGCAAACACACAAGTCAGAATAAGGCTCGCACGACAAAAATCCAGCTCTGGTAGGAGCTGCTCTGCTGCAGTTTAATTTTCCAGGATTGTTCACCGTCATTAATTGGTGATTTGTTTGGAAGAACAGATAGTGATTTATTTGCAGCAGGATGAAGTTACAGACCTAGATTCCTGACCAGGGGCTCTCAACGTAAACAATACATAACCTATAAATTACCCATTCTCCATCTGGCAATTCAGATGTAAAATTCATAGTTTTTCATCTACCAGGCGGCAGCAACCACCACCCCCCCACCCCCCCTTCCTTCCCGAGCGCTTTCTAACAGAGCCCGATGCAAAGGGCGAGGGAAAAAGGGAAGGAAAAAAAGCAAAGGGAAGAAAAAAAAAAGAAGCCAGCATGAAAGAAGCGGTCTCGCACAACTAGGG
>VXBW01007757.1:109086-122104 GCA_013400375.1 Thinocorus orbignyianus
CCTCTTTCTCCAGCGCTGGCGGCGGAGCTCCCCCCCGCCCCGGGAAAGGTGGAAAATAGAGCGGGGCCGGGGTGGGGGTAACGGCGAGCAAGGCGCCGGGCTCCTTACCCCCGCCGCAGCCGCCTCTTCTCGCTGGTCCCAGGCGGGTCCGCTCCGCGCTGCCGCTGCTCCGGGCTGGGAGAGGAGCTGCCGCCGTAGCCGCAGCCAATCGCCTCTAACCCCCTCCCCTTCCGCAGCTCGCCCCGGTCCCCCTGTCGGCTTCAAAATGGCGCCAACTTGTCTCCGGCTGCTCCAATAGAACCGCCGGGGGAAGCCAGCGGGAACAGAGCAGGGCAGCAGCGCCCCCTGCCGCACCGCGGGGGACACACGCTGCCGACACCGGCCCCAACCGCCGCTCACTGGGGCCACGGACCCCCCCGGCGCCGCCGCCGGGCGGTGGGTGCGGGGTGAGAAAGTCAGGACCCCTCCCGACCGTGATGGGTCCGCTCCAGCCCTCGGTTTCCAGGAGGGGGGGGACCGGAGGACGCTAAGCCTGCCCTACTGCCGGCAGAGCATCGGTACGAACCCCCGCCAAAAGCGAGGAAGTTAGGTCCGGAAAAGCGGCCGGGGCGAATTCCAGGCTTTCGGGGCAAAAACACCCCCCTTCGGCCGGGGAACTGCAGCGCCTGCGGAAGGGGAGGCGGTGAATGAGGGGTCGGGGGAGGCTGGAGCAAAGGGCCCCGGCGGGCGGGGGACCCGCAGCCGGTTATCTGTGGGTGTGCTCCGGTACCTCAGTGAATTCGGGGTTTCACCCCAACAACGACAATTATTGAGGGATTGTTGTAAAACAACAAGGAATAAAGTTACTCAACTGCAGAGAAAGAGAGGGGGGAAAAAAATAATATCAGAAATGGCTCATCAAGCCCTTCAGTTTCGCTCCGGCGAGTTGCAAGAGTTTCAGGGGCGCCCTTATAGGAAAAGGCAAACAGAAAAGGGATGTAATTTCGCATCTTTGCTGCGGCTAATGGTCTGCATTTACGAATGGCACATCAGGAGAACATGGATGTGTTTAGGGCATCACGATTTTTCAAACATACTCAGCAGATCTGCTGAAATATACTCCGGGCTTTGTCCGGTGAGAAAAACGTGCTTAAATAGCATGCTAGCCAAGACATTGTAGTTAGTATTTTAAGCCTTTGAGTAAGTTTCCTCACGCTTTCTGAAGGTGCTAACACATTGTAACCAGCTTGCCTTCTTTGCATTCAAGTTTTAAACTAAGTTAAATATCCTGACTGTCTAATGAAGACTGCGTTGGTCATACCAGGCTAAATCGCCAGGGCTATTAATGTAAAATTCACTTTTCAGGCCCAAAACCTCCCCATCTTTACATTTCTGGCTGAATTGTATTTGCCCTGCCCTTCCTGAAGACAAAAATACTACTGCATGGGCAGGAAAGCGAGGAATACTTAATCTGATGATTTTCATAGAATCAATCATAGAATGGTTAGAGTTGGGAAGGACCTTAAAGATCATGGAGTTCCCACCCCCCTGCCATGGGCAGGGGCACCTCCCAGTAGAGCAGGTTGCTCAAAGCCCCATCCAGCCTGGCCTTGGACACTTCCAGGGATGGGGCATCCACAGCCACAGCTTCTCTGGGCAAAATTTCTATTGCTTATTACTGGGAAGGATCCTGCACCTGTCAAGGATATAATTTTTGGACGCGGGATGAACTATTTCCTCTCAGTCCCGGCCACTAACATCCATCTGGACTTCAGTAAACTGAGGTTGGGGAACGCATCTTTTTCCTGCAGAGGACTTGAATGATGGGGGGAGGATGCTCAAAAACCAGCAGAAGTTCGTTTAGCGGCTATGGAAACCGCAAAACCGGGTGCCTAGCTGTGAAAATAACTATCGTGCAGGGGAAAGTTTTGCCCGGTTTTACCGGCGGAGGGGGTTGCAGCAGCAGCGGCCGGTAACGCTCCAAGCTGCCGTCAGGGCGCCGGCTCGGAAAAGCGGAACGAGGCGCCGTGTAACGGGGGCCTCGCCCCCCGATTTACGCCCTGCGCTAAGATTCTTTCACGTCTCCGAAAGCGACGTGTTGGATGGGGGTCACCCTTCGCTCTTCCCTCCTTCTTCCCCTCTCCGGTTTAGCGACCCCCGAGGAGCGGGACGGGCCCCGGCGGCCTGCGCGGCCCTCAGGAGGGAGCCCGCTGCCCCTCAGCCGCCGGCCCCGGCCGGTTCACCCGCTCCGGGAGGTTCCCGCCGAAGCGGCCGGTGGCGGTTGGTGGCGGCAGTTGGTGGCGGCCGTTGGGCCGCGAGGAGGCGCCGGAGGCCGCGGCCCGTTGGGCGCCACGGGCGGCAGGAGGCAGCATGGAGCTGCCGAGTGCCTCAGCCGCGGCGGGATCCTCCTCAGCCCCGCCAGAGGTCCTGAAAGCACTCGGCTGAGTGGCTTGCACAGAGGGTTGAGGGGGAGTTTCCTCAGAAGACGATTCGGGAGGGGTTGAGGGTCGCTGGCCTGCCCGCAGGAGGGGGGAACAAGAAGGCAGCCCCCCTGCCATGATATCCTGCTGCGCTGCGCAACCTGTGCGGGCACTGGCTCTGATGTGGGCACTCGGCCTCCTCTCCCACAAGAAACGTCACATCTCCCAGCGCACTGGTAACTGTAAGCAGACTTGGTTTTACTAGTTTTGCCACCTCCTGAAAGTGTGGACAAAAGCAAGGACAAATGTACGTTACTTCTAGACACCGTATGCTTAAGAAATATTCAAAATACTTACACACACAGCCTGGAGAAGAGAAGGCTCCAGGGAGACCTTAGAGAAGCCTTCCAGTATCTGAAGGGAGCCTACAGGAGAGCTGGAGAGAGACTCTTCATCAGGAAGTGTAGTGACAGGACAAGGGGTAACAGTTTTGAATTGGAAGAGGGGAGATTTAGATCGGATACCAAAAAGAAATTCTTTCCTGTGAGGGTGGTGAGGCACTAGAACAGGCTCGCCAGAGAAGTTGTGGCTACCCCATCCCTAGAGGTGTTCAAGGCCAGGCTGGATGGGGCTTTGAGCAACCTGCTCTAGTGGGAGGTGTCGCTGCCCATGGCAGGGGGGTTGGAACTTGATGATCTTTAAGGTCCCTTCCAACTCTAACCATTCCATTTTCCTGTGAAATATTAACTCTTTTGCTTGCACTACGACACACAGAGGAAAGCCAGAGCCACAGGACTCCACAGACCCAATCTTTTATACGGAATGCATGTGTTGAAGACACTGCTCACATCTCACTGCTCAAGCGACTACAATGAACATCCCAGCCGAAGAATATCCTACACAGCAGTTTTCATCTCTCAGCTTTCTGCCTCTAAAAACATTGCAGTTTGAGCCAAAGATTTCAGAGAGCTTGACAATAGTGACTTCAAGACTTTGTGAATTTAAACTTCCAGGACTGACAGGTAATTCTATGTTTTACCTTACACTGATCTACCTCTGCCATCTTTTTACCCATACAGTTTTGGGAGGTCTTCTGGAGTTCGTCCTACCAACACAGCATTTGATTACTCAAGAGAGTTTAACACTATCCAAGTGTGCACCCCCTTTTCCAGGTCATTGACAAAAATACTGAGTAAAACAACATGAGTAAACCCAAACATTTCTGGAGGACAGCACTGCTGACTTTTCTCCAGCCTGAAAAGCAACGATTAAACTGTACTCTCTACTTCCATTCTTCAACCAGATTTCCAGCCCAGAATATGGCACTTTTTCCAATTCCATGGTAACTTTGTTTAGTAGATTTTGTTTAGAAACCTTCGTAAGTGCTTTTTGAAAATTCAAGTATGTTCCCTGGTTTTCCTTTTTCTACATGCTTCCTGACACACAAACCTGCTGGAAGTCCATGACTCTGTCAGTTTCTCTCTTCACAGAAACCATGCTGATGCTTTCCCAAGACATTAGGTTTATCCATGTGCTCAGTGATCTTACTCTTTTACGGTTTTGGCCTTTCAGTGTGAACAAGAAGAGTAGGAAGAACTATCAAGGTACCACCATCACCAGAAGATTCACCAAACATTTTTACTGAGTCTCCTTCCTTGTTACAGTAACCAAGTCATTTGCATTTATTAATCTGTATGTTTTGCCTTTAAGTCTCTACAATTTTTTTCACTCATGTGCTTGAACTAAAGAAGTATGTGAAGAATACCAACTTTTAGGATACTTAATACAGGACAGCCAAACATCCTAACTTTACCAGTGTCACGGTTTCAGCTGGGACGGAGTTCATTTTCTTGCCAGCAGCTGGTATAGTGCTGTTTTGGACTTGGGATGAGAAATGGTGTTGATAGTTCCAATTCTCTCCCCCATTCCAGCTGGGGGGAGTGCGTGAGCGGCTGCGTGGTCCTGGTTGCCAGCTGGGATTAAACCACAACAACCAGTCATACCTTTATTTAAATAAGAGCTCCAAGATATACCTCACTGGACTGAACAGACAGGGACCGCAGGAAGAAAGCTGATAGGTAAGAAGTGACACAGACTTTCAAAACACTCCAGCATCCCACTGTGGGATGAAGGAAGGTTGGAAGGAAGCTGGGTCCTAGAATGCCTCAATACTGTAGACCTCAGGAATCCCTAACTCCCTACTGATTCATGACAGTGAAAAATTAAAATTGCCTGACAAAATCCTACAGTCCTAGGCAGGACAAGAGAAGGAATAGATTATAGATTGGAGGAAGGAAGATCTTTTTGGTTTGTTTTTTGGTTTCCTTTCTTACAACCCCTCCCACCCCCCGAAGAAGCAGGTATTTTAACTTAACCATATTATAAAACTCTGTCCTGTCTAGCAAGCTCAGGGAGCTCACACGAGGGTGAACCACCACAAGGAAGAAAGGAGGAGACTACATTGCAGAGACCAAGAACACCTGCTTGATAGCAGTAATTTGGGAATTGTTTTATCAACTTCCCTACATATAGAGTAACATTATGTGACTTCAGAGTAACTGTTGAGCAATTCTCTCCATACAGTCATCATCAGAGTCTGCTGTACAGCCAGCACAAATAACAAAGAATTTGAATGAAAGCCAATTGATAGGGTTTTTATTTGAATGCAAATGACAAGTTACATTTCTAACATTACATGAGTTACCCAAGAGAAATCAAAACCACTTAACTGAATCCTAAAATAGCTTTTGTTTCCTTTTATAAGTGATTTGGGGAAAATCAAGACAGAACAGAAAAGTAAAAATTGAAAAAGTTGAAGAAACAGAAGTGGGCAATTTTTTCTTTCATTTTTTTCCCACCCCTCTTATCTACATTCCTTTCCTTAATGTAGCAACTTTGTGAAAGGCATACTTTTGTTTCCAGCATAAGTATAACCATCTTTCCATTTTTATTTCTCATATGAGTCTTGAACAATTGCATAAAGAAATATGTTACTAGAAAAATAGTTCAGATGATTTCACCTGTCATTTATATACTGAGCCCTCTACACTGAAAGGGTTTTTCCCACATAGGAGGGAGAATTGGTGCCTGTATACCCCTTGAACTTGCAGGTGTAGTGATTCATCTCAGAGAAAGAAAAAAATAGCTTGTTTACTTGTGTTGGCTCTTCAACTAAATGGCTGACATCATTACGAACATGAGTTAATTTCACAACTAATTTTAGTATCTCCTATGTCTCTCTATGTAAGTAATTTGCAAGGAAGCCACATGGAAACAGTGACTTAAGATAACTGGAATTTTTAGACTTGCCATCTCTGTGAGTGCTGTTTCCAACACTGTCTCCTTGTAAACAAAAATCAAACAGCCGAATAAGTGATGCTGAGAAGCTACGAGCTTTAATACATGTGCAATATTAATTCTAAAGTTCAATAAGTACCACTTTAATCTTAGAGCTAACAAGTTTGACTACCAAAAATATCTATCTCTTGTTTTCTAGTAAAAAGACAAAAGTAATTAAGTACTATACGATATTTCACAAAAAAAATTACCGGAGATATTATGTTACTTTTCAGGGTGAGGACGGCAGGAAGCCTTCCATTCCACCTACTCACCCTGTCTTCATGTAATAGTTAACAGCTACAGTGGGACGCTGGTAAGATTAAATGAC
This sequence comes from Thinocorus orbignyianus, assembly GCA_013400375.1. Taxonomy (NCBI): domain Eukaryota; kingdom Metazoa; phylum Chordata; class Aves; order Ciconiiformes; family Thinocoridae; genus Thinocorus; species Thinocorus orbignyianus. The sequence goes on from VXBW01007757.1 coordinate 115,153, forward strand.
CTACTAAAGTCTCTGTATTAAAACCAAAACTATTACCCTCTCTGAAAATGTGCCCCCTCCAGTCAGCTGTACCTCTTCCTCAGACAGGATCCTGAAGAGGTCAGTGCCTTTGGAGACATGTATGGAAAGAGAACAATAAAACGTCTCATGTTACAATAGCTACAGGAGTGAAAAACATCATTTAGATTGTTAATGAAACAGAATCTGTCTCTTTACTGCAGTCAGGAAGAGATGGTGCTTTACTTTACCACCAACCAGTGCATATTTTACATTTTAGCTAAATGAATTTGACCATCTTGCTGTCTGATAAGTCAGAGAGCATTAATCCACAAACCTTTAAGGCTTCCAATAGCAGTTTGTTGGTTTGGTTGTTGTTTTTTATATTCTAGCATGGCTTAACAGCTGTTTTCTTGCTAAATGTCATGGGATCTTCTTGCTGACCACGGAGCACTCCAGCTATTTGCAGAGTGTATTTCTACAACTTAACACTAATATAACCTATGGCAGCCAGCATCTAAAAAGCCGTAGTAGCCAGGAAGAAACTAAATAATTGTTCTTCCCTTAGTGCCTTCCTGGCAGGTCTGACAGTAGAGAATTAGTATTTTGGGAGTCTGTACCATCAGTCTATCTTTCCCTGGTGATTAGCTCAGTTTGTCAGTGAATTAAATTAGTTTCTCCTCCGAATTACCTTTAATTGATTTAAATGTTTTCCATCCTTAATTGAGATATAGGGTAGGAGGTGGGAGCGTACAGAAACTAAATATTCTTAATCAATGCTGATAGTATGAGAAAATGGGAAAATATTTCAGACATTTTTACTGTAAATTTGATTTGAAAGGTGAGCATCTCAGTTGTTAAACTTCAAGTATTCAAATAAAAGTAATTTCAGCTAACAACTGCATAGTTAAAAGGAAAAAGTAATCTACAAAGCAGCGAGGGTGTTAACATTGCCATAACTAACCATGTTGCACTAAACTTCTCTAGTATTTACTGACCTCTTTTTGTCTCACTTAACAGTGATTAGTGTATTAAGCATTAAGTACTTATACATATTCTGCTGTGTAAAATGCTGGGTATTTTTCAGTCGCTCTATCCAATGCTTTTCTTTCTTCTACTCACACTTTTTTCTTTTACTGTTGCACTGTCTGCCCTCTATTTAAAGCTACTTACTTTAATATCCCACTGAATTTAAGCCTGCTGAAGATATTATACTCAGTCTCCTCCGTTTTTACTTAAACTTGAGCTGCTATTTAGATATTCTTGCAGACTAAACCGTGCCTGGACCTTCACCTTGAGTGTCTCTTCCCAGAAATTTCCCATGCTCTACTTTGAAACACATAAATTGTTCAGAATCATGTTTTCTTGGTCCCTTAATATTTCACCATGCAAAACTCTGCTGTAGGCCAGCAGGTGCTATATTTTCTAAAGTACTCTGACTTAGAACAAAGGTGAAATCTTACAGTTCTATAGTGCTTGAGACCTAACTTACAGAACAGGTGCTTTACTATCAAAATATATACATGCATCTCTCCATATCCTGCAGATTTCAACCAAAAAACATTAAATAAAAGATTTCAAGCACCTGCAAAATAAGCTAATGAGATGTTCCTTTTATTTTCTACCCACTATTTTTATCTTCAAAAGGGTTCATCCTATACTGGAAGGGAATAAAAATCAATATTTAAATGAAAAACTACTTATACACAATCAAAATAAATACTCATCTCTCTATGTATTAAATAGCAATTACTAGAATCAGTTACATATACCAAAAATATTTCTATGTCCTATAACCAACAGGTCAGTATGGATTTTTTTTTGCTAAAAAGATAGGACTTTATCAAAACTGTAATAAAGAATTCCTAAGTTAATTCTCAAGTTTAAATTTGGAAATGAACCCCACTACCACCTTTATTTGTGGAAATTAATAAGCCAAAATCTGTTACCAAATTTTTGTGATTGAGACTTTGATCTGACATTCACATATCAGTATACTTCTTTGCCATACAAACCGTTTGGCAAACAATATTCCTAGATGGTTGAGTAAACCAGTTCTCTTAATGTTCACCAGAATTTTTCTCTTGACATAGTTTGATTTAAATGCAAAGAATTATACAAGAGTATTTCCTGTATTTCCTTAATCATCTTGAAGCCTTACATTTTCTAACAAGATTTACTGAAGTATAGAGTGGCAAGACAAACTAAGACCCAAGGTGATTATCCTTTAGAAAGAGGCATGATTAAATACAAGTATGTAACTAGTCCTCTTGAGCTCAAACGTATATCTTATTAAAGTGTTATTAGAAGAACGATGTTACGAGAAAAAGAAAGAGTACTCTGCTACGTCAAGTCTGATAACAAGATCAAGGCACAAGATTTAAATGATTAAGCTATCATTCCATATTAACCCTTAATTGCAAAAGCCAATATCAAGTGGTGCCCGCTGGGTATTTCTCTTGATTTTTTGGTCCTTATTATCACACATGGAGTCTAGTCATTCTGCCTATCTTATATACCACATTCTGCCTAATCTTTTATATTACAAGGCAGAATACAGGCATTTATTGTTTTACCAACATTTAATTTTGTGGGTTAGTATTTTTCACACCAGCTACCTTCTTCATGCTGAGTTATTTTGTGAAGTTCTACCTAAAAGGTTTCTAGAAACAAATTTAAGGGAAATCTTTCCTTACAGAAAAGAATAGTATAATATTTTTTTCATTAAAAACACCCAGTGCTTCCCCTTTTACGAAACAGGAACAGGCAATTTGAGAAATCTGAAGAATACTCCTCTTACTCCTCTAGTACCAGTACCAGTGATCTCTGCCATGGATCTAAAGCACCACCTGTACTATTAAAGCATGTAGGTATCAAGATGATCCTCCAGAGTGGACAGTTGACATCTTCCCTTTTTAATTAAAGAAATCAAATGCAAAAACTAGTCTGAGAAAACGCTCCATTTGTAAGTTCAAACATTCAAGTTACACAACATCAAAACATTTTTTTTAAATAGAACTTTATTCACTTTCCCTGTGGATACCAATTGTGATGCTATCTGTAATGTTCAAATAACTCAGAAGACCCTTGGAGAACTGAATCAAAATATGACTATAAAAGTTGCAAATTTTCTTTTCATTTTTCTCTTAGAACAGTTAAAGCCATCATTTCTTCAACTAATACTAAGGTGAGGAACACAAGAACAGATAATTTTTCATAATTTGTTACCCATGCAGTAACAGTGCTACACTCCTCTACTTCTGTGAGAAGCTTCTACCAAAATCATAGATGAGTTTTATATGTTACAGGAAGTGGGATTTGGGTGACGTATAGTAGAGGTATATGGTAGAGTTCTAAGCAAATTTATAAACATACAAAAAAAAAAGAAGTTAAAGAAATCAGACTCCTGCATAATCAAAGAAAAAACACAATCTGTTAATGCTTCTTTGTGAATATTTTGACCATTACAGTGTTCCGCCCCTTGGACACCATTTTTACCCACCCTATCAGCTTCTCCTGCTGATGTTTCTGATGGAACTTCTTGTTTATCATCCAGTGCAACCTCAGGACTCTGGGGGAACTGTTTGTAGCTTTATCTCAAATAAGTGCAACACCTTCCCAAATGGGATCTGTAGCAGCTGTAGCAGTTATCATCAGGGAAAGCATATTTTATTACCCTCAACGAGGTTGAAAAAATGACATTAGGGTATTGTCAGCTGTAACATGTGGCTTATTTAATTAGGTACACAAGTACTGGGAGAATTCCCCAAATGAAATACATTTGAGACAATTACCAGATACAAACCATGCAGTGCTTGAGAGCTTGATCTCCAGATACTGCCTTTAAAAAGTCCTTGTGAAGCACACTCTTATTCTCTCTGAATGATTAACTTGGGCTTTTCATCACTTAGCTTGTGTAGAGAAGCAAATAATCATTATTTCAGATGGAAAATATTTTTTTTCCTTAGGATTAAATAATCAATAGTATTACTATTAGAAAATAATTCTCCAAGAAGTCAAGAATCTTGGTTGCAAAATATTTTTAGTACTAAAATTAGGGACTAGCCTTATTCTCTTCAGATAATCTCATGATAAAGAGTAGAAGAATAAAGCAGTGTAGCCCTCTGTATTTCTGAAAATTCTTGCGTTAGAAATATTCCACCAACCTGCAATAATATTATCCTTTGTATATCTTGTGTCTCTATATTTTTCTATTTTCTTTCCTGAAAAAAACTCCTTACAGCAGAAATTCCTGCTGAATTTTTGTTTACTTCAAAATAGCTTTAGAACTGGTCTCTTTCACTCTAGATTACAAAACACCAACCGCTACCATCTTCCAAAATTCATACATTATTTTTCCAGTCTGCAATGGAATGATAAGGTTACACCACTCTTATTCCTCAGAAACAGCTGCACACCGATTTCCCAGGCCTAGTTGTGATGTCTACATAACTAGTGCAGCGCTGTTAAATGCAAATCAATGTGGAAAAGTATTTGATGTAGCAATGATTGTGGCATTCATACAATAAACATTTCAGTAGCTTTTAAAACTGGATGAGCACTAATCCTCACAAAGCATGATAAATGCGAAGATTTGGAAGATTCACTTCAAAATCTCACTTCTGATCTAAATTAAAATGCTACCAAAGACCCATCCCTACCTTCTAATAAAACAAGGTTATCATCTAGCAGAGGAAAGGAGACTACATTTTCATTGCAGAGGTAACCGGAGGGAATGCCTGACACAGATTTTAACAATCACTATTTTCTTTTTACCTCAAATAGCAAATAAACTAATTTCAGAGACTTTAGCAACTATATAAAATTTAAAATACTCATTGTTTATTTAGGTCATCTGAAAGTATAAATATTACAGATATTTGGAATGGACACATCACTTAGAGGAGCTGTTGTGTACCCTAATGAAAATTGGGGAATTACTGTTACAAGACCGTTCCTTAGCAAAAATGTGGTTTCCTTGCATAATACTACAAGATGTGAAAACCAGAATGTAGCCACATAATGGAAAAAATATATTCTGTGTTGCAAGGAAAAGTTGCGAGTTCATGTAAGAAGTACAACAAATCTCTAGGAAATTTGGGCAGCTCTTACACTAGGGACAATCTTCATCATAATTTCATCATCTTGCTAATATCTTTGTTGTTCTCACACAAAAATCAGAATACCACTTAAAGCAAAATAAATACTCTGATCCTCAAAACTCTACAGAAGAAAATGTTTTATCCTTAACATAGTAGTCAGAGTAAGTTCATCTAGCACAGGTGCATCTGTAATCAATTATAAATGTTCTCTTTTGGGGTTACAGCCAAAAAAATTTATACTTCAATCAAGTTAACATTGACAGGCCCAATGTCTAGGCAGAACATGCCTGTAAAGTTTATTTATTAAAACAAAACAAAACAAAACAAAACAACACCAAACACAACCACCAAAGGGTTCTAAGAAGGTGGGCCATATCTCTGAAACCAGAGTTCAAATGTGGTGTGGGTAGAGCAGACAACCCAAGCAGGAGACTGTAAAAGCAAAACAGAGGAAATGCAAACAAGGCTGCTGGCTGGAATTTCTGCCATTTTTGTTTCCACCAAGAAGAACACCAGATGTCTTGATACTGATTTAGAGACATCAGCTTGCAAATTTGATGACACCAACTTTGGCAGGAGTGTTGATCTGTTTGAGGGTGGGAAGGCTCTGCAGAGGGATCTGGACAGGTTGGATTGATGGGCCAAGGCCAATGGGATGAGTTTCAACTAGGCCAAGTGCCAGGTCCTGCACTTGGGTCACAACAACCCCATGCAACGCTACAGGCTTGGGGAAGAGCAGCTGGAGAGCTGCCTGGCACAAAAGGACCTGGGGGTGTTGGTTGACTGTTGGCTGAACATGAGCCAGCAGTGTGCCCAGCTGGTCAAGAAGGCCAACAGCATCCTGGCCTCAATCAGGAACAGCGTGGTGATCAGGACTAAGGAAGTGATGGTGCCTCTGTTTTTGGCACTAGTGAGGTCCCACCTCACATACTGTGCTCACTTTTGGGCCCCTCACTACAAGAAAGATATTGAAGTGCTCGAGCTGGTCCAGAGAAGGGCAATGAAGCTGGGTGGAGTCTGGAAAACAAGTCCTACCTGTAACAAGTGCCTGAGGGAACTGGGATTGTTTAGCCTGGAGAAAAGGCGGCCAAAGGGACAACTTATTCTCTACAACTACCTGAAAGGAAGCTGTACCCAGGTGGGATCAGTCTCTTCCCCTACGTAACAGGTTACATGACAAGAAAAAACAGCCTCATTGTGCCTGGGAGGTTTGGATTGGGTAGCAGGAAAAATTTCTTCACTTAAAGGGTTGTCAAGCATTGAAACAGGCTGCCCACGGAGCGGTTGAAGCACCATCCCTGGCACTATTCAAAAGCTGGGTAGATGCAGTGCAGAGAGCCATGGTTTCATAGTGTTTTTTGGCAGCATTCAGTTAATGGTTGGACTAAGATCTCAAAGGTCCCTTCCAACCTAGACAATTCCACGACTCTTAAGATTTTCCTGCAGTCCAGCCACCAGCCGGGAACCCTCACAGATGCCTCTGCCTGCACCGGACAGGCTGTGAGCACCCAACGCCTCCCAGCCCGCGGCGTTTTAAACCCCCCAGAGGCGTTTACAATAGCCCAAAAACCCTTTTCCCCGCGTTGCCTTATATCATTTTCCTGCGGGACGCAGGAAGCTGCCTGCGCAGAAAGAAAACCACCAGTAACCGCCCGCCGCGGGGGGTCCAGCCCGACCTTCCCCCAACTGCTCCCTCTCACAGAACCACCCATTCCCAGGCGGGAGAGTCTGGGAGAGGGGAATGCTGGGAGTTGTAGTCCAAGACACGAGGACTCGGAACTACAAGTCCCAAAACAGCTGGCGGTTGTGGGGGTGAGGGAGCAGCGAAGGGGCGGCGCCATATTGAGGGCTAG
>VXBW01007757.1:122147-222176 GCA_013400375.1 Thinocorus orbignyianus
CGCCCGCTGGCCGGGAGAGCCGCTCGTTGAGGCGGCGGGAGGCTTTTCCTTGAGGTTGGTCTCTTCGCCCGTGTCTGGCTGTGGCTGGTGTCCACCGGAGCCGGGGAGGCGCTTCTCCGCACCGGCGTGTGGCAAAGGGGCACCGCGGCTGAGTGCTGAGGCGGGCGGCGGGGGTGGTGCGCGGCAGCCGGGTGCNGGGGTTGGTGCGCGGCAGCCGGTTGCGAGAGGTCGGCGGCGGGCTGAGGGGAGCGTGTGCGGGGAGCGGGGAGGGAACGAGGGGCTGACGCACCGGGAGTCGGGGCCGGCGGCTCCCGCAGCCGCCCCTTCGCCTCAGCTGGATGAGGGAGCAGCGGCTGCTCGGCCCCGGCGCCGCGGTGCGGCCTGCCTCTGTGTGGGGACTCTGGGGTAACAGGCTTTGTCGCCTCTGAACCCCTGGCCGCACAGGCCAGACCAGTCGCTTTGCCCCATCTGTAGGTTGTTCTGCCACGTAAGTCTATGTAGGCCTTCTTTTTCCATTTGGAAATGTATTGTAGAGGTAGAACTTGAGGTCTTGAGTTACTTCTTTGAGTCTGCTGGATGTTTGGCAGGTTAGTTAAAGTGCTAATTTAGTGTTGCAAGTGCCAGCCTGGTGAATCACATATGCCAGCAGCTCAGTTTCAATGCTGACAACCAGCTCTTTTACAGAAATGTAATAGACTTATGTCCCATTCAGGAGGCAAGACAGTCACATAGATTGCACTCAGTATATACTTGTTCTGTCCTTCTCAAGGTGCTTTCACAGGTATCTTCACTGTCCCAAAGGATGATCAGAACAAGCCTGTTAAAGATTGGGAAGAAAGGATATTCCTGTCTGGGACAGTCACAGGGCAGCATCCTATATGGTTAGAGTGAGTGTGTGCAGCAAGTGTTCACATGCTCTGTTTTCATTGCACATCAAAATACAGACTCTGCTTAAATGCCATCCCTGAAGGTAGATGAAGACATAAAAGCTAATAAAACCAACTTTTTTATTCCGACCCTGGCTTTGAATGGAGGTAGAGTACTGGTTTTGGATATATGGGGGATAGAGTTCCCAACTCATTTGATGTCATTATCACTTTCTCATTTACAAAAATGAGGAACGGAGGAGCTTGAAGTGTGCATAAAATGTGTATACATTGAGAGGAGGAAAGACCATAGTATCCACAACATTGTTCCACCAGTTCTGAGGAAGAGGCATAGTTGTGTGACCACATTTTTCCTTCTTCTGACATGAGTGGTGTCTTCCAAGTAGTAAAGTCTCCTTGGTTTAGGTATTTGGAGACTGAAGATGGCAGAATTCTCTTACTTTGGATAGTAGGTGAGAGAGTGCCTGGAGTAATACCTTTTCTTTTTACTTTTGCAAGTGACCATGAGATCATAAAGGTTGCTTGCAAGTCTTCCTTTAATACTACCCACAGATCCTTTTCAGATAAAGAAACAAAATTTCATTTCTTGCCCAGAATGAAGTACTTGTGACAATATCTAGATGTTTACTCCTCAAAACTTGAAATGTTCACAGAAAGCAGCAGAATAAGCCCTCAAGTAGGAAAAATTCTTTTTTGTTTGATACTGCTTTTGGGTTTTTGGGGGGGATTTGGTTGAATAAACTACTTGGCACTTGATTTATAATAAAATGGCTGTTGCTTTTTATTGGATTCTGTCTAGACTTCAGGAGTACAAGGGAACATCCAAGTAATTCTAATTAAGAGATGGATAATGGCATAACTGCATGTCAGTTTAGATGCTTAGTGCCATCTTGCTTTGTTTTTAATTGTCTAGTATCTGAATCTTTCTGAAACCTGTTGACTCATTCTTTGATTGCAATCTGTTTGGGGCAGGGATTGCTTTTTTGTGTGTGTTTATTTTGAGAATATGTGAAACCAAGTGGTCTTGGTTACTAACAAAGGTCTTTAGTTGTTCCAAAACCAAAAATGTAACAGATTGCAGATTCAATTGTAAGTCTTATTTTACTAATACCAAATTAGAAATGCCATCCAGCACCTGTTTGATTGTTGTTAAATTAATTAGTTGAGTTCGGTTGGTGTCACAGAAAATAATCATTGTGACGGAAGTATTTAAATTTTTGTTGATTTTATTAGTGTTGATGTCAGGTATCGGTTTATGCATTGGAAATTAGCACATGTTTATGCTGTAAAAGATATTTATAACACTCATCAGAATAACAGGTCAGTAGGGAACAGAGGTTGTTGATGTAATTCATTTTTCAAATATTCACATGTAGAAAGCGTGATATGTAAATTATTTAAGATATCTCATAAAATATGACTGCTAGTTGTAACTGTACAGATCTAGTGTATTGCTTTGCTAAAGATGTGCAATAATGTGGCAGTTTGTTTAAACAAGACTTCCAGTAGGCGATGTCTACTACTACTGGTTGAGTACTTTTTAGTTGTGACCATGGAAGGTCACATATCATAGGCCTGAATAACTTCTGCTGTTTTATAGTTTACTTTAAAAATTTACATGCTGATAACATATTAATTTATTTCTAAGATGCTTCATGCTGAAAGTAGAGTAATGCTCTCGGAGTGTCAGGATGAAATCCCAATTGAACCATGTTCTAAAAAAATGAAGTCAACAGAAGGGGCTTATGAGAATCTCTCTGATGATGATAACCAAGGTATTCAAGAAGAAGTGGACATTGGGAGAACATCAAATGATTTGATACCAGCATGTGCCTCAGATAACCAAATGCAACATGAAATGCAGAACCGAGAGAAAGTACATACTGGTGTCTTGGGACCACTGGATGAAGTGCTCTCTGAAAGTAATATAGTGCTTAGTCAGCCAATTGATTCAGAAGCAGTGCAGAATGTAAATCCTCCATTTGCATCAATAAGTGACCCTAAAGTTGAAGAAAAGAAAGGCCCTTTCATTACAAGTAATTCTGGCGAAGATGGTATTAGAAATAGCTGTACATCATTTTCAGTAAATAGAAATGGATCAGATGAAGAGTTTTTTACAAGCAAAGACTTTATTGGCCCGATTTACAAGCCAGCTGAAAGCAACAAACAAGACAAATCTGGGAGTTGTGATGGATGTAGAAGCAGTGAGGGAGATCAGAACGAATTACATGAAAAGAGAGCTAAAAGAAAGGAAGCAAAGAAGTTTCAGACTAGTTCTTCTGCTGTACCACAAATAGATGATGAACTTGATCTGTTCTATAAAGAAATTCACCAGCTGGAAAATGAAAACTTAGATGCTAATATTCAGGAAAAAGAAACTGAAACTTCTCAGGAACAATGTTCTTCATATAACTGTAGTCAAACCTCCCAAGAAGATTATCAAGGTGTATTGTTGGGCAACCCGCAACCATTTTATGAGAATGGACAGTGTTTCTCTGGGGAACAGAACAGTGAAAAAACAAACAATGAGGAACAGTTTGTTGTGGAAACAACTGACTGGAAAACTGAAAATACCTTTACGGGACAAGTAGATTCTAAATATTGGAACTGCTCAGTGCCTGAGTTCAGACCTGCTTGGCAGGCAACAGAGTCCTTCATAGTACCTCAGGGACCTCTTGCTCCTGGATTCAACCATCAGTCACATTTTCAGATACTTAATTCCCCACCACAAAAAACAAACGCTCTCCCTTCTCACAGTGGTGAACTTGCTTACAAAAATTATCCTGGTTGTCATGGAAATATGGATTTCAATAGTCACAGTCCATTGCTTGATCAGAGTACCAACTATGCTGGTCATACCGATTTCCATACCGCTCAGGCATTCAGAAATGGGAATAATGACCAGAATGGACTCCAAAGTAATGAACAGAATGGACTCCAAAATAATGGTTTCTGTGAAACCAGAGAAGAGTGTTGGAAGGATCCAAAAGCTGACAATACAGAAGTAATACACAGCTTTTCTCCCTCGCACTTACCTGAAGAAGGATTCAGTCTTTCACAGAAATGGCTCCTAATCTTAAGAGGGCTGCCTGGTTCAGGGAAATCAACACTTTCTCGGTAAGTGGAGATTTAAAGCTCGAGAAGTTTACTCAAGTCAAAATTTTTAAGAATTAAAAAAAATACATATATATCTGTAAGCACTTGGCAAACTTTAGTATTTGTAAATTAGGCTATTAAAATGCAGTACTTCTTAGTTAATGAGGACAAATGATAGTAAATATTAAAAACATTTGCTTGAGTTGTCTCCTTTAGAGTTTTGATGAACAGGAGCTGTTTGTGTTCTGTAACCATTAAATTGCATAATATTTTATCCTGAAATTTTCAGGTGTACTAGTGTACGATGTTCTGCCTCTTTTTTTTTTTCCTTAAGTTCCTTCATTTTAAAAGGTCTTTCAAATCTTGTAATTTGAATGAACCAGAAGTACTTTTTTTATGCCCATGCAGAAGACTTCAGTAGCCATAAGAAGAGTTTTGCTGTTGATGAAACTGAGTGTGACCTCACTTGGGTTTTTTCATACTATGGTCCGTCAACTTCTCTGTTTGCTTGTGAACAACACACAAGAAAAGTTGTTTTCCCTTAAAAATGTGCTTGTTGAAGTCTGCCGGGGTTAAGAGCAGGTACCACCTTCAACTTGGCCTAGTTTAAAAAGCGCAGAAGTTAACACAGAGCACAGACACTGTCTGTATTGAGTGAAAATAGGGTTTTTCTTGCATTCAAAAAAAAAAAAAAGTTACAGTATCAGTACTTCTGATTGAGCTTCATCCCAAAACTGTACATCACTTCTGTGGTTATCTTCTGTTCAATGCCGAGTCTATTAAATAGATACAGTAATCATGTTCTTATTGTTTTATTTTTGTTTTGTTTTTTCCCCTGAAAATTGGGAAACCGTGTCACAGAAAAAATATCTATTAGAAATGTCTAGCTTATTTATTTGTGTAATTTTAACTATAGTATTTTCTGGTTACTGAGCACTTTATTTTGCAAGTGTGCTTTTCTGAAACTATATAAGCATGTGTGGTATCATGGCAATAATTCCTTTAATATATGAAAGCAACATAAAAAATTGAAAAAACTTAGTAATGCTGTGGCAAAAATCCTGCCTTGTTCAGTGCAGGAATTGGACAATGCTTAATGTGAAGATATCTAACACAGTGGAGTATTTTTGTTTCCATGTTTTGCGTGCAGAATTGTCTTTGAGTCTGTCTCCAAATATTTTATTCATATAATCTGAGAGATTCTAAATATCTTCAAGTTTTCATGAAACATAATTTTTGCTTTTTTTCATCTTTTGCTAGTGAGATCAATTACTAATGTCATTTAGCAGATGGGAAAGTTGAGTACTATGAGATTAAGGTCAAGAATAGTCACCAAGTATGGATGTGGAATTTGAACTGTGTGGGACTTGTTTTTCAGTGTATTCAGTTATATGCAGTTTCATCTGTTCAAAGCCTGGTTGCAATTATTGATTCCCATAAAATCATGTCTTGGGTACCTGGTGGTGGTGGTACTGAGGATTAATGTCTGCCTATGAGGAAAATATATGTATTATTGAGTCTTATTCTTAATAAAGTTGTGTGTGTAATGTCATAGACATCTGCAGCATAGACTAGGATAATAAATACGGTCTTCTGATGTCATATTAATACCTACAGGTGTCTTTGCAGGCTTGCCATCTTTAGCTCCTGCAAATGAACCTCTACCACTTGTGCTAGCAAAACGACTGTGTAGGAGAAGCAGAAACCTGACATCATCCATGTGGATCAGTTACTAGAATGGGATGAGATGCATCTTGCGAGTGGGTTTCTCAAGTATGAAATGACAGCAAAGCAACAGCGAGACCCGTGATTCTCCAGTTCCTATTTGTGTTTTGTGCAAAGTGAGGGTTTGTAAGTACAGACACTTTTCCTCCTGCTCCCAAACTTGACCTGCATCTGTTGTGAATCTTTCACTGAAGCCCGTATTTTGTTTTGACTTTTCTATCCCATCTGCTTGGAATCACAGGCAAGATTTTTGGAACAGGCTTGTAGCAGGTCTGTTACCACTGTTGGATCAGATTAGCAGTGTCTTTATCTAGCCTGATCTTGAAAAACCTGCAAATATAGGGATTCCACAGTCTCTTCAAACTTTTCTGGTGTAGTACTACCCTTCTAGTAAATAAGTTTATCCTAATTTCCTGAGGTTCCTAAACCATAATTTGCGTGTGTTCTCCTCTGTTACACCATGTGCTGTTACCTGGTAGAATCTGACTCATCATCTTTGCTGCTTCCCTTCAGGTGAGGGGATGGGCTTATTCACTCTAATTGGCTGATATCAGATGACCTTTTGTTATCTTCATTGCCAGACTAAACAAGCCCAGTTCCTATTAGTCTCACCTTCTAGATTGTATGACCTTAGCTCTCTTAGTAGCCATCTGCACAACCCTTTCATGGTTTTCAGCATGTCTTTTGAACAGGGACGCCCTAGTCTGCACACAGTGTTTCAGAGACTGAAAGAGTCTGCCTAAGAGCCAGGTAGAGGGTGCATGATACCTTCCATTGATGTACTGGCCACATCTTCTGTAATAAAGCCCAGCATGTGGTTTGCTCCTCTTTTGATGAAAGCACACAATTTGCTCATCTACAGTTTGGTATCTACTGTAATCCTTAGATCCTTTTCAGCAGGGTTGCTCAATCAGATGCTTTCCATCCTGTACTGATGTTTAGGTTTCTTTTTCAACAGTTGCAGAACTTTGCTCTTTTCCTTGTTCAGCTTCCTGATGGGTACTCAGATTTCTCATTATTCTTCTGGATAGAAGCCCTATTGCCAAGTATGTCGGGCACCGCTACTAATTTGGTGTTGTCTGCAAGTTCTCTCTTCATTGTTAACCTGGATGATGGGGGGTACTGAAAAAATTGGTCCCAATATCATTCCTTACTGTGCTCTGCTTGTTACTTACTGGGTGATGGTGTCAGAAGCTTTGGTAATTTCAAAGTATGCTGTGTTTATCACTGCCCTCATCCACAAAGGCAGTTGTTCCACCAGAGAATGCGTTTTGGTCAGTAAAGAGTTATTTGTCTGTTGCAAAACCTGCAGTGGCTCTTCCTGATTACCTTCATTTGCTTCACATGTTTGGAAATAGATTTGAAGAGGATGCACTCTGTTGGCTTTCTTGGAACTGATATTTAGTGAGGTTGAGCAGCCTTTAGTTCCTTGGACCGTGTCTTTAACTTGCCTTAAATATGAGGATAACATTAGCGGTTTCCTGGTCACTGGAGAGCTCCCCTCATCTTGATTTATTTCCTGTGTTTACTTGACCTAGGCAATCCCAGCCTCCCAAAGCCCACTTGAATTCTGACCTCTTTCCATCTATTTCCAGTTTTGTTTTCCTGTTCCTATCCCATTCTGGCTTTTGGTCTTTGCTTACCAACTCTATGTCTGCCCTTTGTCAGATTTCACTTCCTCAACCCAAAACTTCTCAGAGAAAAGTTTAGCATAACGAAACACAATTGTAAAAATGCTGTGTTTCTCCCTTGGTTTTAGAAGTGATTGGCCATTTGGAATTTTCTGAAACAGTTTGGCCAACAATGATATCTTTAGCCCAAGTAATGAAAGTCTGCTACAATTAGAAGTAGATGTGGAAACAAGAAAACAGCCTTGTATTTTTAGGATATTTTGGTACTGAACTTGGCAGCAATTGTAATTTTCCATTCTTTCCTAAATGTCTGAACATTAATATGAATAAAAAGCAGCTTAATGAGGTTGAAAGAACAAATATTGATGTCATTTAAGAAGTACACTTTGAACTAAATCCATTACCAGTCATCTTTATCTGGGACCATTCTTCCTGAGAGCTTGATCTTCTGAACGGAAGGGTTAAAGAGTTAGTATTTATAGCTGAATGTAGAAACAGTTGTGTGCTCTTGTTTCAGTAAGGTATTTCTTTAAACAGTGTTGCAAGCATTGTTTTTAATGTTGTGTTTACATAGTTTAAAAATCTGCAGTATTACTAAGCTATGTTTAGTTGTTTGTTTTTTCCTCATTTCTGATATCTTCACTGTTTTAAATAGGTGAATTATAGATTCTAAGAGATCTTTACTACAAAATCCTCTGTCAAAGTATGATAACCAGAATGCAGGTTGAGGGGACCATTTTAGTTTTGAAGAAAAATTAAGGCAGAATTTTTGTGTGCGTGGTGTGCCTGCATGTGCTCTGAAAAAAATGTGTATTGGTTTGCTGACTTGTTAAAATGAACATTTTAATTCCAAAATGAGTTTTATATGTCTGGTTTATATCTTGTCTTAGATCAGATAACATCTCTGAAAAAATTAGATGAGTTGCTTGAATTTTTCTACCTGCTTTAGTTTGACCTATGTTTGAAGTAGGTGTTCAGTTGCAGGAAAGGTTTAGGTTGAAAAAATTGGATTACAGCAGTTGGATAATACTGCTACTGACATGTGCATATTGATGCTGACTGATTTGTAACTCTTGTATTTACCTTACTTATTTCTTTCTCCATTTCTCAAAAGTGGAATATTGTCTGTTTGTGGGTTTACATAGTAGTGGTGCTTTCTTTGCATAGATGGGTTTTTTTGTTGTTTCTCTTTCCCAGTTCATGAACCTGGGACAAATTTTATTTCCAAATACATGTTATAAGTATGTGCATTATTCCATATGATGTCAACAAGTACGTTTGTATTTTCAATGTTACAGGTTTAAATTCTATAAATTCTGAAAGAGATAGTTGTCAGACTTTTTAAATGTTATGTTTTATGACTTAATTTCACAGTTTAGAAACAGGCTACTGTTGTAATAATTGAAGTTTCAATTCATAAGCTCATTACTTTGTGGTAGCTTGTGTGTTTTGTATAGGGTAAAGCTTTTGTTACTCTGTCTTCTTCCATAGTCACTTTGCCTGTGTTCTGTAGTTTTAGAATTGTTCTTGCAAACATAGTTTATTTACCATATGAAATTTGTGACATCAGTTACATAGGTTCATAGATAAATGGTGGTGTCTTCTGAACTTTAAGGAATAATAACAACGTATTTCCAGAATTAACTTTGTTTATGGGCTTGCAAGATTCCTGAGCTCTTGTCATTGTGTTTCTTTATTGCTACAACTAATGATGTTTGGAAGATCAACAGAAGAATTTGAGTAAGTGAATTCTTCTCCAGAACACTTGGCAAACAGAGTTAGTTCCTAGAAATAAAAATAAAAATGAATGCCCCATTAGTGTTGATTCCAACAGAAACCTGATTGTCAGGCTCCTTGGAGCTGTAGGGGGTTGTCTATCTACGCATTCAGTAGAAGGATACCAGATATTCCTTGCTATCCCTATTAAGACAGACGGTCCTTACTCTTAAAGATGCATGTACTTACATTCAGCACGCAGAGTAAGTGTAGAAGATGTATCCTGTTTTTCTAGCACAGTTAACTGGGAAATGTAGCATACTATAAATAAGAAAATAAGAACCGTGTGAAGTCATGGCCAAGTAAAGAAGTAATGAATATAAGTAATACAAGTAATGAATATAAATTCCTGTTAAATATTTTATATGAGAGGAATAGATATTAAAAAATGCTGTTGTATGTAGTATATTATTTCCTTGTGTCATTTTATCTACTTTGAACAAAAATAGGCTTTAAATCCTTCTGTGCTTTTCTAAACCACTGTAGTACAGATCCTATTAAAAGATGTGGGCTCTAACAAAAATAATTATTGAACAATGTCCAAGAGAAGTAGCTGCGCTTTTAATTTATCATGCTCTGCTTTCTGAAATAGCGTTGCTATTTATGAAGCAGCCTTAATACTCTGGAAAAGGGAGAAAGAACAAGAGGGATAAAAACAGCTTCTATGCAACTTTTATCATATTACTTGATATTTGCATCATTACTAGTTTCTTCTGGTCCTCAGTAATCTGAATTTTGTTGTTAGAGAGATGTGTTTTAAAAGCAAAAATAACCAACAATGTATTTGTGGGACAGTAAATGTATAGGGATGTAAGTTAATACGTAATGTGGTGTCCCAGTCTTTAAACTATGATCCGTAACAGATCTGTTGTTGATGAGAGGTGGCAAAACAGCAAATTACGTGTGCAGGAATTAAGCTTAAGTAGCTCTTCCTGCAGATACTTATAGGAAGGCTTTGTAAAATAGAACTAACATACATTTGTTCCCCTACATTATTTGGGATTTGGTGAGTTCTTTTCAGTTCCTGCTACCTCAGCTGTACTGCATCCCACATACCACTAATGCAGTTTGAGTTTTGTAGCCTTTAGGTACGTTGCCTGTTTCTGATCCAGGATAGTTGCCGAAATTTCCATAGGACAGTGATACCCGAGTGTCGCAATGTTTACATTTGGCAGAATGGTGATTGCTTGTTGGGATGGATTAATGCAGATTTCATTTGACAGAATCTGATGTAATTGATCAACCAGCAGTTAATTATTCCCTGTAACTTTGCTATAATCAGTTTCTCTGACTCACAGGTGTTTGTTGGCATGCCTGGGCAGTGTTTAGGTTGAATTTTGGTTAAATCTGAAAGTCAGCTTTATGATGGTTTTAGAAGACTTGACTGTAGTGTTTCATGACAATGCAAATACAGAATTCTAGAAACTTGATGGATTTTTGTAGTATTCCTACATCACCTATAACAGTAACTTCTGAAGTTAATAAACATGCTATCAATAATGTAAAATATTACAGCATAGAGTAAAAATAAATAAGCTAACAGTGAAAATTGCAACTCTGTCCCTCTGAATTCCCTTTTTTATCCTCATTGGCTTCCCCATAATGTATTTTATTGTTCACCAAAGTATTCTAAAATTTCTCCCATGATCTTTAATGTTAGCTGTGCAAGAAGCAGAATGTAATGCAGCTTATTCTGACCTAGAAACAAAGTAAACTTTAGACAGTAAAATATCTGTGTTCCTTGGAAATGACAGGCCTAAAAGACTGGGTAAATGTGAAACTTGCATTGCAGTCTTTTTCTCTTTTCAACTTCATTGATTCTTATTTGAATCTTTGTATTTTATCCATTTGTTTACAAATCTGTTTTGCTTTGCTTTGTCTCTTTGTTTTCCTTCCATAAAAATTCATAGTATTGTTGAGAGAATGTTCTGTCAGGTCTTGTTGAATTTGTTCTATGTGTCCAGAAGTCACCCTGAAATGGCATTGCCTTACGAAACCAAGCTAGAACACTCTAATCAAGTGGTTTGAGAAGTCATTGGTTTTGTCCTGATTTGAAGTAATGCCTGCAGGGATTGTAAAATGCATGGCTTTCCTATCACCCTGGTAGCAGTAAAATATGAATGATAGGAAAAAATCAATATAATTTCCTGATAGAAACTGAGATATGAAAAATTCCTGTCTTAAATGTCTTTTCTGTTAGACTGAAACTACAATTCTATGAGAGATAGTAACCCATGTAGCAGCTTACTGCTGCTAACCAGAGGAGGTTTCTGTTGATAGTCGCTTTTAATGTATCACCTTTTGGGACCTTTTTGTAAATAGCCTCAACCACTAAAGCTTCAGAAAAGTAACTCAAAGAAAAAAGGAGAAAAGGATTTTTTCTGCTTTTTTTTTTCTTTTTTTTTTCTGAGCATGAATTCAAATGGCTCATAGATCCAGTGAGTGCCAGAGTTGATGGGAAAACAGAGGCAAGTAAGACTGTCACCAGGATTTGGGGAGGACATATACTGGGAATAGGAAGGTATAGGATCTTGAAGGAATATGGATGCTCTTCTGTGATCCTGACTGTCATTAGTAGGACAATCTTGGAAGTCTGTTGTGATTGTTTACTTTTTTTTCTGAAAATAGGGAATTTGCTGTAAACAGTAAGTTTTCTTTTCTTGTTCCTATTCAACCTAAATTATATGTATAAGCAGCATGGACAAAGGTCAGAAGAGGGTGTGTTTTGAGAGTTTAAGGTGCTGAAAAAGGACTTAAAGATCTAGTTAATTTTTCAGCTATGTTCAGATTCCTCATGATCAGATTAGTTTCTACAGATAGTTCAAAATGAGAATTGATACGGAAAATATTAGTAGATACATTAAATTCTTATGAGGTACTGGGAACTTACTGCAATATAACCATAAATTAGATGGCTACAAACATCTCTTGAGGGTGGAGGAGAAGAAACCACAAATACAGAAATAGTAGAAAGGGAGAAAATGGATTGGTTTAATTTGGATTAGAGTTATTGGTAATATATATAAGTGTACTTTAATAAACCTATTTGAAGTTTGCAGGAAGTTCAGAAATAGGACAGTTAAATTTATTTTAGTCAAGTTCTTTTTTTTCTGTGCCTTTTTTTTTTTCTCCTATCTGAAAAATAAGAGTTAAAGTATTTCTGCATTTTCCTTTGTCTAACAGTATTCTGCTTGGTCAAAGTCGTGATGGCATTGTATTCAGCACCGATGACTATTTTCGTCAACAAGATGGGTATACATATAATGCTGCGCAGCTTGGAGATGCCCATGACTGGAACCAGAAGAGAGGTTTGACTGTATAAAAGAATTCCTGTTAATTATTTATATTTAGAAAATAGAAGTGTAGCATGACATGCATGTGTCTTAATAGTCTATATGAAGAAGAGTATGTGTATATATATTAGCATAGGGTATATAGAAGTATGTATTTAAAGTAGTCTTTATATTTTAATTACTGTATGTATATATATATATATACACAAATTAAATTCTGAATTTATAAAAGGTTCAAAGTTAAAAACAGGAAATCTCTCTTCCTTGTGCTATGGCCTGCTGAATTTCAGACTAGAATCTTGATGGCAGAATTGAACATCTTTAATGCTGGCAACAGCAGAGTATCCTATTTTTTTCCAGTATCCTTCCTTGTCTGAGGTTCATCCAAAATTTATGGAAGATTTTTTCTGAGGAAGATTTTAGTTCACTTGTGTAGATTAACATCTTTAATAAGTCATATTTTTAATAGCCAGCGGTGTCCAAAGGTTGGGTTTAATTGGTAAGGAAGTAGATGGCTGGGACTAGAAGGGGTAGCAGACAGATTCTTGCTCTTTCTGTAGCGGGTTTCTGAGAACCTCCTCATCTGTTCCACTCCAAGGAGTGCACAAACTGAGCAACTCCATTGCCTGTGCATGCAGATTGCTGTCTGTGCTGCAGTGTCTCAAGCAGAAGCTTCCTTCCTGCCCGGAGGGCTACTTCTTTGCATCAAAAGACATAGGGCCAAGGAAAAAAAAATAAAATAGTCTGCCTTTTCCTCCTCTCCTCACCCTAATGCAAAATTTATGAATCTATGATACATCAGGGATCCTTCTCCCTTTGCAGTCATACTGACTTTGTTATTTATTTCACAATTTTCTTTTTTTTTTTTGGCTTTGCTTTTGCACCCTTTCTGTGCCTTTTTAAAAAGGACCAAATCCTTGCTTTTTTTGATGTGAAATTATTGATGTGTTTGTGGTTCACAAAGAATGGCAGAGGTCTTGCTATCTCTTCATAAGCCCAAGCCTGCTTTAGACTTAACAAATCAATTCAGCATCTATCTTATTTTGAAAGCATTTTGGGCACTAGAGTAATGTTAAAGTGTTCTCTGTGCTGTGGAGGTGATGCATCTCAGGCAGCCAACAGATTTGTATGTTTTACCCCTAAATGCTTCCAACTGATTTCAGTTCCGTGCTGTAGGATGCTTCTGCTAGGTAAGAAGTGATACACTTTTGCTGGTCTAAAGTTAAAAGCATTCTAGGGCATAAGTTCTGCCAAACAAATTGTATCGTGGCTCTGCTCTGGCTGCCTTTCTATCAGTAAAGATGCTAATTTGGATGTGCCTTCTTACCAGTTGCTGTTTTGTAGAACTTGAAGCAGCTTATTATGCCTGAATCTTCTGCCCTCTTTTGGATTTCTTAGAAATTGACCAGTGAGTTCAAACATTATTCAAGCAGAGGCAGCAGAGTTATAATTATCTATTTTTTTAGCGAATCTCAGAAATATTTCAGATATGTGATGATCAACTGTTTGTTAGCATTTTGTTGGAGAACTGCTTTAGCATTTTGGTGGAGAACTGCTGCAATACCTAACCACAACTCTTTGTTATGAATGCACCGTGTCTTACCTGTTAGGACTGGATTGATTTCATGCTGGGATCTCTGTGCTCAGCAGGCCACTTTGTCTTTGAGCAGTTTCATTGTGTTGCTTTTGACTTCTGCACTTCCCATTTACATGTTTGCATTAATTCACTACCACCTGGTTTTTATGCCCTTCACTTAATTTTTCTCAATTTCATACTTCTTTCAATTCCTGTCTCTACCTTTCAGTGCTTTCATTCCTTTTCTTAAAACCGTGTGTTTCAGTCAAACTAGATAAGTGCAAAAAACATGTGGAACAATTTATTTATATTTACCATTGTATTTGAGTTGCATGGTTGTTTATTAACTTGCACTATTTTGCATTGCAGCAAAGCAAGCAATGGAGCAAGGAAAATCTCTGATTATAATAGACAACACTAATACTCAAGCCTGGGAAATGAAACCGTATGTGGAAGTGGTAGGTTTTGGTGTGTGATTGTATCATCCGTTACAACTTTGCAAACTTAACCTTCGTGTGTGATAAGTTGGTCTGTTTTGTCCGGAAACATTTTCCTCACTCAAGTTTGTAAAAGAGAGACTGCTTATTGATATGATCAGTAATTGGCATGGTAGTAGTTCAGACCAGTTTATGCATTGACTTGATCTAATCTGCTTAGCCTGGAATGAAATCTAAGACCGGCTTGGGGGTAAGTGAAATTCAGCATGCTACCACCATGGAGTTAACTACATCTGTTTGTTATACTGGTCAATAAACTTTCTGATATGGAGTATGTAAAAAAGATACACATATCATACTCTTTCTTTTTTTTTTCTTGTGCTTGCTACAGGCTCTGGAAAAGGGATACAGAGTGGAGTTCCACGAGCCAGATACTTGGTGGAAGTTCGACCCTGAAGAATTAGAAAAGTAAGGTTTATATTACAGAAATCATTGTACTTATATATAGGGATAGATAGATAAGTATGCACGCATAGATATCTATGTAGTATGTTATATTTTATTCAATGATTTATTTATTTATATACTTACTACTAGTATAAAATGTATTTTATTTAAATACATGTTTTGAGATATACCTTTAAATGGAGCTCGTCCTGTCTTGCTGGCCAAAAAAGTCGGTGTTATTTTGTTGGACATGAGTAGAAAAATTACTGACCCCTCTAAGAGTTGCTGCTATTGCACTGAATTATTATTCTGAGAAATTCATTGCTACAAAACACTGACAGCAAGAAATAGGTAGAAGACAAAGAAATTGTGCATTTTTCAAGGAGTACATCATTTAAGTGCTTTGGTCTGTCTACTTTTATAGATGTCTCAGTGTAAAACAGCAACAGGCCATTACTGATCAGTAAAGTTTGAGATGAAAGTTCATATTTTAGATTATTCTATTGCAAGATTTTGTGAAATTGTCCCCAGTCTTCAGAGGATCTGAGTTGGACATAGGTCATTGGTCTTTTGTCTTGTGAGAGCACCTTGGAACATGGATTATTCCTGGTTAATGTCTTTTTTTGTCTCAGATGCTTTAGGTATCTGTGAGATATCAAAGCAACTTAGGGATATTTCATTATTTGAAATGGAATGTAATGTTTTCGTGGTTGATCACAAAAGAGTTCTCTTGTTGCTTGTTATTTTATGTGCTTCCAACTGACTTGGCTTATAATTGTTTCAGCTTTGTAAAGTAACCCCTACAATGCATGAAGTTTGTGTGTATAATACTTACATTACTGACTTGGACTTTGTGTTTGTAGATCTTTTAAAGTTTTCATCTTTTGCTCTTAAGCTAACACTAACTTATTTTTAGAGAGAGTCCTCTTGATGTAGGGTGAATTCTAGTAAGTTTTCTTAGTTTGGGGTGCAGCCCAGCCAAGTTAGAAATCAGTCTTAGTAATCAGACATTTCTAATAAGTTCAGTGTGAGACATAAGACAGGCTAATTTTCCAGAAAAAAATTGTGTTTTCACAGGATAACAGGATAAGCAAGTATGACGTGTTGTTACCATTGAATTTTATTGTCTGGTCAATATTTGTAGAGAGAAGTTTATGCCTTTAATAAAGCCAGGAGAAAGCCCTTCAACTGTGAAGTGCTACTTGCCAGTTCCTAGGTGCTTTCTTTAAATGTTGTACCAACTCCAGTTGCTTTAACTATTTGAATAGAAGGCTGTTGTCAGGAAACTATTTTTGAGGGAGTTTAGGAAAGGTGGTGATACAAGGTGTCATTTTGCTTATCAATTGCTTGGGAAGAGGGCTTAATTTTTAAAGGATTTGTTTTTCCATGTTTGTGTTTGAGAAATAAATAATGGTAGACTTTATTGTAGTTTTGGGAATCCCCTTGTGAATTTTGAGCTCAACATTTTGTTCAGAACCTGGGCAAGTATTACGGTAATAATTAATTGGGGTAGTTCGACTAGTTCTCTGTAGTGATACGTTCTAATTCCCTCCTAAACGCTGTCACATAAGAGTCTTTGTTTCTGGTTGTTGGAATAAAAAATGCACTAACTCCTGCTTTAATTACCAAAAGACTTTTTTTTCCTTTTTTTTTTTTTGATACTTTCAGATGTGTTCTCATTTATTTGGTTTTAGTGGTGCTCTCTAGATTGTTAGTGTTGTGGTTTGGGCTGCACTGACCGCAGAGATGAATAACAGATGCTCTCCCTCATCTCTCTCTGCAAGGAAAGACTTTTATCAAATGATAAAATATGCAGGTGTTCTAGAAATCAGGTGGATTTCTAGGTACTATTTTCATAGAGTTGTTTCTGCCACCGCTTAGTGTGTCAGAGAAATCCCTGAGAAAGCTGTATAGGTCAACACTGGGTGAATTCTTGATGTCAAGAATATGAGAGATACTTTAGTGTAAAATAGGTGTCAGTGTCTTGTTCTTCTAGTATGTCTGTGAGGTACAAATTATCTTTAGACTTCCTCATGAGTGATTTTGCTTTTAGTTCAATTTTGTGCACGCAAATTTTGTGAAAACGTGATGACTCCGCAGGCATATGCCTTGTGGTAGTGGTCATTGCTTCTTGAATAGCAGACTATATAGAGGATTTTGTCCTTTGATGTCATTTTTAGGAAATCTTGAAAACTACAGGTGAGAGAACAGAAGAGTGGCAAAATCACTAGCAGAAGAGATTTTCTTTTTTTTTTAAAGTTTAATCAGTGTTGGATGAAAAGATTACCCTCTGTTGTGTCTGTTTTCTGAGTAACTGGCCAGTTGGGAACCAGAGCTTTTTTTTAAAATAAGTATGTGGTATTTTCAAGCCTTTGGAGAGTAACAGGTATCTTGTGTATAATTTATGTTTTGGGACAGATACTGTTTTTAATTTTGAAAAAGCAACCTGCTGTGTAACTTCACACGGAAGTGAAATGAAAAATGTTTAATATAATCCTTTTTTCTTCCGTGTCATCATAAAACTGCAATTTGGTACTGAGTTCATCAAACTTGTGCCAGTTCTTTTAAGTAGTAATGTCTACGCAGGATTACTTTGCCAGTGTATTGGTACGTAAAATTCTTCCACTATTGAAACATTTAGTAGTGACAGAACTTTGCTTTTATCAGTAGATTCTATGTTCCTCCAAGTAAAACCAGCTTCCAGAGCATAACTGTTAGGAGCTGTTGTGGGTACGTCTGTATTGGTTAAGGATAGATGGCTTTATGCTCTTTCACCATAGCCAAGCCACCAAAGGATGGACAAAGACGTGCCTGAATAGGAGATCCCACTGTTAAATGATACTATACAGCAGATTTGTTTCCTTTTTTAAAGGTGGTGATTTTATTATCCTCCCTTTTCCTTAAGGAATAGTACTCACTCATTTTTGAAGTGATTATACACAAGTCCATTCAATAGTGGTTGAGTGCTGAGAGCTCTTGAGCTGTACTCTTTTTTTTTTTCTAGGAGTACTAAGATACACAGAATATTGAATAACTTTATGCTTCCACCATTTAGCATAAAATGACTTAGCCTTATGCTTCTCAGTTTTTTTTCTGTCATGAGAGTAAAATGCTTTATAGAATCCCTGTACTTCTAGGGGATTGGCTTTTTTCTCTACAATTAACCTTGTTCCTGTTTGTGAATAAAATCAAAACTGTTAAGACTGTTAAGACTTGTTAACTGGTATTCTCGATGTGCTGCTGCTCCTGGACTTCTTTCACAATGTGGAAATTAGTAGCATTTAAACAATGATCCGCTTGTGATAACCACCCTAGTTTTTGATGTTGTCTCAGGGAAGAGTGGAAGAATATCTGTAAGAGAAATACTCTTAAATCTTTTCTTCCCAGAAAGCAAACTGATAAAATACGCTTTAAGGAGCCAGTGTAATTCTAAATACTTCTGAGGTGATCAATTCTTCTTCCATTCAGAATGCAAAACTCATGTGCTACCTGCAGTATGCTTTGAACTCTCATCAACTTTAAAGTACTTATTTGTTGTAATAATATGCACAAACTCAGGCCCAGGGGCAGGGAGGGGGGGAAAGACAGGGAGAAGGAAAGGAAAACAGTCTTTTAAAATATTTCTGTAGAGAATATCCTCTTTGCAGTGTAGCCTGTTTGTTTCCAGTATTGATTTCTCTTCTGTAGAACTGAGCAAGTCAGTAAGGAGGCCCATTCCTCTTCTGTCCCTGGCAGATAGCACAAAGGTGCAGGCAGGGATTCCCTATTGGTATGGCTTGAAATAATTCAGCTTGGACAAGGTTTCTTGGCGATAAGAATCGGGTTATGATGAATGCTTGTCTACACTGTCAAAAATTTTCTTATATCTGTTCTTTTAGATTCAGTTATGTTACAGGGCTGGCAATTCTCTGACACTGAGTTTGTGCATGACCCTCATGGTTTTCTTTTTGGCAGAGGCAGAAATGTTCTGCTAACATGGATTTTAAGATCCTATTCTACGGGTGCTAAGGAGATAAGATAGGTTCTAATGTCGTGTCTAATATCTCAGGTCCTTAATAGACGAAATTCTCACTGAAAGTAGCTGTTCACTGAACACTGCAAGAGTAGGACAACTCTTTTTTGGCTTCTCTTCCCTGATAGGTGTTTTGGTACATTTCTAAACTTAGAGCAAGCACCAGTAAGAGCTAGGAAGTGAAGATATCATGACCATGCTGTTCTGGTTCAAAACTAAAATCACTCCTTATCTAATACAGAGATTTACTGATGAAAAAATATTCTGTCATTAGGACTTTAAACAATGTAATTTCATTTTTTCATTATAATTTGAACATTCCTTTCATAAGTAGTATATAATGTTACTCATCCTTCTACTCATTAGTTAGTATACTATGTAGAATCTGATGAATAAATAGAAAGCAAATTCATTCTAGGATTATTTAGTCCTGGTGAATAACCCCACATTTCTGTATGAAGAAGAGTGACTGTATTGTTTTCTGTTATTTACTATATGCACTAGTGAATTGTTAAAATAAACCTTAAGACAAGTTTAATACTGAGAGAATGCAAATATAGTGTAATAAAAGTAAAATTCAAATATGAAAGGCAGGAAGAAAAAATCTGAAATTAGAATATTTTTTTTTTCCTTAAAGACTGTACACATATAAATATGCCAGACAATTCATTTAAATTTTTATTTTGTAGGAGGAATAAACATGGGGTCACTCGTGAGAAGATTGCTCAGATGTTGGAACGATATGAATATCAAATATCCATACCTATTGTCATGAATTCAGTGGTACCTCCCCACAAAAACACACAAAGGCCACCTCTGCAGCGAAGACATAGGTGGGGAGACAATACAGACTCATGGAATTCTTTCAGTAACCGATAACACAGTTGCAGTCATTAAATCAAAATTCCTTAACTTGCCCTTCTAAAGCACATCATCACCTCCAATAAAGTAGTGGATCTTCTGTCTTTTAAATAGGCCTATTTCAAGACCATTTTCTTCTGGAGGTCTTTCTTTTAACGGACTTGCGTGTAAATAAAATTGTACATTAAATGTTTTTTAAAGCTCTATTTATGACAATTGTAATAACTTTGATTTTAGTAAAATATTTAATATAGTATGACATATAGCAGAGTCTTCCTTCATAAATGCAAGACGATGGTGGTGTCATATTTCAAGTAACTGTTGAGCAGTTTTTTTAAAGAAGAGTTCATATTAGGTAACTTTTGAAAGAGAATTACAGTCTCAGAAGAATAGATGATTTATGTAATAACCAGTTTTAATGATTGCCATTTAGTCTGCTTATCTTTGATGAGATTTTTATGAAAACAGTTATGCTCCAGTTTGTCCTGTTGGTCTATTTGGCATATATTGCCAATTGGCAAAATTTTGGCATGTGTTTTCTGGTTTTGGTTGTGTGTTGTGGGTTCTGGGGCAGAGGTGGGAGGGTGGTGTCTCAAGCTCCTCTGGAAGCTGAAGTAACATTCTGCTAATACAGTATTCACCAGCCTTAAACTGTGTGACCTGATCTATTTATTTTATGTGTTTGTTTTCATTGGTAGTATATAAAGTATTATGGTGGCTGCACACCACCGATTTTTTTGTGCTAACTAAAAAAGCCTAAATTTTATCACTAAACCCCCAAAATTTCACACTTACATTTTTTAAAGTCAATTTCACTTAGGAAAAAAAAAAAGTATTAAACCGTTAGGATCTCAAGTCCCAGCCCACAGCTGGGATGCACCAATTCAGTGTAAGTAGGGGACATAATTCTGTAAAACCATGTTGCATTCCTGATTTTGGCACAACCACTATAATCTGTTTAGCATATATCAGAGAATGAATCAGCATGGAGATTGACTGACGTACTGCCCTTTTTCTCTTAAAAAGCAAAACCAAAACCAACCTCCCCTCCACCCCGCAATGAGTCTGTAAGTTTTCACTGTGCTTGCTTTCTAACAGCTTGCTGTGTTAATAAAATGTATTTGTCTTCAGTGTTGTTTTAGTAGTTCAATGAACAGTTTTTATTCTTTTCAAGCTTTTAGGATTTTATACAGGTGAACATTATTACTAACTTGCCAGATGAAATAACCTATCTTCAGGTCTAACTGTATTTTATTTCCTTATACACTAAATAAATAAAATAAATAAATCTTGAATAGGAAGTTTTGTCAAGAACATGAGTACTTACCTAAAAGAATTTTCATGGTTTTCTATTACTAATTTGGTGTAATAGATATCAGAATTTTGAAAATTCCTAAGCCAGCATAGTTTGGTTTTGTTTTTTTTTACATATGGACAATTTTTGAATAGGCCCTAAAAATTACTTCATCTTTGAAGTGTGAATGCCGTGAAAGTTTGAAAATCCAGGTATATAATTAAGTATTTTTCTGTGATTTTTTTTTTATGCCTGTTGTGCAAATCTAAATTTGTATAATTTAATGTTTATCTACAATAACATTTTCATTGGAGTTTCTATTAATTATAAAAGTGGAAGTGTGCAGTTTCACATCTTAGTAATTTTAATTCTAAAAATAATAATTCTCAATGTTTTGATAGCACATGGATTGTTAATATATTGAATTATGTGTATATAGATACATATAAAAATAAGTTCTACATCTATATTAGTTGTCTTCCTTCATTATCTGTTTTCTTTACCAATTATTTTATTGTATTTTAGTTTCCATGGTTATCTTTTCTTATGTCTCAAAAGAAGCATGGGAGTTATTGTAAATGGTTGGTAATACTTTAATGATCCCAAAGTTTTTATATTTGAACATGGAAGTGTATTTCAAGCAGGAGGAAGAGAAGGAGATTTTAGAAAGACTTTTATTTACTCTATATTACTTTAAGCCGTAATAAAGTGATAAAATTTATTGAGGCTTTATGTAATATTCTCACAGAGTGCTAAGTAAGGTACGACAAAAAAGAGCTGGTTTTTGAAAATTGACTTGAAAATATCTTCTGGTACCTTCTGTCTTCAGTTTTTAAAGGAAACAGCTTTTTTTAGCAATATTTAATTGATTTCTAAGTTCTGTTTAACTGAAATTTGTATGTAAGTACTTGTGAATTCATACTGTTTTAAAACGGTACAGCCTTTCAGGGTGTTATCATAATAAAATACTGGTGGATGGTGAGTATTTTTGATAAGCAAATCATAAGCAAATCAAGGGCTGCTCTTTGCAAAGGACACGTAACAAGAAAGGAATGCTTTGCCACTTGCCACTGTATCAAACATTTCTTGTAAACTGCTTAATTTATAGGGCTGTGTTCCACGGTAAGTACAGTGACATGGTTGGGAAAACACAATAGAGTTACTGCATGGGTAATACATTTTTGTTTCATAACAAAATACTAATATTTCCTCAGGTTATGCCGGTTATGATCATATGTGTATTTCAGACAAAAAATGCTTTTACACTGCAATACTTGCATGTCAAAATAATAAAAAGATAATGTGAAATACATCTTGCAGGTATTGAATTTCTCCTGCTCCTTCACGAACAAGGAAAATGTACTTAGTTTGTCGAAAAGTAGGTACCGGAAATGTAAGAAATCTGTGTTCGGTTCGACTGGGCATCTGGAAGTTTTTACTATCTGGCATAGGTTTTATGTGGTAAACCTCTGGATGATGATAATGTACCTAGACTGAAGGTTTCCCATTGTTTTAGATTTCTCCTAAATTGCTAGTTAATCATATTTCATTAAATGAGTGTCAGGTTTGTTGGTTTTTTTAATGTAGCTAATGCATAAAACTTTAAGTTAGAAATATAAATTTGTAGAGATCTCACTTCAGTGAGACATTTGTTAAGTATATTTAAAGAGTAGTTAGGATACTCAGCTGTAGTTCTAACATCATACTCTTCTAAGCATAAAATTTAAATGAATGTTAATCTGCTGAGCATACATAATTTGGTTCGTATAGCTGACCAGTTAGCATCAGCTGTATAGGATTACTTGTTGCTATAGACAAAGACAGATGTAGTTTTACTGCCTCATCTAAACTGATTAGTCTGGGGCTGTGGCTTGGATTTGAGCTGAAAACAGTGTTGATAACACGGGGCTGGTTTTGGTATCACTGAGCGGAGCTCACACAGAGCCCAAGCCTTCTCTGCTCTTTGCAGCCCCACCAGGGAGTGGCTGAGGGTGCAGAACAAGTTGGGAGGGGACACAGCGGGGACAGCTGCCCCCAAGTGACCAGAGGGATATTCCACGATGTCCTGCCCAGCAATACAAAGCTGGGGGAAGAGAAAGGAAGGAGAGGGGACACATTGGGAGTGATGGTGTGTGTCTTGCCGAGTAACCACTACAAGTGATGGAGCCCTGCTTTCCTGGGGGTGGCTGAGCCACCTGCCTGCCGGTGGGAAGTCATGGGTTAACTCCTTGTGCTTTGCTTGTGTGCATGGCTTTTGCTGTGCCTGGTAAACTGTCTTTTTCTCAAACCACAAGTTTCCTCCCTTTTACTTTCCCCCATCCTGCTGAGTGAGTGACTGTGTGGGGCTTACTTGCTGGCTGGGGTTACACCATGACAATTTAGTGTAACACTTTATTTTTTTTAACATGATCTTAAATAATCTCCTATATTCTGTTCTTGTAGTCATAGAATCATAGAATGATTTGGATCGGAAGGGACCTTAAAGATCTTCGAGTTCCAACCCCCCTGCCATGGGCAGGGACACTTCCCACCAGAGCAGGTTGCTCAAAGCCCCATCCAGCCGGGCCTTGGACACTTCCAGGGATGGGGCATCAACAACTTCCCTGGGCAACCTGTTCCAGTGCCTCATCACCTTCACAGGAAAGAATTTCTAGTATCTAATCTAAATCATGTCCTCTTTACATTCTTTTTATTCTAGTTTGCCATGCTACATAACCTTTTTAAGCTTCTTATCTTTAGGAAGAAAACCAAGATTTTGTCTTTTGCCATTTATCTCTTGAAACCTGCAGATATGGTAGTTTTTCTTTGTATCTCTGCTAATAGACAAAACCTGGTTTTCAGTTATCTATCTGAGATGTCTTCCCTGATGCAATTTAGATTGTGTTGATATTTTCTTCTTTGAGCTGACCAGTATGATTCACTTTCAGAGAACTAGAGGGAAAATAGCTGTTATATTTTCACCTTCATGCGTGATACCTGTAGTTTGTAACTGCTGCTTCACTTCTAGCAACTGAGTTTTCTGGAAGAAATGTTTTCCCTCTGTGCTGGTACATCATGGAGTGAAGGTGACTTAGGTGTATGCTGAGGCTTGAGGGTTTTCCATATAAAAGAAGAGAGACTTGTATTATAATTCCCAGTGAAGAGCAATAAGAAGATACAGTGTTGAAATGTGGTTCATAAAACTGAAATTAAGCAGGCCATTTAAAAGAGTGATCAGATGTTTCATATTGTTGGGATATGGAAGTATTTCACTTCAGTGTTTCTACTGAAGTAGACACTTTCTCATTTCACTGTTTAATGTTCTCATCCTTTCAACATAAAAGTGAGAGCAGACATTGAAGTTCTTTAGTAATCATTGCCTAGGTGAGAAGCTACTTGTACATCAATTAATTTGGGTGGGGTGTGGTAGTGGTTTTTTTCTTTTTATAGCATAATTGATTGAAATTAGCTGTAAATCAGCTTATTTTGAATTCACAGAAAAAAATGTGCGAACATAGCTGGTCTTTTAAGAATTCAGAGGATAAACAGGTAAATAACAGGCTTTGTCAAGGTCAGATAATCTTATATTTTTCTAATTTATTTCTGGAGTAATAGAGAAGCAGCGAGTGGTGGTTTTAGCTTGGGACAGACTCAGTGTCATCCTCGGTGAAGGGTGATAAAAGCAGTGAGGTATTGCATCAGGAATGGGTCTTTGCAGTTTCCTTGTAGCTGATAATTCTAGTTCTTCATGTCTCAGGACAGCAGGCAATCTCTGACTGTTCAATGCCTGCCTTGGGGACAGTCTGACAGTGTGGCACAGTGCTGGGGTGTGTCGAGAAGGCTGCAGCACCTCCCAGAGAATGCACGTTACCGTTGAATGCAGGGCAGCTCTCAGTATCCCATAGATCATTTTAGATGCACAGAAGGAGCAGGTGTTCTCAACAGCAACACTGTCTGCAGTTACAAGTGTCTGAATTTTAATGTAGCTATAATTTAGGTTAGATGCTGGTTACTTCATATCCA
The DNA here is from genome assembly GCA_013400375.1 of Thinocorus orbignyianus. NCBI lineage: Eukaryota > Metazoa > Chordata > Aves > Ciconiiformes > Thinocoridae > Thinocorus > Thinocorus orbignyianus. The sequence continues at coordinate 147,185 of VXBW01007757.1, forward strand.
CTGATACTATTTTATTTACTGTTTTCCTCTTGTAATTTTTCCCCCTTTGCTCTTACTGAACTGCAGAACTGCATCTGTCTCAGTCCTGTGTGTTCAGTTACTGCAGCTGTTTTCATAACTGGATCTATCTCCCTCTTCCCTTTTCTTCTTTCCCTGAACTATAGAACCATGTAGAGACCTACACCTTACTGTCTGGCTGGCTTTTTTTTTTTTAATGCCTCAGTTCAAACTGATACTGATTTAAAATCAAAGTAGATATATTCCTCTCCTCCCAGGTGCTCCTTTTGATTTTGTTTTTTGTTGTTTTTTTGTTTTGTTTTTGTTTTGCTCGAATGTCACTGTTCTCTCATACAATATATTTTTCTCCATTTTTTTTTAATCATCAAGTTTGCAGCATCTTCTTGTGTTTTCAAAACTCATGCCTTTGTTCCCATAGTTATGGTCTGATTTTCGTGTGTATTTAATTACACGTCTACAATTTTGTTGATTTCAGTTATTTTAAATAAAGCTGAAATCTATCAACTTTCTTTGAAAGTTCCTAACAGAAAATAGTTTATTACATACTTCTAAGTATTTCATCCTGCTCTCTTTGTACCTCTGTTGCTTCCTTATGCTCCCTCCCATGTTTTTTCTCCATTTTGTTTTGCCTTTGTCTTACCTCAAACTTCATTTTACATTTGTTTTGTGTGCAAAGGTGCCTTGGCAAGAAGGGCCTACACTACACCTTGTAAATCTCATTTTGACTTCTGAAACCTTTTGGTTGTGCTCACTTATCTCTGTTTTATTTTGATAGCTCTCATCTGTGTCTTCCAAGTACTATGACACTATACTGCAATATGTAGTTCTCTTTATTTTCTGGCTAGAATCATGATTTATTGATTTATATATTTAAAAAGTAGACTCTAAAATGACCTAAATACATGATGAGGATATGTTTCAGGAATTAGCATCTGGAAAGTCTGTCTTATTTGTGGACTGCATTTTAGGTTCTGATTTATTTCACTACCTCACAAAAGCCTCAGTAAATCTGTGTTTTTCTGGGAAGAGCTTCTCGAGTGCGATTTCATAAGCATGTGCCTGGAAAGCAGCAGATTGTAAGGGAGGGGAACTGAAAAATGGATTGTGAGGTGGCCCCCAGAACTGAATTTTTGGGTATAGATCTTCTCTCTCCTAAAATCAAGGATCCGCACAGGTTCAGTACCGTCTTGTATTTGAACCAGCTAGATTATTTATGCATTATTATATCAACACATCTGTAACAGCAGCTCTGTTTTTCATTTGGAAAGAAAAAGGTGGAGACTTTTAAGGTGATTATTACAGTTTGAGTGGTTTTTTTCAGCAGCTGTGAATTGGCCATGAGGCAAATGGGCTTTTTTGTCAGGTCAGTCACAGTTTTCAGCAGTCTGCTTCGTGGTTTTCCACCTGGACCACCAACTTCATAAGATGCAGTGTGTAAAATGTGCTTCAGTGTTGCTGAGAGGAGGATGCTGAGGATTTAGTGAGGACTGGTTGCTTGGTACCGGCATACACTGTCGTGCTGTAGTTTGCACAGACGTTAGTGAAAAAGTGAGAGTGATCATTGTTTGGGAAGGTGGGATTTTTCTGTCCTGTTACAGATGTTTTTGAAAGCATTCCTTAAAATCTCATATGGAAATGTGTTTTTGCCAACAGAAAATTGAGCGCTGCTACATGGCAGGTTATACCAAACTGGATTTGCAAATTTGATTAGAGTTCCTGTTTCTCCAAACTGCTTCTCAAAGCAATGTATTTCTTGTCTAGCCTGGGTTAATTTCAATCAGGCTGTCTCTGTACCTGAGCTGGTGTCATCCAATTAATAGAACTGATGTCATCAGACTTGATAGTGGTTCATACTGTACTTTGAGTGCATAACATTGGCATCTGTGCCCATCGTGTTCTCTACAGAAGAGTGAATGTTGACAGAACTTAAATGAAGATGGATTCTATGATTCTTCATGGGTCAGAAGCCTGATGATAATACAGAGTTTCTTCTCTGTATTGTAAGTGCATCCCTGTAAATTGGATTCAGATCACTTGAAGCATTTCGTTGTCCTTTTTTTCTCTTTAACCTGTTTTTTAACACTGAGCCATACTTAATAGTGCAGGGAAATCCAGTCAAACAAAAAATGGTCTCTTCTCTCTGTCTGTTAGCATCAGTCAGTACTTCTACCGTTGATTTCTTTTTTTCTTTTTTGCTTAGAATTTTGAATTGCATCAGATGAGATCTGTGCAACCTAAATGAGGTTGAAAGAGGCTTTTGAGTTGTTTCACTTGTTCAGGAAGCAGATGTTTGATACCAGGCACAGGTATATTCAATGTGTACGTACATATTTATTAATCAGTGTATTTGGGATTCATTTCCCTAATGTTGATCAACATATTTTATGACCAAGGACCCAAAATAGGAGATTGACTCTTTCAGTCAGAAGACATGTATGACTTTCATGAACCAGGCAGGGCACAAATCATTCAGACCACCCCACCTGAAACTTTGTGGAGTGGGTGGACTGTCATTTATGTAACCTGCGCCTCAGGAACTTGGGAGCTTTGGTGGGGTTTTTGGTTGGGTTTTTGGTTGATTGGTTGGGTTTTTTATTTAACTGTTTGGTTTTTTACTTTGAAAAGTGAAGTGGTTGCACTTTGCTGTGTATTTGGTAAAATTAACAGCTTCTAAAGGCATGCTTTGATCAGACCAACTGAATGCTATTCTCTGTGTACTCTAGATCAGTATCTCTTGTTCCTGGGCTGTAGCCCAGCAGCAGTCTGATATCATCATACATTGCACAGAACTGTATATACGGCAATCCTGTAGAAATGATGAAGACTGGAGTAGCTCTTTGAGCACTGTGATAGAATAGCATATTTTATGAAGGTGAGTCTGTAAATCTCACCACTACTGGTGATGCTGGTGAGAGAAAATAATAAATACAGAGTTACTTCAGATCAAATCCATATAGTAGGATTTTTGCTGATTTGGGGCAGGGAGCATTAATTTGCAACACTGTGAAGTGTAAACATTTCTTACAAATAATTTCTGGTGAATTTCCTTAAGATGGGCTGTGAGGCAACCTGGTATCTTGCTGCTAAAAGTAGTCACCTCGCTCCCACCAACCATGTCCTCTGCCTTTGCTAGACACTTACTTTACTTCTTGCTTTGGTGAGTTAAATCAGCTCAACAGCAACGCAAGTACTCGCCTTCTTTCCCTCCTGGCTCAGGCAGGTAAATCCACCCACAAAGTGGTGGAACCAGCAGACAGGTAGTGGAAGTGCAAGGGCAACATGTGGGAACGGGTGACTAGGACTATTTCTTCAGCAACAATAAAATGCTAAGTTGGATCTTCGGCTGTCTAATGGAATTTCACCTTTCAGGAAGGCAAATAACACTGACAAGTTATTTTGCAGGTATTTTTTTTCCAGTTGCTTGACCACCCAATACCAGTATTCCAATTGATTTTGAGGAACTGGATCTTTATCATTGAGTTCAGTATTAAAGGCAAGATATATAACAAAAAGGCTGGTAGTGTGACTTTTTTGTTTGTTTTTCCAAAATTATAACTTCAGTTTCTGTTGCTGCAGAAGGTCACAAGTTAGGTCACAAGGAATTCAGCAATGCTGTTGGATTTACCAGGTTGAGAAGGTGAAGTGTATCCCAGTAAATGTAATTTTATGTAAGCAGCTCTACCATAATTTTGATGCTGAAAACCTCAACATGAAAAGAGACTTTGGAGATTAATGATAATGTACATTTCTGAAAGAGAGCATGTACCTCATTGCTTAATGTCATATGGAATTGCTTTTTATGTTTATCAGTTCCTCTATATTTCATCACAGCAATTTTTTTATATATCAAGCAGACATCAGGTTAGATGTATGCTAGAGCTGAAGTTTCTACAACTGCAGAAAACCTCTTTTCTGGTTTTGCCATTTTCCAGTAAAACGTGACTGACTTCTTTAGATTATTTGCTTTGCAATTTCTGCCTCAGCAATCGTGAAAGTGCATTCATTTCTCCAGTAAAGAGAGTCACCTGAGAGCACTGACTCAGTGGAGCTGGACAGCGCTATTTTGAGCAGTAGGTTATAACCTTGAAGTCACACAGAACAGAGTTATGGCAAAAAGCTTTTAATACTGTCTAAACGATAGGCTGAGAAGTTTCAAAGTGTTGTTACAGAAAGGCGATTCCTATTTCAACAAAAATACTATTAGGTGGGGTTTTTTGGCTCTGTTTGTTACTAACCCATTGTTTTTAAAATGCATAATATATAGTAAAAATGAAGTATCAACTGAAATGGCACCTTTTTTCTTTTCCTTTTTGCATGTGCTGCATATGTTTTATAAACAACTCACTAGCAAATGCCCCTGTAAAGAAGAGGTGTCTATCTCCATGCTGGTTCTTGAATTTTCTCAGTGTTTGTGTGCTATATGGTTTTACAAAAAGGAAAACATCCTCAAAAGGCAGCCTGTAGGTGGACTAAAAGGAGAGGAACTAAGATAAAACTGAAGAAAACTAGTAGACAGTTTAGTTCATTAAATGCAGAGACCTTAACTTGATACTGGGTACCACGAGCAGGAAATCTTAGCTATGCCATTGTGGTGCATTGGAGTGTTTCTTTGGGGTAGTGAAAGGAAAAAGTGAAGGAGAAAAATAAATTTTATGATTCTGCATTTAGTAGTATACCACTTTCCTTTTTGCTTTAGTCCTTTCTTTAGGAAATCTAAACTTTTAGAAAACTCGTATTGCTGAACTCCTGCAAAACCTCTGTGTTTCCAAAGCACAGAAAGGACGTAGCTGTTCTATTTTATATGAACTGTCGAATGTCACTGTTGAAGGTTAGCTTTGACAGTGCTAAATCACCAACCTGGACCAGTATTTGTATTTCTTATTACTTTGCCATGCAACAATTTCAGTACAGTGATAGCTGTTAGTTTCTCTGCATCGGCCAGGTTCCTCTCAGTAAGTGGTGTCAGATGCGTCAGGAGTTCAGCACCAGAAACATGCTTGAATTGGTGTTGGAGAAGTTCACTTCCAGCAGCAGTAGCACAAATTCGCAGCTGGGAGAAGTGAGTGGAAAGCAAGAGTGTAGCTATGGTAATACCAAGACTGGAGAATTCCATTCCTTGCCTATGCCAGTGCTTACATGGCGGAAATGACAGCCAAATTGGCAGAGTTGTTAGGGCAGCGCAGGGGCCGTTAGGTACAATACTAAATTCTGCTTGGAATTGGTGCGTGGTCCCCATTACACTTAAAATGGGATATTATTTTCTGTTTCATTGCTGAGGTGTTTTATTCTCCTGAAAACTTCAGAGAATTTCCTCTTCTAAAAAAAACTTTCAAATCATGACTTTTCAAATGACCAAAGAAGAAAGTTAATGTCAGGATTTAAGATAGAGTCTGTGATTCGTATATGATTTATGCAAATCTGGGTTACATGTAAGAAAGTAATCTCTCCAACTAGCATTGCAGGTGCTTCGCTTTTATATCATTTAATTCAATAGACAAGTAAGATCTAGTCAATCCTAAAACTTTGTCTGGCATCCCATGTTTCTATTTTGGGGGAGAAAGGAGGCATGTTGCTGAGCAGAATTCAGGATGGAATTTGTCTTTGCAAACTTCAGGCATCTGCGGTATAGACACCTGCACTTAAAGCATTGGGTGCTGTATTGAAAATACACTGATTTGGAAAAGAAGATGTCAGTTTTCACTACTTGGAGGAAAGCATCCTTTGTGGACTTAAATGTCAACACTTAAAAGAAATCCCATTTTTTTTTTCATAGAATGTTGCATCTATATGGCATTACAGGGCAGTAAAATTTGTGTGCTTTCCAACAGGATCTTTTCAGAGACCTGTATTGCTTGTTGCAGCAATGTCAAGGTGCCAAGACTTTTGAATCTTTTTCCAGTCAAGTGACTTTGTGACTTATACTGAGGCCAAGAAGGCTGCTGAGGTGCTTCTTGCTTGGAGAATCAGGGGGGGGTTGCTTTGTAGAGTCCAAATTAGCAAGAATTTATAGAAGACTAAGAATTAATAAGTTGAAGAATCAATAAAGTGTAAGGATGTGTTTCCATAGGTGACCTTTATGTCCTAGGTAGCCTACTAGTGGCTCTGACTTCCCTAAAATTCTTTTAGCTACTGCTTAGTTCACTTTAGTGTATTGTGTGAAGTACTATCCTGAACAAAGGGTTACAGAAAAGGAGCAGGTCTTTGATACAAAGATTCATCAGTCAAATTTAGCTTTGACAAATCTCATCTTTCTCTTAATAGTTGCATATGGAAAAGTTAGATTTCTGTACTAGTTTTTTCTCATGAGTGTTCATTTCAGGGTTAGCTGGCTGATGGGCTAACATCAGGATTTCACTGAAGTCACGGTTAGGGCTGTTACCTGTTTAAATTCAATGAGAAATGCAGGACAAAAAAACCATGCAGAATTTCTGAAAAGAACTACAAAATTAATTGTAAATAACTGTCTACAACTGTGTTGATTTTTCTACAGTGCATTATTTTCTTCCTAATAAAATACCAAGTATGTTTTCTAAATATGTATGCCTCCCCACATAGTATGCTGAGCAGTAAATATCAGAGTTGCTGTAGTCAGTGTGTCTTTATGTTATTCAGATTTTTTCTTTGTTAGTATTTTTCCAATTTGACTCCAGTTTATCTAAGTATAGTCCATGCAATCTTAATGGATGAAGTTTTCTTACTATATCCTCCACTTTGTACCTTTCTGCCCAGCATGATATTTAGTGAAATTTCAGAATAGTAGTAGCTCACTAGCATCTGTTATTCAAATATCATTTAGAAAGACATCCAGAAAGATGTTGTTTGGTCTTGCAATGATCTGTGATACTTTTTGTAAAGCAAAGTTAATGAGATGGCAGATATGTTTATTTAAATTGGCTTATAAAATGGTCAAGATAGTTCTGAATTGTAGATATGCTTTTTTTTTTAATCAGTAGAAGGTTTTATCTGAGATTTTATCTATTTTAAGAAGCAGATCGTCTGTGTTTCATCACAGTATTAACATAAAGTATCTGTTCTTCTAATTGAACACCTCAAATACATTCATACTTAAATGAGGCTTTTTACATTCACATTTTTTTATTTTCACATAGGGGGACAATTTTGAAGAACTCTGGGCACCTCTTGACAAAAGGAAAGCAGAGAAAAAGGCGAAAAAGAAACAAAAAAATGAAAGGCAGTCATACAGAAATTATAAAGGAAAAGTTAGATGGAGCAGCTCATCATCCAGTTCCAGATGACCAGGACACATCAGAAAGTGAAGAGGATGATTTGGAAGAGGAAAGTGGCAAATCGTTGTGTACGTTCAGTGAAGGTCCAGAGGATCCAGCAATAATTTCTGAAGAACAACCTAATGGTGATGATGAAAGCCTAAAAGAAGCTGCAGAGGTTTCAAGAGAAAGGTTTCCTGTCCCTGCATCTGAGGGCTTAACAATGTCATTGAAAAATGAATTGCCTGTAGGAAGTGACAGTTCACTTCCAATAGATGCAAACCCTTTGTCTACTGAAAACCTAATCAAAAATGCGTTTGGTGATGAGGAAACAAATCAAAGGCACATGGAAAATCTTTGTGGAAGCAATTTCCTAAAAATAAATAATTATAAAAATTCCATCCAGGAAAAAGAAGGCATCACTGATGATTGTTACACCCCATTGTTAAGCGCAGAATACAAACTCTCATATCAAATTACGCGTGAACCTGACACGGAAGCTAAACTGTTAAGCTTAAATGGAGAAGAAAAACAAATCTCTCAGTGTTACAATTCCAATGTACATGACAACATGCCTGATAATAACACAGAGGACACAAGTGCATTAAAAGCAGAAGACAATAGCTCTAGTGCCTGGACTTTTTTTTCAATTATTTTACCTACTGAAGAACTGGGCTTTGGTACACAAGCTTCTCTCTCCTCTTGGTGTGAGGATAAATTTGCAGGTGAACAAAGACCCCAAAAAATCAGGAAACCCAAACAAATTCATACGAATGGTTCAACACACCTAAACTACCAGTGGTCAAATGGAGGATTGGTAAAGGAAAACAGTCAGGTAACAGTAACTGAGGAGGCTGGCAGTGTAATAAGCAATGGGCTGTTGGAATCTCCAGCTGGTGAAGCACACTTTGATTCCCTTGCGGAAGCCAGGGACACTTCAGTGCAATCTTTGAGGGAAGTAAATGGTCCAAGAAATGATGCTGCACCAATTACATCAAAGAGGAAAAGATGCAGAAGAATTGTCAACTTGGCACCAAAGTTTGATCATCCAAGACAGCTTGCTGGTACTACAGAGGGAGGGAAGGAAGTCCCAGTAAAAGATGATGTTTCCCAAAAAAGTGTTTTGGAAGTGAAGCAAAAGAGCTTTCTAAGGAAGGACCTTGAAGAGGAACATGAGCAGGACCCTGCATTGGAGGAATATTCTGCACTTTACAGTGGCACCGAGCCAACCTGTTCCTTACCCATCCTGGATGCTGATGTTCTTTTAGATGACGTTTCTTATGTTCATTCAGGACAATCTTCTCCTATGCCAAAATATTCCTGCAGGGTTTGTGTACTTTCCAGGACAGAGGATGAGCAAGCTAAAACTCTTAAGCAACAACAGGTACTTGATAAAAAAGAAACTGAGAGTGAGCAAATTTCTTCAGAGGTTACAAATAGTCAACCAGATATTTTGTCTTCTGTTCAAGTTGTTTCTGAATATCCAGAAGGTTCTAGCATATTGCCAAGCTGCAGTGAGAACGTGCACAAAGCAGATGACCCTGAGCCAGCAGAGGCCTCAGAAGCGGAAGATAATCAAGATGTGAATATGAAATGTAGTTTTCTGGGACTTCCCTTATCGTTAGGATTTGCGTTTCAACTTGTGCAGCTCTTTGGTTCTCCAGGTCTTCCACTGGGTAATGCTCTTCTCACTACTCCTATGTTAAAAAAAGAGCCAACCAACAACAAAAAAAAAAGTAATAACTCCTCCAAACCACACCCCCAAGAAAATAAAACACCCCCAAAAAGCCAACCCCAAAATCCCTGCGATCAAATACTCACATCTATTGCAGGTACCAATACATCAAGTATTAATCCTGTTGAAAGGAATCACTGCTAGTGTGGAAACTATTTTATTTATTTTCTTTTAATTTTTACATAAAATCTTCTTCAGCCTGTGCCAAAGGTAATGTTGGGTTTAACCTCATATTTGTAGTTTCTTGTACTTGCCTTCTAGAGATCCAGTTGTCATATTTTTGTGCTTTCAGTTCAACCTTCCTATGTTAGCAGTTAGAATTATGATGGTTTCAAAGGAGTTGTGTGTAGCAGCCACGATTTCCAAATTTATTGCAGGCTAACATAACCCTACAGAACTGTAACCCCAATAACAACACACATGGTGCTGTGCAAGCACCTGCTGAAAGAGCCATGTTCCTTGTGCATGAAGTTCTGCAACTTCTTTGGTCCAAATTTAGTCAGTGGAGAAATGGTAACTTTGATTTGGCCAACAAATAGGATTAAAAAGCACAGACTTTTTTTCAGGATGTAGGCCTTTACACCTGTTTGTTTCAGTAGAATTGAAAGTTAAGCATGTCTTTCCACACAAAAATTTTAAGATGACAACTGAGGCAGAGCTCAGGTCTGTTTATCTGCCCAAACTGACCACAGGATTCTTTGTTTTTATTGAAAAAGTCTCTGGCAATGCTACCTGCCAGAACAGTGATGCAAACCACTAGCAGCATGGCTCAGCTTGGTCCCCAGAGGACCTGCAGTGCTGATTTAGATAAATCTAGCACCACACACCAAAGAAGTTGCCATATAGAGCTGAAATAGAGCAGAGAGGTACTGCTGGTGTCCCCAGCTATTACAAAGAAAAACTTTTTCTCCTCCCAACTTGGTGAGTCTCCGTATTTGTGATCTTAAATTCCATTATCTTAGAGGGAGTTGGCCATGACTTAAAAATAGGCATATCCCAGGAAAAAAAAAGAGACATTCAGAAACACTCAACATCTTAGAGAACCACATATCATTCTTCTCTGAGTCAGTAGCAAATAAAATTCTTTGGTGTTTAGATGAGTTTCCTTTGGAAATAACCTGTAAGAAATACAAACCCATCCTGATACCTCTCTGTATCCTTGCCAGCTTGTGATTGCTGTTTGTTGGGCTTTTTTATTCCAACAAAATTGCACCTGCTGTCTGCAGAAGCCTTGCCACGTTCTCATTTGACTATAATTTTCCTACAACTTCAGAAATTCTTGTGGGTTTTTTGTGACTTGTTATATATTAATAGGCACCTACTTACTCAAGTGCACATTTGAGTTCTAGTATTTTACAGCACTGGCAATTGCAGTGCATTTTTACTGGAATTATTTTGGAGGGAACGATTTTGGGAAATAATATATAAATAATATAAATGAAGGATTTAGTTGACTGACTTGCTTGTATGATTCTCATATAAGCGTAGAATATATTTTAGACTGTCAGCCTGCAAAGATTCTGTTCTCAGCTTCTTAAACAGTGTTAGAGTTAAAATGCTTTAGAAAGTAATTTAGTGAAATTGCACAAATTCCTAGAATTAAACACTTGAAAGGTTCTTACTTAAGTTGCATTTTTTAATTTATGGGGTTAAAAAGTGTTTTTCTTGTTTGTGCCGAGTTGTGGAGGAAATGAAACTATGGTAGGAAAGCCTTTGCCTAAAAAAAGAAACCAAACACAAATCTCCTTCCCCCTCCTTCCCTTGCCATGCTTTGGCATTAGATTCTAGAAAACCTAAATTCTGACTTTGCTGCTGGCTTATTTAAATATCTGCTGATTTTTTTTTTTAAAGTGTATATAGACATAGATATATATATAATGTGTGCAAAAATTGTAATTCAGTGGTATATTTTGGCTATGCAGAGATCTGAACACTCAACTGCAAAAAATATTTTCTTCTGCAGAATCCTTGTTGCCAGATGATTATATAGTTCCTCTTGACTGGAAAGTTTCAAAGATGATCTATTTACTGTGGAAGACATCTGTGGAGGTACGAATTTTAGGGGATTTCGGAAGGCTTTCCCATATTCCAGGTGTAAAGAGGAATTCTTTAGTTCATAAGCAAGAGGATATTCTTTGGTAGTAAATTTGCTTTGTGGTTTTTTTTTGTTGTTGTTGTTTTTTTTTAATACCCACAATGATGATTTATGTACGACTCTGAAATTTTCCAGAACCAGCTAGCAGCCATGGTAGGATTCAGGTTTTGAACAAACAGCTTCAGAAATGTATACAAAATAGTTGAAGGAGATTTAAAAAAAAATAAAAATAATCAACTCTTTTTTTCTTGATACTTGTGTCTTGATCTAGCCTATGTTCCTTACATACAAACTACCATGATACAATTGCTTTTCTTATGTTTTTCTCCCATCATCTGAGAGAATTTCATTCTCTGCTATCTGTAGCTTCTTCACAGCTACTTCTACCAAGAGTTGTAGTGGAGAAGTCATTCTGAGTAACTGACAGCAATTAATTATTCTTTTCTAGTTAGAAAGTGTTAACCTACAAATCATGCTTTTTTTCCTACTCTGACTGTTGCTTTGTGAAGGTTTGTTTTAACTTCAGGAGCGCTGTAGCATCCAGTAGTGGAAATTAGGAAATTTCTGTAAATACAATGAAATAATTATAAATTATTATGATAATTTAGTAGTTATAAAATAGAGCATGGACTTTGTTCTTTCCCAAAATAACAAAATCTCTTGTCACGTACCTTCTTCTTTTTTCTGGACTATTATTATCTATTTTAGGAAAAGCAGAAAACAAATGGATTGCAGAACAGAAACACCTTGGCTGGTAAGTGTTCTGTGATACAAAAACACGTGTCAAATACTGCTTGTTCAGAAGAGAAAATAGATAATGGCAAAGTGTCTTGAAGGTTTTCAGCACAAATGAGTGGCAATACTCCTCCTCATGCAAAAGCACGAGTATGTGATAAATGAATTTGTGCCCCTGTTGACTGTGTACATCGTATGGCTGAGCTGCGGTTGCTGTGAATCATCACTTTACGTTCCCTAATGCAAGCGCTGAAATTCCTTGCCTTTTAAAGTTTCCCATATGGAATTAATCCAACACTTAGCTCAAGTTGACCCATTCCAGATCAGAAACACGTTTAGCCTTAGGAAGTCTTTCTTTAGACTTTATTTCTCTGAAAGGTTGAGCATCTTCAACTTGGTTAAGCTTAATGATCATTAAAAATTGCCAGCATAATACATTGCACACATGAGCAACAAGAGGTATCAAAGTCCATTGGAAGCTCTGGACATTCTGCTTGCATTAACTCCTGCAGCATGGAGGTTATGGGATAAACTTGCTGGTTGAGTTTCATATTAGCTTAGTATAATTTCACAAATTCCATAATATAAGATTAAAAATACATAATAGTAGCTCCCTGGAAGCTGTTAGGATTTGATGTCTGAAATAGAAGTGTTCTGGTGAAATAAAAGCTTGTTCTAGAAATACTCTATCCTAGCATAATATAAGTGACAGACTACATGAGATAATTTCAGGTGTCTTTGGCTGCAGTTTGTAATTTCTTTACTTTTTAGATGATGTTATTAGTCTTGAAGATCTAAACAAAAGTCACCAAGATGATCAAGACTCTTCTGAAGCTCTTCCAGAACTGGAACTGTTTCAAGGGTTGATAGAGGAGAGCATCATGACCTACACTAGCACTGGCTGTTTGGATGCAGTGTTTCATCAGTCATGACTGACCATCTTTAATTCTGCATGAAGGAAAAGGTAACCAGTCACACTTGTGAATGTGTTTCCTTCTTGTATTGTAGTTCACCAAACATCTAAAGAACATTGGGTTTTTTAATAATTTTTAAGGTGCATTTAGTATCACCAAACTTATTTTATTTCTTTTCCTTCATGTTAGGGTTGAGGGTTGCTTTGTTTTGTGTTGTTTGGGTTTTTTTTTAAGCCTGAATGGGGAAAGAGAAAGCAGCATTTTGTTATTAAAGCCATTTTTTTTTTTCTTTCTCCAAAATTCTCGTACCTATCAGGCAAAGTGAAAGTGCAATGGTCTAGGATGCCTAAGATCTGGACTTCATTCCCAGTTTGATTATTGTGGCCATCTGTTGTGAGTTGTGTCATCTCAGTCCTATTTTCCTCATCTCTTCAGCACGGGGAGCAATGCTGACTCTGTTAAGGGTCTAATTAGGAAAGGCACTGTATGAGCAATAAAACAGTGTTTCACCAAGTTATGGAAAAGTGACAGCTCTGCTCTTCAGTAGGGAACCAGCAGCAGGAGGTCACAACAGGAGTCCATATATTGAAGTGTTAATTTTTCGTGAATGTTTTCATTTGCTATGACAAAGTGTGCTACTGACTATTAGAAACTACGCTATCGTGTTCGTGCTTGTCTTGTGAATTTTTGAACCCTTGGTAACTTGGCAAAGTTTCTCCAGTTTGTTTGAGAGATATGCTAGGCAGATTGTGATAAGAAGGAAGGACTTTGGGATCTAGCTGGAAAATGCTTGCTTAACTTCCCTATACCATTTTCCATTAGTTGTTCTTTCCCAGGTGGAAAATAGATTAATCCGTAGCTTTAAAACAAGCAAACTGAGGTACGTGGAAATGGAATAACTTGGATCACGAGCAAATTGAGCCAGAAAAAAAATATTCTGTATCCTGGGGCTTAAATGATTCACATCCAAACATCATAGGACTGCTGGAATATCATTCACGTGGGGTCTGGCCAGGGGTCTGTGTCACCCTGTGTCCTGTGCTTGACCTGAGCGTGAGTCGATGGTTGGAGGAGGAGCAAATGTGTGCTGTGTTGAGACAGTTATAAAAGCAGAAATTGACACTTTAAAAAGGTATTTTTGATTTTCACAGGGGAGGTTCATGACAGAAGAAACGTAGCTGAATGGTTTGAGTTGGAATTGAAGCCTCTTAAATGGGGTTTGATTTAACTGTGTGCATTTTTATGTCATTGATGACAAAAGTGACTTTGCAAGTCATTTGCTGATTAGCCTGTACCAACTACCGAGGTAGGAAGATGAGGGGAATCTCTCTGAACCTCATAGGATGGACAATGCTGATCTCACAAGGTGCTGTCAGCACAGATTATTAATAACATCAAGAACATCTGGTAGCAGTATTTGATCTCTTACATGATCAAATACCAAAATATTTAGTAAGCAAATAAAAAAATATTTTCAGCAAATGTTCAGCCCTACATTAGCCACAAATTTTTATAAGTTATCTATTTATAATATTGCAAATGTAAACACTCCACAGGCAAGATTTTCGCTTGTGATACTGGCTGTCTCAGTGTGGATTTGTAGCCTAAGCTACTGCCCCAAATCCAGGTTTATTGATTAAAACGTTCTTATGCTAAAGAAACAAACTTGGAGAGCTCTGTTCTCTTCTCTAAAGAGAATTGTGATGAACCTGGAAATTGATTTATCTATTCTTTGTGTGCTTCAAGAAAGGAAAGATACATGCAGAGTGCTCTGCCTTACTGTCCCTACCTTTCAACAAACTGTTTTTTTTCTATTAGATTTACCTGCTTTATCAGTCTGCCATGCTGCTCCTGAAATGGTTTTTGGCCTTTCTTGTGGTTAAACCCCAGTTTGTTCTGTGACGTTGCAGTCTATCACTCTACAGCATTTGTTTGTTAGTTCTAGGGAGTGTAGAATTAAAGCAATGTGTACTTTGCCACAAAAGAAGACTCTCAGCCAGCGTTTGTTTTTTTGTTTTGTTTTTGTTTTTTAAAAAAGGCACAACCAACCAACCAAAGCCACAAAAACAAGGTATTGCGTGCTCTGCATAGAAGGACTTGGTCATGAAGATGTGTGCCATGATGGTGTGCTTAAGCTGGGGGTGCCTTGTTGCAGATGAAGGCCATGTGAGGGTTGGTTGCCGCAAGGTCACATTCCATCTTCCTTAAAGCACCTTTGGTGCCCAGCAAAGCCTGTGACTTGAGACTGCTAAGCTGGTCAGGGCTTTGTATTGGGAGGAGGAAAGAAGTTGGTTGGTGGTTTTTTTTTTTCTGAAATGGATCAGGGAAAGTCCTGATGGCTGTTGGAAGGAGAGGGTGAGACACCAGCGTTTGGGTGGGTTTAGGCTACTCTGGATACGTGCCAGCTGGCCCTGGCCGAGCTGGGTGATGGCTCGTGGCTGCTGAGAGTGGGCAGTCCCCTTCCTCCCAGCCCTGTGCTCCCCTTACCAGCTGTGGTGCTATCATTTAACTCACTGACCCCACAAGTTAGTCTTCTGCTGGACTGCTGAATGTGGATAAGCTGTGTAAGGTCCAGCACTGAAGCTGGGGCTGGGGAGCAGATGGGGCTTTGCTGCTGCAGACAGGAGGGGGCAGGACGTGCAGGGCTCCTGGCTTTGGTGGCAGTCACCTCCGATAGCAGGTACCACATATCATGCAACCATATCTTCAGATGAAAGGCTGCTTTTCAGCTTATACAGATGTTAGGATGTTAAAAAAATTAATTTAAAAGGTCTGTAAAAAGTAAAAAGCATCTCTTACAGTTTTCAATTGACTCATGCTCGCTGTCAGGCACAGGATAGGAGTCATGCAGACCCCTGGTCAGGCATAATCTGTTAGCCCGGGTGATCTCGCTTCTGTCTTCATGTTGTGTAAGGGTGCTTTTATTCAAATGGGAGAATGAACAGTCGTGGTGTTCCTCTGTGAAAACACAGGGTTAATCTCAATTTCTTGTGAGAGCGCCTTCTTGCAGCATTGGCAGCACATCAGTGTTTGTTCTGGAGATTAAGCAAGAGATCCTGAATTAAAAAATGCTGAGATCAGTGAAAACAGTATTATTTTAGGGCCTAGAAATTCTCCTTAGACCAGGACTCCCCAGTGCCAGACAATCTACAAATGCAGAACAAGACCACAAAACCCGATGTCAGTTTAAGCATTTGTCTGTGGAAATGCTGCAAGATAAAAGCTGGCATGTTTAGGTTTGAAGGGTAACAGTCACTTTGCAGTAACTCCCGGCAGGAAGACTTCCTCCACAACAGCCTGGCCAGGGTCGGGGTTTTGATGAGACAAATCTCCTGAGGACACATGTTATCGCTCCTCCTTTCCCTGGCCATGCTATTCCTGCGGCTTTGGGTATGGCCAAGGAGCAGGAACGCAATAGCTGGGACAGGCAGGACTGTCTTTTGGCTAACATGAAAAAAATAATCTAAAAGATACAAAGCAAACTAAAGCAGTCTTCCACTGTCACCACACAGAATATCATCCTGTGGCCAAGCTTCTTCCAGTGGCTACGTAGATACAATGATAATTAAAAAAAAAAATGCTCGATCTTTTGACATTTAACCACTAATTTTAAACAAAATAAAACAATAAAGAATGTACAGGATTGCAACCAGAAAGCCTCACCTGCCTTTTACTGTGCTTGCTGGGAAAACCTGGCTCAATATTTACTTAAGCAGACAGCATAATTACTGGGGAGAATAAGGGTTGCGCAGAAGAGTCTTTCATGGTTGTGCTGGTGATTCCCATGAACCTCCTCAGCTTGGAGGCCTGTGAGGTCCTGAGTGAATGTAATGGGAAAAAATATGCAACTTAAGAAAACGAGATGAAGCTGTGCTTGAGTAGTGTTGGTTGAATGACTATTCATTATACAGAGTTTGTGATGTGGAGAGGGGAGGGAGGGTGAAAATCCGCTGTGTTGCTCCTCTCCTTATTTTTTAGCCTTTCAATTGCTAGGTCCTTACTGTCCCTAGTTTTGACATCCCAGGTTTTCTTCTCTTCTTTGCATTTTTATTTTGCCTTTGTTTTCTATCATCTGCTTCCTCTCCTGGTTTTTTTAAAAGAAATAGCCATCAACTCAGTATGCGAAAGAAAGGCACTTCTGAAAATATCAGAGAGGTGAACTCTTCTTAGTCTGAGAGTCAGATTTGTGACTGTTAAAATCTTCCCGCAGTCTGTGATGTTGTGATATTTCAGCAAAATCTCTTCGTTTTTATTACAGAAACTTCTCATTTTGATTCCACCACAGAAGGACTTCAGTTGGCCACCAAGGATTTTAAATGTAAGGAATAACCTGGAAGAAAGTAACCACTGTAGATTATTGGTGTGAATCTTTGGCCGTCTTTCCCTCACAGCTACCCAATATCAACCCCTCTGTCCACGTAATAAAAATAAAAAATGAGATAACTTTGTTGTGTGTGGCAAAAAAGTCACTTTCTGAAGTCGTTTGGGATTTATACCTTCTCAGTACATCCTTGAGGGTGGTATAAAGAGACAGAGAGTGGAGACGAGTAAGGAGAAAGAAAATGTCTGTCAGCATGAGGTGTGAGCTTCTGGGTCTAGTATTTAATTCACTTGTATCAGGATCCCAGATGTTACCACATGAACCTGGTAGTGATGCCTACAGGCAGGGATGGAGAGAGACTCCTGATCAGATAGCGCAGTGATAGGATGAGGGGTTATGGTTTTAAGCTGAAAGAGGGGAGATTTGGATTAGAAATAATGCAGAAATTCTTTACTGTGAGGGTGGTGAGACACGGAACAGGTTGCCCAGAGAAGTTGTGGATGCCCCATCCCTGGAAGTGTTTAAGGCCAGGCTGGATGGGGCTTTGAGCAACCTGCTCAAGTGGGACGTGTCCCTGCCCGTGGCAGAGGGGGTGGAACTGGGTGATCTCTAAGGTCCCTTCCAACCTGAACCATTCTATGATTCTATCCTAAATGAAAATACGTGTATATACATGTATGTAAACACAAAATATGCAAACACACACCATTGAAGGAGTCACACCAACACCACCTGAGTCTTCAACCTCTCAGACCAGAGTCCCTTTGCAATGGGCGGCTCCAGTGAGTTGATGGGTGCCCTTTTCCACTCCTCACACAGAGAGAAATATTTGGACCCAATGAAAATATACAGACACACACACTTGTAGAGAAAAATGTGTATATTCAAACACACAGGTGGAGAGGTGGATGGAAGAAGCAGCGATCCTGTAGTTAATATTTCACACTCCTTGAGTTTAGAGTAAATACTCACCATGCATCGGCATTCCTTAACGGGCCATAATTGAGTCTCAAGAAGTTTGACTTTGCCTTGGCCCTTTGTGTGCAAATGGCCATGGGAGGTTTTCACCTGAGAGTTGTCCCACCTCAGGGGCGGTGCTGGTTACAGCCTGTGGCAATCCATGAGAGCTCAAAGAGTTTCAACTGAAGTGGCTATTTATAGGGTCCAAGATAATTTACTTTCATCAGGTACTTTTCTGTTTTGGTCCAAGTTGGATGATGAAATATTTTGCTGCTTTTCACCAGTTGCGCAAGCCTAAAACTGGTTAGACTTCGAAGTTCTGATATCCATCTGTTTGGAAAAAGACTTGGGTGCAGATATATTAGTCAGGCAGGAGGTGACTGATGCCCACTGCCTTTCACAGTCCACCCCTGACTTCATAGAAGAATCACAGAATGGTTAAAGTTGGAAGGGATCTTAAAGATCATCCAGTTCCAACCCCCCTGCCATGGGCAGGGACACCTCCCACTAGAGCAGGTTGCTCAAAGCCCCATCCAGCCGGGCCTTGGACACTTCCAGGGATGGGGCATCAACAACTTCCCTGGGCAACCTGTTCCAGTGTCTCACCACCCTCACAGTAAAGAACTTCTTCCTAATATCTAATCTAAATGTCCCCTCTTCCAATTTAAAACCGTTACCCCTTGTCCTGTTGCTAGACTTCCTGACAAAGAGTCCTTCAGTCGGTGTCTGGCCCAGGGAGGGGGAGTTGTACCAAGCACCGAGTGGCCTGGGTGGGATGAGGGGGAGTTGCACCACCACATGAGGATAGAACCAGTTCATGATGCCGAGGTGGCAGGTGGGTTCACCCACCATGAATGGGAGGAGGGAAGCAGAAAGCCAGGGGTGGGGTGTGATGGACCAGAAAAGAAAGTGGGCATTGGACTTACCCGAGGTACCGGTCGCAACTGAAAAGTTAGTTTGATTTCAAGCAAATGTCACTCAAAGGTTAATAGTTTCTTCCTACTTTTATTTATTGAGAAAGAAATATAAATGCCTATATTTTCTATTACTGAATACTGACTTTCTAGACTGTTTAAAATAAAAATAGTTTTCAAAATCTCACCGTATTCTTGTGCAGACAAAAGGCGATTCATCGTTTAGTAGGGTGTTGCCAGTTTTAGTTTAATTAAACCCCAGCCCCCACCCATTATCTCTGAATTTCAGAGTTTATATATCTTCTTTCCTGCTATATTTTTCCTTACCCCATTCAGTTGCCGTTGATGTACCGCATCTCCAGGAGCTCAGCTTTCTCCCAGTACATGAATGCTCCCTTCAGCCCTCTTTGCAACTCTTTAACCTAAAGCTTCAGTGGTGAAGTTCAGTGGTGGTGTCATCCTGTGACACACCTGAGGATGCCTTCTGATCAAGCTGGGGTTGATATTGTGTATGCCCCCGAGGTGAGGAGAACATGGTACCACACCAGCTATTTATGGGTTAATTGGAAACTCTCATTTCTTTCTTTGGCTTGTGAGGTGATCAGATTGAAGCAAGGCCAGGTTTTCTGCAAGGGACATAAATCTCGTTAAACTTCCTATAGTTTCTCATGTGATCATGTGTTTGGAAAAGTGAAGTTGATGTAGTGAGTGTGGTGCCCAGGCTCATTCGTGCAGTGCAGGACAGTTATTTAGCTATAATTGCTTGGAATCCTTAACTGCTTCTTTTGTAGGGAGGGGGGAGGCAAATTGGGGTGGGGATTGACTGCAGTAGCTCTGTAACTGTCAAAAAAGTGAAGAAAAAGAAAAAAACCAAAAAAGGTGAGTCCGTATCTGGAGTCCTAGATGGCTTCACTCCTCTGAAGGGATTTGACGATTCCCTTTCTGGGGCTCCCTGCAGTTCACAGCACATATGGGCAGCACATGGGATGGGAGGTTTTCAGCACAGGTGTTACATTCTCCCGTCTTTGAGACTTTGGAGGTTAATCTTGATTTTTAAATAACTAAAGATGGCATCTTGGGCTGGCGTTCCGGGTGGAAAGCCTGCCGGCTGCCGTAACTGCCCGGGTTTGAAAGGCCGCAAATGCCCTGTCTCTCCTGTTTACTTCTCTTTAAGGCAACTTTCGTTTTCGCAGGGGAAGAGTCTTCGGAAACTCAGGATCCCAAACCCACCCTCCCACGGGGGACGCCAGTTTTCCCCCTCTCCGCTGTCCGTCCACACCGCAACAGCTAGCGGGGGAGGGACCTCCGCGTCCCACCGCCTCCCGGGGACCGGGGCCGGGCCCCGGAGGGGCTGCCCCGGCTCCCCCCCGCCTCCCCGGGACGGCCGGGGATGGACGAGCAGCTGCTCCGCGCCCTGGCGGGGCTCCGCCTGCAGCCCCCGCCGCCACGCTTCGGTGGGAGGCTGGTGCTGCTGCGGGGGCTGCCCGGAGCCGGGAAGACCACCCTGGCCAGGTAAGGGAGGGGGGCGACGGAGCCCATCACCGCGGCGGCGTGGCTCTGCTCCCCCGGCTCCGGCCGCTGCTCCCCGTCCCGGTGCCGGGGACTCCGCCGGTGCGGGGAGAAAAGGAGCTGCCGGGACCCCCTCTGCCCAGCGATTCCCAGGGGGGAACTGGAAAAACAGCTGGAGGGGGCGGCCGGGACACCAGTCCGGAGCTGGTTTTCTGGCTGTTGGGGTAGTGGGAGCCTGGTGGGATCCCCGGCCGGCTGGAGACCGCCGCTGCCTTCGCAATCAGCTGCGTGTCGCTTGCTCCGGATGATTACCCCTAATTGCTGCGGGGGTGTGCTGCCTGGGGGGCTGCCTGATGTCCTGAGGGAGCAGGACCAAAAGGGATATTTCTAGTAAGATGGACTCATCACCCAAACCGAGATAGTTGTTGGTTTCTTTTCTCTAAAAAGAAAGAGACTGGTGTTTGGGTTTTTGTGGTGTTTTTGTTGTTGTTGTTGTTGTTGTTTTGATTGTTTTGTGGTGGTTTTTTTTTTTGTTTGTTTGTTTGGGAGGGGGTTTTTTTGTGTGGGTTTTTTTTTTTTTTGTGCTGCAGCAGAAGCAGGATAAAGTGCTTCCCGTCTCTGACTGGGAAAATTGACAGCTCAGACTTCTCTTTTCATGATGTCCTGCACTCCGGTCAGTCATAGCCCTGGAGGTGTATAAAATGGGCAGAGGCGACTGTTTCGCTCTCCAACAGCTCTAAGACTGATAAAATAGGTGGGAAAACCCAGGGAGTGCTGGGCGATGGTGCCTGATGCAGTGTAGCCTAAGTCTGGTATCAGAATATCTCAGGATCTGGTGTCTCGCAGCTCCCTCGGCCGCCCACTCTCCAAGGCAAGGTGTTCCTGCAAGTGGGAGGTGTCCCTGTCTATGGCAGAGGGGTTGGCACCAGATGATCTTTATGTCCCTTCCAACTCAAACCATTCTAGGATTCTATACAAGAGGGATATTTGCTGTTGTTTTACTCTACAGTTTCCTCTTTTTGGTACAGTCCTCTATGTCATGCCATGCCTTCTGCCTCTCAGGACTTCTGCAAGATCAAGGTCTTTAATGAACACCCAAACGCTGTGGTTTTGTTGACGCCCAAAATACATGTCTCTCCCTAAAGAGGTTCTGAAAGTGCAGGCCCCTTCTCCTTCAGGGGGCTTTGGGTCTTCTCATAGTACAATGACAATGTAATGATTTGGGATCATATTCTCAGTCCGTGCAAATGACTCACATACGTTTTTTAGGTCAAAACACGAGGTTAATCATTAACCAGATTTCCAAAATCAGTTGTAAGTATTGTTTTATTCCCCTGTGAGATGAATGCTTGAGGAACTCGGTTCTGTTTCTAGCCCTTGCTGATTTTATCATTGCATTTGGCCGTTCCACAGTGCACAGATCAAAGGGCAGCTGTAAAAACTCCATTTAGTACCTCTCCATTAGCTTTGTCCACATTATGAAAGGACTGTGCCAAGAAAACTCTGAGGTTTTCTATTCCCATATTGTGTACTTTTCGGTGTTGGTAAATGCAACGTGCTAAGCAAAGTGATGTTTGCAGAGAATTAGTGCAGCAAAGCTGGGTCCTCGGCAAGCTCATTCTACCCATTCAGATTCGTTTGCTGAGATTTTATTCATTTGCACTACCACAGCCAAATATTTGCAAGGCCCAAGATGCAGATGCACAGGTGGTTCCTTCCAGAGTCAGAGAGAACAAGGCCCTTCGTCTGTCCCATCCTCACTGTCTCTTCTGGGTTCCTCCTGGTGGGTGGTGACACGGTCAGGTCCGCTATGCCATCTCGCAAACAGCAGTTTCTATGCTGCCATCTTTTTGCCTCCAAATTTTGTTTACTTGGTGCTGCACAAACCAGGCAGGGAGTTTTGTGCATTGCTGTTTCCCATTCTGGGTGCTTTTCCAGCTGCAGCCTCTCCCGCTTTGGGAACAAGGGGAAGAGGGAAGGTGTGTGCAGGCTGGTGTGATCTCCCTGGCCGTCCTCCTGCTCTCGGGCCACAGGTCTTCCAGTGCAAGTCATCTGTGCTGGGCCTTAGCCAAGAGTTGGCCTCTGAGGGGTGTGTAAACAGCACCTTACCCAATTTTATTGCTGCTGCTGGTGATGTTGGTTGTCGGTGTGTACCAGTGTTCTAGCCTTTGCTCTGTTGTTTCTTCTGGTGCTTTCACAAACACCTCCATTCGTGCCTTTGTCGTATCAGCCAGTATTGTGTTACAACTTGTACACCTTTGCAGTGCTCAGAGGAGTCACAAACTGTGAATGTTATCATTGGTGACACGGCGACTTGCTGATAACTCCTTCAGAAAGGCCCTCTGCAGTTCGTGACACAATCCTGTGAACAACCGCAGATCCATGACTCATGTCCCTTTTGGTGACATCTGGCACAGTTTGGATGTAGCTGTGTAAGATTTAGCTAGCACGTCTTTGTTGAAATACTTTCGCCATCCCAGTTGCTCCTGCAGCTCAGAGCAGCTGACAGTGGTATGGATCTGTTCAGCTCTGATTTTTCATTTCTGGTAAAGACAGTGAAGGATCCACCTGTGATATATTGAATAGTCAAGGCCAAATGAGGAGTTGGTCTGCTCACCACCAAGCTCCAAACCTTTCCAGTTCCTTTGCTGTTGAGACTGTGCTTCCCTGGACCACATATTTTAGGTGAGCCTCACCATCTCCTTCTAACTGTTCACCGTATTGTCATTACCACCAGCAGAAGCACGTAGAAGAGAAGTAGCTGGGAGCTGACTTTCCTAGTGGAACACCCTCTTCCTGAACACAAGTATAGACTTCACGATCAGACCTGGGTAACTGTTAAGACGACAGTTATGTGAGGTGAACTAGCGGTTATGGCTTCCAAAACATCAGTGAGCCACATACAAGCTCATACCTGCTTCCCCAACAGAATCCTCATTGCAGACTAGCCATGTTTCCAGCTCTTCTGCACCATCGTGCAGTGGGGCACAACTCATGTAACCCTCTGTCTGGCAGGCTGGTTCAAGCACCGGGCAGGGCATGATGGAACACGCAACTTTTCACCCACAGTTGTTGATTTATCACTTGAACGGGTTCCTTCTTGTGTGCCCTTACAAAGCACCGAGGGAGCAATCTGCCAGAACCGGAAGGAAGAAATGCACCGGCACTGAGGTATCACTGCTTGGTGTGATCCATACCTTCCCTGGTTTGTCCCAGTACCTCCACTGCCCTCTGGAATTGCAGCTCTGAGAGGGTTCATGGACCTCAGCTCTGCAGCTCCTGCTTCCAGGCTGTGACACTTTGTAAACATTTACCTTTGTGTGTGTGTAGATATATATATGTATATATACACAAATAGGGCAACAAAGATGATTAAGGGATTAGAGCACCTCCCCGATGAGGAAAGGCAGAGAGAGCTGGGACTCTAGCCTGAAGAAGAGAAGGCTGAGGGGAGACCTTATTAATGCNTGTGATAAACGCACACCTTTTTACCCTTTCAGAGTGACTCCCCTGCATGTGTTTACCAGATGTGACAGCAGCCGTGGCTTCAGAAGATGCAGCCGCTACTCTGACCCCCACAGCTCAGACACGAAGGCACACACGCGCTCTGCCACCAGCGCATGGGTCACGAGCAGGCTCCCACCAGGGCAAAGTCCTCAGGGCACCAGAAGCTGTTAAAACCGAGCAGAGGCAGCTGATAAGAGCTGGGCATGTGCTGCAAGTCCCATAATTCTGATTTTCTGCTGAAACTAAAGGCTTTGAAACTTTGTGTTAGGAAGAGTTACCAGAGCAAGTAGTTGTGTGGGATGTTGGTAGATACGTGTCCAGGTTTCTGTTCCATTGGAAGTAGCTTGGGAATTTACTGGCTCTGAGATCTGTTCTCTTGCCTCCTGAGCACTGAGAATGTTCCTTCCAATCTGCTTATCAGGCTCAAATCAGAAATTAGTTTATTTTCAAATAAATGGAAACACATGACAGTCTATGAAATACAGTTCCAGATTTCTTTTATCTATCTACAATGATATGACTCGTGATCCCGGAGACTTGTCCAAAGTACTGTAATGCATCCAGCTAGTTGAAACCCTGAATAATTATTTTGCTGTCTCTATGTTGGACATCAACTACCTGGACTTAAGCAAAGCATTTGACATCATGGACCACTCAGTGAATAAGGAATGGGCTGGATGGCTGCACTCAAAGGATTGTGGTCAATGTCCAAGAGGTGGCTGGTGGTGTTCCTCAAGGGCCGGTACTGAACTTGCAGTACTGCGTTGTGATAAGCAGCATTTGTCAAAGGTTCAGTATTAAATCAGCTTTTTTTTCTAAATAGCACCTTCAGTGCTTTCAAACTATCATTTCAGATTGTAGCTGTACATAGAATCACAGAATGGTGAGAGTTGGAAGGGACCTTAAAGATCATCGAGCTCCAACCCCCCTCCATGGGGCAGGGACACCTCTCCCCAGAGCAGGTTGCTCAAAGCCCCATCCAGCCTGGCCTTCAACACTTCCAGGGATGGGGCATCCACAACTTCTCTGGGCAACCTGTTCCAGTGCCTTACCATCCTCACAGGAAATAATTTCATCCTAATATCTAATCTAAATCTCCCATCTTGCAATTCAAAGTTGTTACCCCTTGTCCTATCACTACACTTCCTGACAGAGTCCCTCTCCAGCTCTCCTGTAGGCCTTCTTCAGATAGTAGAAGGTTGCAATAAAGTCTCCCTGGAGCCTTCTCTTCTCCAGACTGAACAGCCCCNGCGTGTCAACTGTGCCACTGAGCTTGGTGTTATCAGCAAACTTGCTGAGGGTGCACTCTATCCCACTGTCCATGTCTCCCACAAAAATGTTAAATAGTACTGGTCCCAGTACCAGCCACTGAGGAAAGGGGGAAATTTAGATTGCTTAAGGGTTAATAGCAAAGCTCTCACACCAGTGTGCATATATGCATTAAAAATGTAGTAAGGTACATGCTGAAAAAATAATTTTTATTTGCAGTGGTTGAGAACATTTTTGAAAGAAACATTGAGCAAGGAAAAAACCCAAAACTTGAGATCTTTCATTAATGTGTGCATTTTTGTGCCTGTTAGTAGTTAAAAGGATGACGCATACATTCACATGGTCAGGTTTTTAGGGACGGGATTGCTAAAGCAGTGGGAAAGGTCTGAATTACAGTGAGAACTGAACATGCCAGTTTATCAGCACCAGAGAAACCAGATAAGCGTTAGGCGCTGCCGTGCCTCTCATGGTAAGACTTCTTTGCCAGGGCCCAAAATGAAAGCAAAAATAATTTGACTGTTTGCTCACGATTTGCCTTGTGTTGGATGTGTTTGCCCAGCAGTATTTATGTGAATAAAGCATCTGCTTGGGGCTAAAAGATAATGACACGTAGGTGCTAAATGTTACCTGCTGGTGGCTACAGCCCGACCCAGGCCAATCCCTCAGTGGGGAGGCTCTGCTCTCCGCGGTGGTTGCTGCCACAAAATAACAGGAATTAGTCAGCAGCTGGTAGAAGTTACACTGGAGGCAGAACAAAGTCAGAAGCTGACCTTTATTCAGCTAAATCTAACAGGCAATCCTAGTGAAAATTGCTGCTGGCAGGCAGATGAGGGTAAAATCGGTAAGTAAACTGTTAGGGCAGAGCTGGAGATGACAGAATTAAGCCTCTTCTGGCTGTGTGTCTGGGGGTTTTTTTTGCCGATAACCTAGAGGCACCTTTTCCCTGGCTGTTGCTCAATCAGAAAAGACATTGAGAAATAGTTGTTTGGCTGCTTATGGCAGTGGAAGAGAAGTGCTTTTATGAGGGAAGCTTGAAATGAGTTCCCAGGGTATGGAGCCCATCTGTGGTGTGAGATAACAGGGCAGCAGCACTCACGTCTGACAGCCGCCGGGTTCCTCCATGGGCCTTCTGCTCTTTTCCAGAGACATTTTGGGCCTTAGGGAGACAGAGAGCAGTGAGATGATGCCATGGGCTCTCCCTGACTTCTTCCAGAGGCTTCCTCCTCTCCTTTCACTGAAAAAAAATAGATGTTTCTGTCTATGGACAAAAATCATAGAATCACAGAGTCATTTGGGTTGGAAGGGACCTTAAAGATCATTGAGTTCCAACCCCACTGCCATGGGCAGGGACACCTCCCACTAGAGCAGGTTGCTCAAAGCCGCATCCAGCCTGGTCTTGAACACTTCCAGGGATGGGGCAGCCACAGCATCTCCGGGCAACCTGTTCCAGTACCTCACCACCTTCACAGTAAAGAATTTCTTCCTAATATCTAACCTAAATCTGGAGGACCCAGCAAACTATAGGCCAGTCAGCCTCACCTCCATCCCTGGAAAGATGATGGAACCAATTCAGGAAGGACAAGGAACTGCTGGAGAGGGTACAGCAGAGAACCACAGAGATGATGTAGGGGCCTGGAGCATCTCTCTTAAGAGGAAAGGCTGGGGACTTCCATCTTTTAGTCTGGAGAAGAGAAAACTAAGGGGGGATCTGATCAACACCTAGAAATACTTAAAAGGTGGATGTCAAGAGGATGGGGCCAGTCTTTTTTCAGTGATGCCCGGTGAGAAGACAAGAGGTAACGGGCACAAACTTGTACATACACCTGGCTTGGA
Organism: Thinocorus orbignyianus; assembly: GCA_013400375.1. Classification (NCBI taxonomy): domain Eukaryota; kingdom Metazoa; phylum Chordata; class Aves; order Ciconiiformes; family Thinocoridae; genus Thinocorus; species Thinocorus orbignyianus. Next base: position 174,221 of record VXBW01007757.1, read on the forward strand.
ACCGGGTGCTATTTAAGGTTCCTTCCAACCCAGACCATTCTACGATTCTATGAAATGGGAACCCAATTTTGCATGAAGTTTTTTTTTTTTAATGCTCTCTAAGGAGGGTTCATATTTAAGCCACCACATAAGGAGCATTTTCAGCATCTGGGAGGCAGCTGGTCAATGTACGGCCTGACACGTGTCCACCATCCTGCTGGGCATCCCGGGTCTGAATGAGCATCACTGTGGGGGACGCAGCAGAGAGGAGAGAAGGGGTTGGCCCTGTGCCGCCAACCACAGGGGACCAGGTTTATGGGTCTGCTGCATTTGGGGCTGCCAATCTAAGCAATTCAGATTTGTTTATAAAACATGCATAAAAGCTGAAAATAAACAAAAAAGACTCAACTCTACAAGAGGAGCATTAAGTAAATCAGGGAGAAGTGAAAAGCAGAAAGGACTGTAACATTGCAACCAATAATGGGAAATATTGACCAATCACTCCAATATTTGTTTGCAAATTCAAAAAAAAAAAAAAGGGCTATATGCTTTGTAGCCAAAAAAAGCCAACAGCCCAAACAAAACCCAAGACAAACTGATAATAGTAAAGAGCATCTTTACTAAAAGAGAAATCATCATTCCTCCTGCTTATCTTCAGAACTCTCTCTGTAGCAAAACTCACATGATCAGCCTATCTTTTGAGACCAGCTGCCATGGGATTAGCAAATTTGGGTGTTTTCTTTTAATATTTAGAGTCAAATCTTCTCGGATAACTCAGAAAGAAAACTGACCATATTAATACGATTAAAGCCTTGTGCTGGCAGTCCGTTGTAGATTCCTCTGCTGGACTGAAGAAGCCCAGGCTGTGCCTTTACACTCCGTTCCTTTCCTCCATCTACTGATTGTGTCACTTTTGTCAAATGAAGCACCGTACCTATTTGCAGAGCTTTCCTACAGTTCTTGATTTCATGGTTTCTATTAATTAAAGACATGTGTTAGCATGTATTAATCCTCCTTGTTCTTTTCGTTTTCCCCAGACAACTGAAACGTGACTGTCCCAGCGCTGTAGTTCTTAGTACCGATGACTTCTTCATCGAAAACGGTGTGTACGTGTTTGATCCCGACCTCCTAGAGGACGCACACAAGTGGAACCAAAAGCGAGGTGACTGAAATCGATGCAGAGGTTTTGCAGAATTGTTGCGCTTCTCCATTTGTCTTTAGCCCCCAGAATAAAAATATCTCAAAGTGTTGCCATATAACTCCTGGGGATACTATTCAAAATGACTTCTGACTTCATTTCTTCTGACTTATAAGAGAGAAATTTGTAAATGCAAACATGTTGGTGATTGATAGATATTATTTTCAGAAGCAAAGCGGTGCCTGTTGGGTGGCAGTGCTGGAGCTTGGTAACAGCAGGTGGCATGCAAGTCCCAGCCCAGCAGCTGCTCTACAGCTGTGTGCTCCCCATCCTTCAGGCTGGAACTTCTCAACTTCTCAGATATCTGTCCTGACTTGGGGGAGGGTGTTACGGAAGGGGGGGAATTAGTGACAGCCAGGAGGAAACCTTGCAAACTTAATTACAAGTTTGAGAACGAAACAAGCCAGGTCTCTACTTCGGGGAGAAAAATGTAACCTGCTTTCGGGGCTGTACTCTGAGCTCATTTCTAGCTATGGCACACATACTTTGTGATCATATAACAAGGGTCTTTTACAAATAACAGTCATTTTTAGCTGTTGAAAATACCTAGTGCTGTGTGATACCACTAACTGCGTTCTACAAGAGCTTCAGCTCTTGCTACTGACCCCAGCCAGGGGCTGCGTGACCTCCTGCAGGGAAGCATCTTCTGGGCTCTGACCTCTACCTGTGTTCGGGTGGTAGCTACAAATCCAAGTCTGGTGGGGCCCCAAGCGTGCTAGCAGTGGGCAAAGAGAGGACCCTCGGGGGTAGTAAGACCTGGCTCAGTCTGTTATTGAGCACATTTTAGCTTTACTCAATGTGTTATGTTACAGCACGCAAAGCAATGAAGAACGGGAAGAGCCCAGTTGTGATTGATAACACCAACATCCATGCTTGGGAAATGAAGCCGTACGTGATGATGGTAGGGAACGCCCTGACTTACTGCTTTTAGATATGCTCAGCTATGACATTTAAGATGTGATCTGACTGAAATGTTTTTAACATATCTAAGAATAATTACTTCCATTTTCCCTTAGTTCTCTAATTATAGATAAGGATTGATAACGTGACAAGGTTGAGGAAGAGGTGCCAGTGCAGTTGTTTTATCTAATAATCAGCTGTATAACTCAGTGAAGCCAAAATTACTTGGGAATATTAACAGTCTTTGAATTTGCCCTGTTACTTCTTGGCAATCAGGACGTCATCCCCTTCGCCAGTAGTGACATCAGTTGAACAGCTTCCACACTATTTGGTGACAAATCTATCAAGATATGACTTCCAGTTTCAGTTAATCACTTATGAAAAATACACCATGAAGAGTCTCCAAAGACACGTTGGCATCTCTTGTCATGAGTCCTGGCAGAGATGACAGTAGTTTTACTACAGTTTCCTAGTGTGGCCTGTTTGCTAACATACTCATGCTTCTGTTCTTGGGTTATGGTCTTGACAGTTAATAAATCTGGGTCTAAGTAATTGATTCTCTGGGAGCACAGAAGAGGCGTGAATGGCTGGTGGAGTTGGAAAGCCTGGACATGGCCACTCCGGCAGCAGCCGGGACTGCGTGTGGGTGACGAGGCAGCAAGAGGGAGAGCAGAGCCAGGAGGTGGGCAAGATGTACAGAGGTCAATAGATTGCCATTTCCCCACCTCCTTTCCCCTCAAATGAAACCTCCAAAGCGATCAAGAAATGTATTAAAAATATATGTACACACAAAAATATGTTGTTCCACCTTAAAAGAAAATAATGGAGCGCTGCAGCCTCAGTAGCTGGAAAGAGCATGACTGTGAGATATTAACCTCACGCTCCCAGAAGCTCCAGGTTGGTGTGGCCAAACTGTGGCTCTTGAACTATCTGTGGCTTCCAGAGAGTTCAAGTACCTGTTGATGCTGTTGTCATGGGGGAAATGCTGAGGCAGGTTTTGCTGGGAGACCCAAATCCTTTGATGTAGAAGGAAATGGGGACTAGCTGGGACTCAGACCAGCACCTTGATGGGAGTCCTGGTTGTCTTCCTCTTGCTGGTCCCTGGTATATGTGATTTATCTCTTAGCCAGGTAAAATTGCAGGGGGTGTGGCAGATTGGCTACTGCTGAGCTCTTTCTAAAGCTTCTGTGTCCTTCTTCAGGCACGTGAAAACAGATACGAAGTTGTGTTCCAAGAACCAGATACACCCTGGAAGTTCAATGTTCGAGAACTGACAAGGTACATCTTTTTCTCTTTGATATAGCAGACACCTTCTCGTTTTATTGATGTGCTTTGAGAAAGGTCAGCACTTTTCCTCATGTACCCTAACAAGTAGCCCAGTAAATGACAACAGAAGGATTGTTATGGAAAATTTCTGTTGCTCAGTACATGGTCTGCAGGGAAAAAGAGCCTGACCATGATGGGGCAAGTCAGGCAGTAGAAAAACCAATTTCTCCCTGAAGCGTGTACACTGCAAGCTTCTTGGGACAGGAACCCTGATTTTCACTCTGTATTTTGAGCAGCACTGTCTATATTTGGGCACAAAACATGCCACAGAATCATTCAGGTGGGAAAAGACCCTTAGGATGACTTAGTCTAACCATCAACCCCTCTCTGCAATGTTCTCCCCTACACCATATCCCCCAACCCCACATCTAAACGACTCTTAAACACATCCAGGGATGGTGACTCTACCACCTCCACGGGCAGCCTATTCCAGTGCCTGACCACTCTTTCTGTGAAGAATTTTTTCTTCATGTCCAGTCGAAACCTACCCTGTTGCAGCTTGAAGCCGTTCCCTCCTGTTCTGTCACTAACTACCTGTGAGAAGAAACCAGCACCAACCTCTCTCTACATTGACCTTTCAAGTAGTTGTAGAGAATGATGAGGTCTCCCTTCAGCCTCCTCTTCCTCAAATTAAATAGTCCCAGCTCCTTCAGTCGCTCTTCATAAGATTTATTCTCCAGGCCCTTCCCCAGCTTCATTGCCCTAAGTCACGTGTAAGCACTACAGACAATATTCAGACATCTGCTCTTAAAATAGCTAACCCTAGCAAATACTGCCTTGTGACGGTGGGATGCTACATTAAGTGTGGTCAAGAAATGGGGTTTTAGAGGAGCTTTCTAAAGATCTTAACGTGCCCACACAAAAGGGATAGAATGAATGCATCAACTCTGCATAACCTGGTAGGACAGAGGGGCTTGAAGTGTGTTGATTTGGCTTGTGGATGTGGGGTTAAGTTATATCACTAAAAAACTCCACGTCCCTGCAAGCTAATTTTCTAGCCTTTAACCAACCAGCTGTAAACCATGTTACAGCGGCAAGTGCACTCCTGTCTACTAGATCTAGATGCAAATGTGCTAAATTATTTTTTATCACAAGAAAACAGGACAAGGGCACTTCATTCCCACTCATTTGGTTTGTACCAACTAGGAACTCCTGTCAAAAATCAGCCCTGTGCCTTTTGGCCTGTGACAGAGACAAGTGGCAGAGTCACTGGTGCCTCCAGGGCAAAGCAGAAGGTGGGAGGTGCTGGCATGGGGCTGAAGGCAAGTGGGGACACCAGTAGCCTCAGTGGTCAACTGCAAGTGTCAGCTCTGGCTTCATCAGCACGAGCTCTGAGCCCAGTGGGGCACCACTGGAGATGCAGATTTTGCTCAGTATCTTGTGTTTTGTTTTATTAGTCACTTGAAACAAGTGGGCTTTTGACAGTCGCGCTGTAGAGCTGAGTCAAAGACTCTCAGTTTGGAGCAGCTCTTTGGCAAATGATTCAGGGGCAGCTGAAGGTTGCTCCCACCCTGGTGGGTCTTTTCTGGCAATAAGGTTTGTGCCAGTTGCTGGTCCCAGACACAGGCTGCTGGAGGACCTGGTGCCCACTTCCCAAGTGAGACGCTGCAGCTGGCAACCTGCTGCATCACCAACACCTGAATTCCTGCAGGGTAAAAACCACGTTGAGCGATGCAGGATTTGCACACCACAAGGCTTCGAACATACAGGTGAAGAACAAACTTAGATTCTAGATGATGAATCGTGCCAAAGAGAGCTAAATAGCAAAAGGAAAAGGTACTCAGATTTTGTGACTCACAGACAAGTGGAAATCTCTGGTGGTCTCTTTGGAAGAACAATTCCCACTGTTGTGTTGAGAGACTGGAGCTTGTTCTGGTCTACCCAGATATCCCTGCCCTATTTGAGTGTCCTGTTCCCTTCCTCCTCAGCCTCGCCAGCAGTTATAGATCTGCCCTAGAGCCTGAGTGACACTGGGTGTGATTCTTCCCCACTTGCACTCAGGTTTTTGCCCTCTGTTCTTGTTGATAACAAGTCGGTGTCTGGGCTACCTACGGCCCTTGTCTGCATTTCTTCAGGTTTATAAAAGCTCACCCTGAGGCTGACAAGCTGCTCGCACCAAAACCCATGTAAAATAATACACATATCTTCTACGTAGCTCTTTCTCACCTGGCCTACATTTCAAAGCGTTTGTACAATTTCTTATGTCCTGGCTGCCCACAAAAATACTTGCATCACATGTTTTGGCAGTCAGAAAAATATTTTTAAGTAGTAGGTGGAAGTGAAGAAAAATTTGGAAAAAAAGGGCTAGAAATAGATCAGTGGGGACTCGCGCTGTTATCCCGGATATATCAGGAACCTCAGCAAGTTTAAGATAACCTCTAATACACGGGCAGCTAAACTTGTATTTTCTGTTAATGTTGGCTCCACAGAAGAAATATTCATCACGTCCCTCGAGAGAAGATACAGCGGATGAAAGAACAATACGAGCACAACGTGACCTTCCACAGCGTTCTGCACTCTGAGAAACCCAGCAGGGATGAGAGAGGCTCCAGGGGACCAAGTACAGCTCACGGGGTGGCTGCCCATTTCAGCCACCCTCCTGTCTTCTCCAACAGAAGGCCTCACGTGGCACGTACAGACATGTCGTTTAACTGATGAGGTGGATTCCTCAGCGGATATTAATTATCAGGGTATAAAAGTCTCTAGTTGTACATATTTTTTTTTTCTAAACTGTTTTTTACTCTTGTATTTTTCTACTACATGTCTAAATTACTCGTATTTCTTACAAATCTTTGTGTCTGGACTATGATCTCACAGCTCTAATGACTGCCCTAAGAGCCCTGTCCCTGGCACAGCCTGTGTTCCTCCCCCCCTCACCCCTCCTCCTCCACGATAATCCGTTCAGGCTTCTGGTGAAATGTACTGGCTGTGCCACAGGCTTTTTTGGGTTTCTTCCTGCGTTGTCTTCTGTCACTAACAGAGGACAACACACATCTCTAAATTATTTCTTGCAGGCCATGTGGCAAATTTCTTTTCCACGCACTTGCCATTTTAAAGCTTTCAATCTGGCTGTATAACCTTTTTGCGCCTTCCCACTGCACCTCGCCTAGAGCATTGCTGTTGGCTGTGAGAGAAGCGAAATAAAGGGTGGAAAAGGGAGCTCTGACAGATTGCAGCAAGATTTAACGCTGTTCCCTTTCCGTACCTCTGCTGTCTGGATTCACGCGGGTCTTACCTCAGCTGTCGCAGCCAAAACAGCTTTTCCAGCTTGGAGGCAAAATACCTTAACACACCAAACTGAGCCCTTTATCTTGCCGTGACATCGGAGTTCCACTGATCGCCAGGCGAGCCCGTACACGGAGGCTCCTAAAAGGAAACATCAGTGTTAGACTTGTGCTTGTTAACTTCCAGGTAGGAGCAAGGCTACAGGAGCAGCTCTAAATAGCTGAAGCACAAAGCGACCAAATACCCAAACTAATTCAGAAATCATGGAATCGTAGAATCACAGAATGGTTAGAGTTGGAAGGGATCTTAAAGATCATCAAGTTCCAACCCATCTGCCGGGGGCAGGGGCATCTCTCCCTAGAGCAGGTTGCTCACAGCCCCATCCAGCCTGGCCGTGAACACCTCCAGGGATGGGGCATCCACAACTTCCCTGGGCAACCTGTTCCAGTGCCTCACCACCCTCACAGGAAATAATTTCATCCTAATATCTAATCTAAATTTCCCCTCTTCCAATTTAAAACCATTACCCCTCATCCTGTCACTAGACATACATATATATAACAACTTAAAGAGAAAAAAAATAATGTTCTTGCAAGGGGGGAAATCAGCTCCTTCTACCACCTCAGTGCCAAGAAGCCACTGATCAATGGCTGAGTTAGAAAAGCAATCCTGCAGTAGTTTTATCCATACTATTAAATTCCACTGATTATGTCCTCATCAAGAAGCCTCATCAAACATTTTTAAAACTCAGAGTTGGTGTTTTCAAGTGGGTGTATATATTATCAGGCATTGCTTACAGAACAGGACAGCAGTGAGTTATTTTCCATAGGAAATGAAGGCAGCTCACATTGGACATTAAGAAATACGGATATAATTCATCCAGCAATTTAGCAGAGAAATTGAAGAGGTGTAAAATATGCTATTCCTGGGCAAAAGCCAAGCTGCCTGCAGGCCACAGTGCACGTACGAGATAAATTGTATTTTCTACTCAAGCTGCATCTAAAGAAGCAACATCATCATTGTAAATAACTCTGAACCAGGGGGCCTGGGGAACCTGGCTCTGCAGAACTGTGCAAGGATTTACAGAACTATCAGCAACCTTGTCTTGGCACGTTGCCGTTCTCTCGTCCTGCTACAATGTCCAGTTGGTGACCAGAGCCACCTCCAGACCAGCACTGGGGAATAGCACAGGAAGGCTGCAAGGCTGCTGAGTGGGAGCTGATGGTCTCGGTTCCGAAACATCCTCCCTCCTTTGACTGACACCTGGTGGGAAGCAGCGGGGCAAGGGGCAGCCTGAGAGCAAATGAACTGAACCGTGGAGCAGGCAGCCAGTCCAGCAGAGCTGCTTCTCTCTCCAGGGGAGAAACTCCAACTCTGAGATGCTTCATCTGTTGAAATTAATGAGAACAAAGTAATGAATTCAAGCACTAACTCACTCCCAGCAGAAAGATCTCACGATGAAATCAAAGAAAGATAATTATCTTTCATGATGCTGTGGCCTCAAGTGCTTTTTTAAGGAGTGGCTCACACACTGACCATGGATCTACCATCAATACTCGCATGTGGCATTTCGCCATGGATCAAATAATCAGAGCTGTTCTCTAAAGCTCTTTTAGCACAATAGGGAGAGTTTGAGGGGAAAAGCACAAGAGTTGTGGCAGAATTTCAGAGCAATATCTCTTTCTGAGATCTAAGTAACAATAAACTGAGAGAATTGTTTATTTTGCCCTGTGCTACTTCTGACAGCCAAACAACTACTCTAATACTAGAGGGTAACAAAACTGACTGCGTTAGACTGAAACGAAGATCCTGCTGTAATTTAGGAGCACATCAGAATCAAAACAACAGTTATAAAATGTCATCAAAGCTTCAGCCGTGCTGATCCTATTGTATGATACATGTTCTTGTGAGAAATGTGTGATTACTGAATTCCAAATACTTTGCGGATGAAATGTCATTCCACGAGTCTTTGTTTTTGTAATACATTTTTATTAAATACAATCAGGATTTAATGTACAAAGTGTAAAAGTAATTTGAATTTGAAATATATACAGTACTGTACATGTGCATTTAGTACAATTTTGGTGGTTTTGCCTCGGTAGCATTCTGTGGGCTGGTACCAGGTCTCCAGGTTCCTTTGTGTCTTTCAGAAGAGTCTCAGCTACTTCAGAATCACCTTATGATGAGTTAATGTGCTTCCTTGGCAGACCTGGAACAGTTTTTGGGTGAAAGATCAGAGAAATTAGTAGCTATTGTGTATTGTTGTTTTGATTTACATAATCAGTCTTCTTTTCCTCTGGTAAATTATTCACGAGTGCTTGTGTATTAATCATGGCAAGTTCCTCATCAGCAACCAGGTCATTCTCACCAAGATGGACAGTTTCTCGTGTTTTTCTGCAGGGGGTGACATGACCAATACTCCCATTTGTTCCTGTTGATGAGTTGCCAGACTTGCCACCCAAACTGCGTGGAGGTTGAAATGCCTTTTTTACCGATGGAGAAATGATGGAACAGATTGGCATCAGCGGTGGAGGGGCGGGTACACAGCTGAGGAAGTCCATCGCTTTTCTCTTCTTGCTGTTTCTGGGATGGTCTTCATTGCTTGTAGCAGATGAAGGAGTCTTTGCTGGCGCTCGTGCGAGGAGTTTCATATTGGGCGTGCTGGCTGACAAAGGGCTTGGATGCTTTATTTCCATTTTAGAAGAGATCTAGTTAAAAAGAGAGAAGTTGTATATTGAATAGAATGTCCTAACATCAGCTTCCTCAATTCTTTCCACAAAACAGCAGGAAAATGGTTGATACAAAAAAGCTATGTCATCATCCATGCCCAATTTAACTTTAGTTTGATACTGTCTGATGGTGACTAATGTTATTCTTTCAAGTACTGATGCTTAATGATTACTGTTTACCTATACATTAAAGTATAGGTAAATATATATATATATCTCTTTCTGAGATCTAAGATAAATGTATGGGAATTTTTTTGTGCCAGACAGTAAGAAATCAAAGCTCTTATAAAAAGGAGTTACTATTCTATTACACTGGATATATCTCAGGAGGTTGTTAACCAGGAGAAGAATGAGGAAAAAAAGTTTTAGAAAAGAAAGGATAGAATATAGAACAAAAAACTTGAACAATACATACAAGGTAGGCACTACACAGAAAATAATTCACACACGTGCTTAACTTGAGAATACCTTTAATGTCTCACTTGTTTTAACTTTTTAATATATTTAATAAATTACATCAACTAAAACTTTAGAACTAAATATTTGCACTCTCTCTGAAACGGAGAAGGATGCCTTACACAATTAAAATTTATTCCCAAGGAATTGATGTCACATCAGGGTGTTTCCACCTTCCTCACAACTAGTGGTAGGAAAGATTTTTGTTCTGACTGCCCTCAGGACTCCACATCAGGAAAAACTTGCCACCAGCAGCCTCTATGAGAAACTTGATTACTATTTAACCTCCCTTCGCGCCCTCTTTTTTATTTTTTTTCTATAAAATGCAAATATTTGCTAGGAATTACCTCTTCCCTTTTAAATCCTGGAAATAGTGAACAATATCTAGGAAAAAGAGATCAAGGAGGTAAATCTCTAAACAAGGGCAGGGACTGCAGAATGTCAGGAAAAGAAAATTTACAGATCAAGATTTTTCCTTCTAGTGACATCCATGCCAGATAATCATCACAATAGGACCAAGCAGCAATACACTCTCTACAGGGAAAGAATGATGCATTTATATAAAATTCAGAATATTTAAAGCATGCTGCCAAAACACAGGCCACAAGGGGAGGTTGTCTGTACTGCTTGGAGGAAGAATCGTCCTCCTGGAGAATAATCCTAAACCTACACACAGAGAAAGCCTCTAATCAGCTTGCCCTGCCCTGAAGGGAATTCGCGGAGAGGACTGAGAACAGACGCCATTCACAGCTCTCAGTGTGAAACTTGTACCTTTACTGTATGTGCTGGCAGCATAAAGCCAATATTTAATCCCATGATCTTACCGAGATTCTATCCTCTGCATAAAGGCCTGTGTTGCAGGCAGGAGAGGGGCACTCCAAGACACATCTTTTGGGTAAACTGGGTGTGAGCGAGTGATTTCTTTGTAGCAAATTCATCAATTTACTTTCTGCATCAGAGCAAAAGGAGTCCACGTTCTGGAAAGGAGAACAGATTCCAATGCAGAAGAGTTGTTTTTCAAACTGTGTAAGTACTACACAATCACAAAGTATTTACAACTTTGCTTTCTCATTATAATCCTGCTAGAAGTTAATTTTATATCAAACCAACAATTTAGAAGAACAACCAAGAAGTGTCTCCTGCCCAGAGAGGTGATGGAGTCTCTGTTCAGAACCCGCCTGGACAAGTTCCTGTGCAACCTGCTCTAGGAGGACCTGCTTTGGCAGGGGGTTGGACTAGCTGATCTCCAGAGGTCCCTTCCAACCCTGCACCATTCTGTGATTCTGTGAAGACTGCTGCACTTTCCAATGAGAGAAATATCACACCCTTGGTTTTATTGTTAATGAGGAAAAAAAATAATCTTTTCGTATTTAAACTTGGTTTTCAATAAGAAGTGAGAATGCATGATCAAGACACGGTGTTTAGCACAGCTATAAAAGTGAAATAATAAATAAATGAAACCAGCAATCCAATAGATGTTCAACTGAGCCAAGCAGTACACTTCAACTTTTAAAAGGCCAGGCCCAAACTGTCCAGAACAGATTCCCTGTTGATAGGTGCAGTGTTTTTGCTGACCAGAGAAGGTTCCATGGCACACTCTGAAGACAGCATTGCTTGAGTTGAATAAAAAAAAAAAAAAAAACAAAAGACATTCAATAGGTGATATTTCCTCAAGGAAAAGTGCATTAAGCACCTTACTCCATCTCCTGCAAAATCCCCTCAAATTCAACACATTATGTGTATTGCTTATTTTAAATATTTGTTAGTACTAACTGACTTTTTGGTGAAGAATGTAAAATTAATTATTAAACTATAAATCTACAGTTTTACCTCTATCATACTTTTCAGTTCGTTAAGCTTCTCTTGAAGATAGTTTTCCTTTGGACTGGCTGAGAACACAGAAAGATCTCCAGCCAGCAGCACAGGAATTCCTGATCTGAATTCGGATTGCCACTGGAGGTTGCTTGCAGAAATGAACGAACAGCGGACAACTAGATCCTCAACAGCAAAGTGTCTGAGATCTGTCCAGATCTTTACTGCCACCAAATTACAGCTTTCATCAGATAAGTACACCAGAGTAGTGAAACCTAAAAGCAAGAGAAAGTTTGAATTAAGCCTTTAAATAAAGGTCAATTAATGCAATTTGTAGCTATACAAAAAAAATCACATGGGTCTTGAAAGAGTAAGTATAATATGGCAGTCTATCTGCATGGCAACAGATGTTTAATGCTGCATTCATATTTTACACTATCTCCCTACTGATTACAGAAAAGTCTGTGTCCAGTGCTTAAAAGTGATACTCCTGTGGTGCTTTTCCACCTAATTCAGAAGATTATCCACCTGTCCCTAACCCATGAGCTCCAGTGTGTGTGTGCCACTCATTCCAGGACAGCGTACACAGAACAGGGAGCTCACGTACATGCACGATGCTCCTTCTGCAGCTGCTGAACACAGATGTAAGAACTTACTGTCACCACTTATGGAAAAAAATAATAATAAAGAAAAGCCTCTTTTGAGCTTGGATCCTTCCTTACTAAATTCTTCTTGAGCTAATATGCAAATAGTTTTTCTTCAGGAAAACAGAATTACCTCCCAGCACATCACTCTGACAGACTATACCAGCAGGTTTTCACAGGCCTGAGATGCAGGGACGACACCACGATCATTTTGATTTTTGAAATTAAAGAAAAAAATAAAAAAATAGTGCTTACTCAACGGGAGGACATGAATGTGGCCCACAACATACCTGTTCTGCTAACAGAAACTACAACTCCAACTAAATCAACTTCAGCACATGGTGGCTGAAAAGAGGAATCTGACAAACTGGTGAATTTTAGAGCCTTTCTTGGAAAGAAAATCTGTACCAGCATCTCCTGTGACACCTGAGGAAACACAAAATTTTTAAGTTTTTCTACAACACACTTATCTACACTGTGATACATTTTAATGATGCATCTTTATGCTGTTGAAGGACTTACAGGTAGTTGTAGATACTGGGTTTTCTTTGTTGCTGTTAATTGTATGTTAATTGAGTCTGATCTTCCTTTGGACTGTGATGATAACAGCTGGTAGATTCTGAACCGACTGCCTTCCTTTAACAATGAGCAAACATCTAGCAGCGGACGCCAGATACTCAGTATCACTCCTGACAACATGAGATTAAGATACATGAGCTGTACAATGCGGACCTGAAGGCTTTCAAACAAAAGAAATCCACAACACTCCCTCCCACCTAAAAGCCCCAAACTAAAACCCAAATAAAACCTGAAACATTAACACACAAGCTAGAATACTGTTGGGAAACTCTTCAAATCTACCTGTGATGTTGGCCAGTTAACACATTCAGGTAAGTTATTCGTAAGTTTTTAAGTACTAACCTTTATGTTTTTCTTGCTTTCTGTAGTCTACCACACATAATTTCCACACAGTAGACACATCTCTTTTAGAACAACCATTTTCTTCATGTTCTACTGACTCTAAAGCCTTCTTGAATTCTTCCTGTATCTGAGTTTGCTTTTTATCATTCATCAACTGCCTGTAAGCATTCAAAGCTTTTAATTGGTCTTCACTGAGATATCCCTGTAACCAAGAGAAAAAGTATTCAGTACCATTTTAATTAATTTTAAAAACCTTGACAGGATGTTTTTGGTAGCCTCTTTCTTAAGTGTTCATCAGTTACACGCGATTTCTTGTTCAACTGATACACCACTAGGACTTGAAATGAGGTATGTTAACCCAGCTGTCTCAACTGGTCCTCAGCTGGTGCTCTGTTGTGTAAGTATTACATTACACACTGTTCTTACGTGATAATTAGTGAGAAGCCTGCTTAAGAGTGCAAAACTAAGGTGAATATTTAATGTAACAGGCATGCTTGCCTGTTGCACAAGAAATATTAGAAAATAATTCCGTAAGAAGAGTTGCACCTCTCTGCAGGTTACTGTCTTTGAGCTGACAGTGATTTACACCAAAACACATCAGGAATGTCACCTTTCTGACCAAGCCTTCAAGATCCAGATGCCTTTACAATGTAGCACCACTGATACACGTAACATCCAATAAAGTCACAGATCTTACAGCTTTGTGTCAGTCAAGGACCCTGACTTGCAAAAGGTGAAGAATGCATTTAATTTTTAACAACTGGCAGGGACTAATCATAGAATCACAGAATCATAGAATGGTTAGAGTTGGAAGGGACCTTAAAGATCATTGAGTTCCAACCCCCCTGACATGGGCAGGGGCACCTCCCACTACAGCAGGTTGCTCAAAGCCCCATCCAACCTGGCCTTAAACACTTCCAGGGATGGGGCAGCCACAACTTCCCTGGGCAACCTGTTCCAGTGCCTCACCACCCTCACAGGAAAGAACTTCTTCTTAATATCTAATCTAAATCTCCCCTCTTTCAATTTAAAACCATTACCCCTCGTCCTGTCCCTACACTTCCTGACAAAGAGTCCCTCCCCAGCTCTCCTGTAGGCTCCCTTCAGATACTGGAAGGCTGTGTCACCTGCATCTTTATTAATAAAGGCATAAACATTTAAAAGTTGTGAAGACAATATAATAAAAGTTGTGTTGACAATGACAATATAATCAAACACTTCAGTGAACCGCATGCAAGAATAAACACGTGAAACTCAATACTTAGGAGATGTATTTAGTTTTCATATATGCAAGACAAAGCAATAAAATTACAAGTAACACTAACTTTTAATTGTGCTATATCCTTGATTTTTTTATCAAGAGAAAGTAGCATTCTGTTTTGCAATCCAAGATAGTATTAACCTCTTTCAACAAGTCTTCATTATGGTAGGTTCAAAAATTTTAGTGTTCATTTATTTAGCAATCAGCATGCTGTAGAAAATCTCAAAAGCCAGCAAAAATTAATAATAATGTAAAGGTTGATTTTAGCAGGAGGTACTAAACTGTAAAGTATTCCACAAGCATTTCAAGATTAGCACAGTAGGATCTACAGTTACCTCCATATAACCAGGATCAGAAGCATTCTGAATTGCTTCATAAAGTTCTGCACCATCTTGCAGATTATGGATTTGCTGTCTTGTGACTATGCGTGATCTTGGTGTTCTGCTGGTTCTTTCTGTTGAAAAAAAGCCATTGAGTACAACCAATATACGTTAGAAGTGAAAGAAGACATTATTTTGCAAGAGTGTTTGTGAGGAAAGATGCTCAGTCTGGGTGTTCAGGTCTACTGAGACACATCCTAAGCAGCACCCACCTCTGGGTGAAATATTACAGTGTCAGGGTTTTGAAGAGAATGGAATTAACAGTTCTATAATTTCGTAGCACTTCCCTGAGCATCAGCTCAATGGCAATTTTTTAGTAGTCTGGCTAACAATACATTCAGGAAGGATTTCTTAGATAGCTGCAAAACCAAGCAAATAAGTAAGTATTTTGTGCTGAAAGATCTTGACACATAGGAAGTAAAACACCTAAACCAATGATACACAAAAACAATAACAAAGAAAACAACCCAACACCCTACCTCTGCGTCTCTATCACCAGAGAAGATTTTGCCAACTTCTTCAAACTCTTCTGTAAATGCCAAAAAAAATTTTTGTGTTCTTATTACATGTTCTGAGACAAAGAAAGCTTTACCTTCATGCTTTTCATATTCTGCTTGGATTTTTGCAAACAGAGCTTCCAGCTTCTTTTGTTGATCCTCTGCATGCTTGGCAGCTTCCCTTTCTTCAGCTCGGCTGTTACGAAACACATACAAACCAGCTGACGTCTTTTCCATCCACTGAAATAAAAGATTCAAAGTAAAACCAGCCTTTTAAAAATGTTTAACTTCAGCTTCCTTCTAATAGTCGCAGTTAAGCAAAAATGCTTTAAAAACCAGACAGGCAGTAGATCAGAAGTTCTTTCAGTATAACAGATAAAAGGCAAAAGCCCACAGCATTGGTTGATAGATATTCACCTTAAAGGAACCAGTAGTTGAAACTGCATGATTTAACAGTTGAAGAAACCATAGTTTATAGTTATAGGTATCAGTGATGTAATTTAGAAGAAAGCTGGATCCCACTGATAGATACATTAAGATACCATCAAACTCAATGCTTAAAAACATACCAGAACCGCATTTCGCCCAATTTTTATCTCCACATCAACAGTACTGTCAGTTTTAACATGCTAGATTAGATGCTGTAGAAGAACTATGATGTTGTTCTGCAGATGTTCCTTAACTTTTCCTGCCTGAAACAGTTCCATAGCACTACAGTCTTGTCCACAGCCCTGCCAGAACTGGATCGCCTGATTCGAATAGACAGGAGCCAGACAAAGAGGTCATTCCTGCTGAAAGTGGTCCCTTCCCTCCCTCTTTGCTTCACGGTCCCACCTTCTCCCTTGCGCTGCCTCTAGCACATACCTGACCTTGTCAGACCACATCACTTCGTTAATTCAACAGACAGCAGTGTGTCATGTTGTTGGTATTTTTTTTTAAATGTATTATTATTAGTTAGTTACTTCTAGTTAGGGAATTAGCTAAGCAACAGGATCAGGTGAGCTCCAGCTTTAGCACAGAGAAGCAGCAAGAGAATGAAGTGAGAGTAGGATGAGAGAGGGTTGAAAGACTGACCCTTATGAGGCAGTGAATTCTTTAATCAGGCTCTGCCCACCTCGTTAGCTGCGTGCCCTATATTTCCTGCACTATGCCCAGTTTTACACCTTTAATTTGGATTACTGTGATTCCTACACTCCTTGGCTCTTTGAGGTACAAGGAGAAAGACAGCCCACAACTTATTATAATTTTGCTCTTCTTGAGTAGGAATCTTGGGGTTTTAAAAAATAATAATCATAGAATCATAGAATGGTGAGAGTTGGAAGGGACCTTAAAGATCATCAAGTTCCAACCCCCCTGACATGGGCAGGGACACCTCCCACTAGAGCAGGTTGCTCAAAGCCCCATCCAGCCTGGCCTTAAACACTTCCAGGGATGGGGCATCAACAACTTCCCTGGGCAACCTGTTCCACTGCCTCACTACCCTCACAGGAAAGAACTTCTTCCTAATATCTAATCTAAATCTCCCCTCTTCCAATTTAAAACCATTACCCCTCGTCCTGTCACTAGATTTCCTGAGAAAGAGTCCCTCCCCAGCTCTCCTGTAGGCTCCCTTTAGATACTGGAAGGCTGCTCTCAGGTCTCCCCAGAGCCTTCTCTTCTCCAGGCTGAATAGTCCCAGCTCTCTCAGCCTGTCCTCATAGGAGAGGTGCTCCATCCCTCTGATCATCTTGGTGGCCCTGCGCTGGCCCTGTTCCAACAGTTCGATGTCCTTTCTATGTTGAGGACTCCAGAACCGGACACAGTACTCCAGGTGGGGTCTCACAAGCGCAGAGTAGAGGGGGAGAATCACCTCCCGTGACCTGCTGCTCACACTTCTTTTGATGCAATCCAGGATACGGTCGGCTTTCTAGGCTGCCAGTGTGCATTGCCGGCTCATGTTGAGCTTCTCATCCATGAGCACCCCCAAGTCCTTCTCCTCGGGGCTGCTCTCCAGCCATTCTCTGCATAATCTACACCAGCAGCACATTTAAGCAAGATACAAAGCACCGCTTTCCTCCCCAGCTTGGAAGCCATGTACTGTCATGCAGTTACGGATTACAGTCCCCTTTCTGGGCTTTAAATAAATTTTAGTTCTACCAGGTAGTTTACATAGTAAGTGCAGCAGTTTCCTCCATTAAAGTAACAATGTAAATATAAAAGTAACGATCCAAACCAAATACCTTTGCAAAAGGCATCCTACACTGACCAACAGTTCTGTAACACTTTAGGAAAAAAGCAATGAAAAAACCCCACTCTGCAACATACTCTGAAAAAAGTTAACAAAATCTAAAAGTTATGTCCTGGTGAAAAGTGTTAAGATGACTGATTCATAATAAAAATATCATTTTTTTTTTCTTATTTTATATTGTTATAAAAGAAAATAGTTACAGTGAAGTCTGACCACATATAAAAATGTCTGGATCTCAAGTGGTATTTAAAAGATCTTTGTTCTATTTTACACCATAATCACATTGTCCTCTCAGTACTACTATTTTTAAATAATAGATCATACACAATATAGGCAGCTAGATGTAAGAAAAAGTAATATTAGTAATGGTTATTAATATTTAACTTCTTTGCAGGGATATCTAAGTTAATGATAGAAAAAAAACAGTTTTCACTTTTACTTGGAGTTGTACCTGTCAATGTTTTTTTTTTCCTTTAAAACAAAGTGCTGTGATTTCTACATTAGAGGACTAATTAGAGAATAATTTGTCAATTATTTCTGACTTTCTGAAGCTGAAAGCAAAGCCAACCAGAAGATACTGAGCTCAAATTTAAATTCTTCTTACAGCAGGATACTGCAGTCCTGAAATATTAACTACATGCAAGCTGCAAGAACCACTCCTGTTCATTTTACACATAATGGTACGTTTTCTTAAAATTTTTAGCTCTCTATATTATGTCTGATTTTAGGAATGATACAGCAATTAACTGATATAATTTAGTTCTCATAGAGCCTGTTAGATTCATAAAATACTTATACCATACCTGAATAGGGTAAGTTCTTTGAATAACTACATCAATACACCCCACTGTACCACCCTCGCCGTAAAGCGATGACAAAGGCAGAGGGAAGGGTCTGGGATCCCGATGAAATCCCAGTTTCGCATCCCATCGTGCACGCCGAGTGCTGTTCGCTGAAATCTGAACAAGTTACATGTTGAATGATAAACTGGTAGCTTAAAAAGATGTCTAACTTCTTATTCCTAGAGGAAGGACTATTTTCACACTGACCTCACCAAGAACATCACGTTTTTGCACCTGAACATATTACATTTTAATTTCAAGGTTTTTTTTTCATATTGAAGAACGTATTTTAAATAGGAACTAAGCATTTCATGAGTTAAAATTCTCTAGGAAATAAGCATCTGTGAGATAAGACATTGCTTTTACCAGAGGAGCAAGATTCTTATGCTGAAACTTCACCCAGCACTTTAATCATCCTCAAGCCGGGACCCTCCTTCCCAGGCCCACCCTCTGATGACCTGTTTTTTTTCCCCTCCATTCTTCCTCCAACTTCGGTATTGTCTGTGATGGATAAATACCTTTTGTAACTTGGTGCTTAAGCACATAAAGAACTCGAAGTGTTAAAACATGCAGCAAAACTTGGCAGAATTGTGTATTATAAGCTTCTCTTCCAAACCTGCTGAATGATGTCAGCTGCCTTGGGTCATGTCTTACGAATCAAATTAAACTTGGACAAAACGGTGTCTGTTTACAAAGCCTGGGCATAACTTCTTTTCTTAAACAAACATGACTCAACTAAATAGCACCCATCACATCTCCCAGTTACATCCAAAGCTGAACTAATATTTTGTTTTACCTTTAACATAAGGGAATCTGGGGCTTCCAGTGGCGTACATCCGTTCTGAGAGCCAACAAGTTCTGCTCCGTGCACTATGATCTTCTGACCAACAGTCAGCCTTCTTCTATGTAAGAAAGCTTTGAGAGGCGGATCCAGAAGAGCTCTAATCCCATACCAGCCATCAGTGACTTCGATTATTGCTGCTGCTTTTTTACTTTCCACATTCTTATTGCTACTGGCAGGAGATACAACGGCGTTCAGCGAGATGATTTTAGAAACACACAGTATGAGTGTTTTACCAGCCGCATCATCTCTTTCTGTTATTTTTTTGATTGCTGATCGTTTACTTTTATCAACTTCCAAATCATACCTGCAAAAGAGAATTCATGATGCTTTGTTAAAGCTAACAAAATCCATCACATTCATTTAGATTAGATACTAGGAAGAAGTTCTTGACTGTGAGGGTGGTGAGGCACTGGAACAGGTTGCCCAGAGAAGTTGTGGATGCCCCATCCCTGGAAGTGTTCAAGGGCAGGCTGGATGGGGCTTGGAGCAACCTGCCCTAGTGGGAGGTGTCCCTGCCCATGGCAGGGGGGTTGGAACTTGATGATCTTTAAGGTCCCTTCCAACTCTAACCATTCTATGATTAAGCAGTCGTTTGCTACAATTGCTTTTAAGGAAAACCAATCAACGTGATTAAGCACCACTGTAACAAAACAAATGTTATCTAAATGTTTGCAAATAACATGCACTACCTTTTTAATATTGATATGGATAGGTTTAACGATATAAGCATTCTGATAAACAGCAAATGCAAGGTAGAGGTGCTTATTCTGTAATATTATGAATTAGAAAGCACACAGTTATCACAAACTGCAACTCCAAATACACGTACCTATATTTCAACTGCAACAGCACTGTTTCTGGTGTCAAACATCTGTTGGCAAATTCACGTGGAAAAGATACTTCCATGGCTGCCAATTTCCATACGATCCACCTATAGTGATTGTAAACCCAGGCCTCTGTTATCAGCTTGGGATCCACACCAGGAGTGTCACAGAGGGCTCTGCAGATAAATTGTTAATAAATGAACTTAAAATCCACTGTAAGTTTTTACACTGAATACAAGGCTAGGCAAGAATGTACATAGGCAATATTAACAAAGGAATTGTTATTCCAGTGAAAACAGGAAGGCTACATTCCATAACCTGATCTGGTTATTGTCTGAATATTGAAGTTTTGTCCTAATATGCCCTGGCAGCACGCGTGTGCATGCACGCATGTGTTCTTGGAATGGAAACTTCAGAGCCCCAGCAGCAGCTCCAGGGACATGCCCTGTCTGATTCATGCAGTTACGCACAGAGCATGGAGGGACTGCAGTGA
Source organism: Thinocorus orbignyianus (assembly GCA_013400375.1). NCBI lineage: Eukaryota > Metazoa > Chordata > Aves > Ciconiiformes > Thinocoridae > Thinocorus > Thinocorus orbignyianus. The sequence goes on from VXBW01007757.1 coordinate 194,779, forward strand.
GCCCTATTCCCCTCCAGCCCTGGAATTTCCCCTTGATGAGTTCATTACATTTCCCCCGGGTAAGTCCATTCCCCTCTACTACACAGTTTCTATGCAGTTTGGGTATTTTGGTGGGGTTTTTTAAGCCTGCACACGGACAACACATTTCAAAGAACTTCCAGTTGCTACTGAAGAACTTTCTTCTCTTCATTGATTGACTGCTCAAATGGATTTTCATTCTGTGTGGAGTCCAGGCTGTATCATCGTGACCTGCACAAGCTGAGTTGGAAACATCTGTTTTATCTAGTTCTCACAGTCACTAGGAACCCTATTTTCTTTCAGGAGGATGAGAAAGAATTAGACCAGAGATTCAAATAGCTAAGCCATTAGACTGATTAGAACACAAGATAAGCCCTATCAAAAAGTCAATTTCCAGCTCGTCAGAAAGTCTCATGAAGATTTTAAGGAATTGTATTGTGGTTGAGTGAACAAAAGAAACAATTTAAAAGCCAAAAAATCATCTATAGGAAGAAAAGCAGCAGGTATGACCATCAAATTAATAGCTCAATAGAAGAGATCAAAGCAATCTCAAACTTTAGGATATTCTGTGATCTTTTCTGAAGGATATTGCTATTCAGGAGTTAAAGACAGAATTCAGTTCAAGATTAAGATCCTAAACCCAAACAACTAAATGAAGACTATTCTAGCTGATAGAGATTCTGTTCATATACTTTAAAGGATAAAAAGAGAATTTTATTCTCAACCATATGCTTTAACATAAAATAAACCCAGAAAAGATACAGGAATTGAAGGCAACCTCTTGGAGAACAAACACTACAAACTGCTGGAGAGACTAGCTGGCATTCAGGCCAGATCGACACTGCCACCCAGAGCAGGCTCTGACACCAAAACCACTGTGGCTATTCTGGGATATAGAATAACCCAGAATGTATGTTGGTGGTTTCTCTCTTCTGTTTCTGAAGAATCAATGTGAGGAAAGCCAAATATCTGATGACCACAGAATCAGGAACACATCTGAAAACGATTATTAAGACAAGCTTCCTCTGGAACAAGAAGTTAGACTGTTTAAAAAGCCCAACATTTGGCACATCTAGTCATAAGATGTTTTATGCGAATACTTTAATACCTTTCCCATTTACAGGAAAATTGTGTGAAATTAGTCAAGATTACCTCCAACAAGCCTAAGCAGTAGATTGCAAATACACTGATCCAGAGTTGGATGCTTTGTTCTCAGAGATCTACTGCTTCCTGCCAAAAACAACCTCAAACCTTGTGTTTCTGATTAATTTGTGTAGTGGCTTTGCTTCTCAGCCTAGAAATAGCAATTACATGTGAGAGAAGTGACCAGCATGCTTTCTGAAATGCACACAACTCCAGACCACTGATGTGTGGGCAAGACACCCATAACTGCACATGGATGAACATCCCAGACAGTCTTTTATGCATCTGCCGGAATGTTCCTACAGAGCATTTGTATCTAGCAAGGTATATCCACAAAACGTATAACCAGAGGAAAATGCAAAATCAGGGGTGGTGTTGCTAATGGCAAAATGCTTGCCAAATGGGGAGGAAACAGACAAGAAACAAGTTAGGACAAGTTTTGTGCACTCTGCCTCTGAGTGACAACATAAATGCATGTGCCTATACCTGATGCCATAGGGTACAAAATGGAACTGTGGGAGGATTTGGAAAAAAAATAACCAGCATTCGGGAAAAACCACAATCAATTTTAAAGACTGCTCTGAGACAGACTTGGTTTCCTATCAAACACAGTCTCAATAACTTCCAAAGGTTTCTAAACAAGTAAAAGACATGAGGGTGATCTGGAACAGCCAACACGGATTTACTAAGAGCAAACCATGCCTCACCAACCCAACTGATTTCTATGATGAAGTAACTGGTGTTGTGGGAAGGGGAGGGCAGTGGATGTTGCATATATTAGCAAGGACTTTGACAATTTCTTACAGTCTCTATCACAAAACTGGTAAGATATGGGCTGGATAACTAGATAAAGAGGGTGAAAAAATGGCTGGACAGCTGAGCATAAAGTCCAGCAGGTGGGCAGTAACTAGTGGCACCTCTCAGATATCAATATCAAACCTGTGTTGTTTAATGTTGTCATTAACAATCCAGATGATGGTATGGAACACACAGCCAGTTTAAAGATGACACCAAATTTGAGGAAGAAGTTGATAAACTGTGGGACAGGGTTGCTATTTAAAGGGGCCTGGACAGGCTGGAAAAACAAGCTGGCAGGAATCTCATGAGATCTGATGAAAGCCAAGTCTTGCACCTGTGAAGAAACGACAATCCAAAGTCCTGGTGGACAGCAAGACAACCATGAGGCAGCAACGTGTCCTTGCAACAAAGCAGCACAAAAATATCCTGGGCTGTGTTATGAGCAAAGGCAGGAAGGTAGTGATCTTTCCCCTCTCCTTAGCACATAAGAGACTGCACGTGAAGTTTCTCTCCAGCTTTGGATTCATCAGGACAAGGATACTGACACACTGGAGGAAACCCTGCAGAAGGCCAGCAGGGTGATCCCCCAGTGCTCTCAGGGGCAAAGCACATGACATACAAGCTAAGAGAGCTGGGCTTGTTTAAAAAGAGAAGGCAGAAACTTGTCTGCAACTACCTGACTGGAGGATTCAGAGGAGACAGGGACAGATTCTTCTCAGAAGCAAAGAGTGGTCAGCTGGTGCAGGCTGTCCAGAGAGGTTGTAGAATCTCTGCCCTTGGAGGTGTTCAAGACTCAGCTAGACAAGTTCCAAGTAATTAATCTAACTCAAGCTGTGCTGAACAGGGACTTGGACTGGATAACTGCCAACAGGCCCTTACAGCTTAAAGTGTTCTGATTCTGTGAACACCGGCGCTTGATTGATCTTCACTGAGTAGCTGTTGCATAAGGACACAGAACATCTCCAGTTCTCCCAAATACTGTTAACACTAAAAATATTTCCCATAGTCATGGCAATGACTTTGGCACCAAAACTGTTTCGCAAATCATGTGGGAGAAGCTGTTATTGATGCTTGCTCTGCAAGAGCAGAAAACAATTTTATTTTTTTTAATGAGGAAGTACAGATCACAATGTGGAAGTACAGATCTTGTAAGTAGTCAATTTCCCCACACTGGATTACTGGCACCAACTTCACCAAGTCAAGCTTTCAAACAAAAGCAGTCCCTGAGCCTGGAACAGACCTATCTCTGTTAAACTTCAGTACTGGGAAGCAGATGTTGTGAACCCCTTGAATTTTGATACCTGTGCAGGTTGGCAACACATGCTTGACTAAAAACACTGCTCAAACACAGGCCTCTGCCTTCAGTGTTTGTGTGACTGCACACCAACAGTGACACTGACTTGAAAAAAAGAGCATCTTGAATTTACGGAGGAAATCAGAAAATAATGATTATTTTCTGAAGTTTTCCTGAAACAACCGTACACTGGTCGTTCCTTGTTTTGTTGCACATTTTTGTGCTTTTGATGAAGTTATAATGTACAAACTTGCTTACAGTAAAACAAACTACAGTTTTTATGACACAAGCACTTTTTTCTAGGTCATCTTAAATGACCTGCAGAAGGAGGGACAGAAGGAACAGGAAGAGTGCAAGAGCAAGAGAGAGCAAGAGCTGTTTCTGGTTTTGTTTCCTTTTTTCTTCTTACATATGCTCCAAGGAAAGCATGAATTAATCAGTGAGTTTTACTACTGGAGTCATTGCTTCCTTCAAACAATATGTCTGCTTTAAAAAAATTATTTTGAAAAAACACATTTTCAGCCCAAAAGAGCCCTAAGCACCTCCCCAACCAACGTTCATTCCCATCAATAAACTCTAGAGCCCAAGAGAAATAAATCCTTTTCCACTTGAAATTAAAAAAAAAACCCAAACCTATTAATGGTAACTAAACAAAATGGTAGAGTGCTGAATTAACAGAAAATAGTACTATTTTTCTAGACTATTTACACTGTTGAAGAATCCCTAGAAATTTTCTAAGTTGACTTTGTACACTTTCTTTAAAAAGAAAATGAGTATCACTACAACATTAGTCTACACAGTAAATTTACAACCCTGCAGTATCTTTATTTGCAGTAACAGAGATGTACTAAAACTGCACAGTAAAAATGTGGTCAGAGCTTATAAAAGATCACAAGGATTTATTCTAGGGGGTAAAGGATCACTAATAAACAGCACCCTTGCCTCAAGCACATAAGTAATAGTACCTGTAAAACTCTCTTTTTCCAGCTTTCCCCTCATCTGTAGGTATCAGCCATCCTCCATCAGCAAGCTGTATCCCATTTCCAGCTAATAAATACTCCTTACTGAAAAAGTCTTTGATGAGAAACTGGAAAGATTCTGCATTTGTGCTATTAACTTGTGCACAATGTTTTGAAACGCCATATGTATAAAGCTGCAAAAAATTAGATGAACAGGACAAAATAATGACAATACAGTAAGAATTCAGCTGTGAGATTTTATATCTGATGCTATAAATTCAAATAAAATATTTCCTTGAGGCTAAGACAGCTTTTGTTTGAGCTTGTAATTTTGTGTGTAGTACAAACAGAATGGAGGAATTCCCAGCAATTATTTTAGAACAGCAGCATTACAATGTGTTTTAAAAGTGTTTAAAAAAATTCAATAGGTTTTGTACCTTCACTGCATCACAAGTAAGAGGCTTTTGGTATAGACCTACACAAGTTAAAATTTTAACTATTGTCTTAAAAAGCTCTTCATATGGGTTAAAAGTCAATAGCAACTATAATTGGTAGATTTTTGCCTTGTTTGATGCTTCTCTTGTTTAATTATAAAACTACAGAGACCATTAAAACTGTTTATGCATTTAAAAGCTGTTATTATTTGGAATAGTCTTGAAAACTGTGACAAATTATCTTGAAAACTGTAGCAACTGGTGTAACAGCTACTGTAAATACTTATCTCAAAACCAAAGAATGTATCTATTCAAAAGCTACTGAGCTTTTGTTTGCTTGTCTTAAGGAACAGATCCTGGGAAAGACACAGTAAAAAGACATCAACATACCTCTTCTGTAGAATAAAAACAGGGAGATTCCTCTTCTACTGCAGTTTTCAGAGAGATTCTATTTCTTGCTGATGTTTTGATGAGATAAAGACTGCCTGGCTGTGAGCTAATATTTTGCCTATATTTCTTTTTAATTCTCATCTCCTGCAGATCTCTGGCACAGCGGAGATTTGTCATCATCTTGATCACAGCTGCAGAAAACACACCACCACAATCAGCAAACAACCCAAACCATCAAAATCTTTTTACAGTAGCTATTGACTGAAGATGCACAGTCACACTATAAGAGCAGATTCAGATAAACATATTTTCTAGCCACTTTGCAGATTTTTAGAAACTGCATTCTAAATACTCAGTTTAATGCATTTAAAAAGCAGTGTTTACAGAATACATTGTAATATATGAAATAAATTACATTAAATGAATATAAGTCCCTGAACTACACTTAAATCCACATTTTTCTCATCAGATAGAACTCTATCTTCATAGGAAACTCCAAATGAACAGAAATTAGTTCACAGAATCATAGAATGGTTAGAGTTGGAAGGGATCTTAATGACTACAAAGTCCATAATCCCAAGATTTTGACCAGTAAATACAGGATTTAATACTGCAAATGTTCATGCACCTGTCCAAACATACACCATCAGTCCTTCTGGTGAAAAAAAAATATCCAGATTACTTGATTGCAATAGTTACAGAAATTACACACACTGGAACATTCAAGAGACCTCAGAAGGCATGAGCTCATGCTAAAAATCAAACAGTTGAGCATTTAAACTCTGCCTCTTTGAAAATGACCCAATCAGCCTGTTACAGGCTGTTGTAGGTTAAGTCTACATTTTAATTAGAAAACAGAATTCCAGCAAACTTCTGTAAAAGTGAATGAAATATAGCAAGGGTAGTCTTTAGGGTTCCTTGAATATTTTACTTAATAGACAGGGAAAAATCAAGTATGAAATGAAATGTAAGTCTTCCTGTTTTTGAAGCCCTGTGTGAAAACAGTTTTTTCATGTTCATAGTTAACTTCAGAGATGAACTGTAAATGCTTTACAGGGGTGCAATTTAAGTTATTAGGAAAATAATTATTTGCAAATTTTCCTGCCAGGAAAAAAAAAAAAGCAAGCTTTTTTTGCCCCATCCCTGGAAGTGTTTAAGGCCAGGCTGGATGGGGCTTTGAGCAACCTGCTCTAGTGGGAGGTGTCCCTGCCCATGGCAGGAGGGTTGGAACTCCATGATCTTTAAGGTCCCTTCCAACTCTGACCATTCTATGATTCTAAGCTTAAAAAGAAGTTTCTTTTTATTTAAGAAAAAAAGAAGTCTGGGAGAATATACGAAATCCTTCAAGGTTCAATTCTGATATTCACAATACTTAAGTGACCAAAATCTGAAAATACCTAAATTGCCATTTTCTAGGTCAGTGTCTGTTGTGTGCTGGATGCAAGGCTGGTGATCTTGAGGTTCAGCAACACCTTGTTCGGTTGTGATCGGATTTAATTCTGTCTCTTGGGTCATATTTTTGCTGACTGGCAAGTCGTATCTGCTGCTGCTGCCTTGTTCACCTGTAGGAAACGTCAGCTTGGTTTTGAAAGGTGGGACAAAAGTTTTAGCAGTTTTTCCAGATTGGTATGAGCTTCTTGTATCTTCACTCTCTTTTGCCTTGCATGGGGTAGGAACACCTGAAGTACTATTTGAGGACTGCCGCAGCGCACAGTGCTGAAAAATGGCAGGTTTGGATTTGAATCCTTTGAAGTCTTGATCCGGCAAAGTAAGTGTTGGATTCTTCATATCTTGTCGTTCTTTAGTAGCCCTGCAGAGATTAAAACATTTAAACATACAGGTTTCAGCTTCCTGACAAAAAACTTTGTCAGGATTTTGGTATTCTTCATTTAGTAATCCAACTTTCAACACTACATCAATAAAAGACAACATATCAGTCTTTGACATCTTAAAAACTCAATGCTTAATTTTTATCTGTTGAGAAGAGAAATGCAAGTGTAAAATTTGTTTAGCATCTCACCAGTCTACTGCAGCAGTATGTTACATGCTACTATAATATGTTTATTTTGAAGAAAAATCAGTATTTTATAAAGCTGGGTAGTAAATTATTAGTATATATATTTTTTTTAAGTTAAAGGGCTTGCAAGGTTTTAAGAAATTACATTGGGACTGTAAAGCATATTATAAATTTCTCACCCGAAAGGTTGACAAGTTATGGGTTTTAAAGGAACATGGTACAAAAATTTTCTTCTGTCTTTGAAAATGCCTGTAGGATAATTAGAAAAAACATTTGAAATGGTACATTATATGAATAGATATTTACATAGATATTTAGCACATGCTTTTTCTACATTTGTTATAAATACACAGAAAAGACTGCAGTGTGGATTTATACAGCTTTGTCCTTTTTTTTTTCCCCCCAAATAAAACCTTTGCATAAAACATCATCACACTGGTTGCAGACAGATCTAAAGGATAAGTGCCCACAATGCTGAACTCTCAACAGGTCCTATCTGTGAGCCTGCAGGATGTTTTCAGGCTCCTGAAAGGGAAATGCTTATCACATATTTAATTCCATGTAGGGTCACTATTCAATTTAAAACTTTCTCAGCAAACTTTTTTTTTTTTTTTTAAGTTATAACAGAAATGGGCCAGTTTCCACAAGCTCCTTCCATCATTGAAGGACACACTCATCTCAGGATTATCAAGATAACTAAATCATGTCTGCCTGGAATTTAAACTCATTTGTGCCATGCCCTTAGTCTGCAAAGAGGCAGTTTCATATGGGAAGTCACATATACAAGATGCCACATGTTCCTGAAGTTAGAGACAGGACTATATTGGAGATTAGAGCTGTTTTCAGTTGTTCCACCAAAGAATAACACTGTTCAGATCCTTTGCTGCTGGGTAGGGTAATGTTTACACATGAGGAAAATAAAATTATTCTCTGGCAGCAACTTATAAATTCCATTTAAAACTTCCTTTAAATCATTGGTTTTATGCTTAGAATAGATTTAGAACAGCATTCAGGAACCAATATATTTGATGAATCCTTCTACTGAATTCTAAGTGAGAGCATGCAGTGCTCAGAAAGAACCAGTTCCTTAAAGAACCCTTCTTATCCCATAACCAAAAGCTGTAGCCAAAGTAACATTATCCTAATAGCCTAATCACTAACTGCTTTCACGTAAAGGATCAACTCAGAATTTAAAACCTTGATTTCACTTGCATAAGCCTCCACATTACTGGCTCAAAATATAAAAAGCAGCTGTAATGTAATCACCTATTAATAAGTATATTCTTCACAAATTATTACAGGATGAAATTACCAGTGCTTTCTCACTTTCCTGCAGATACAATTTTTAATTGAGAAGTTATAGATCAATAAAATATATTCAGATTTCACACAATAAGGTATGCCACGTATCATGTGATTTCAAATCAGCAGACACCTTACCATAGCAGCTTCCCAGAATTTCCATGACTATACTGGTAAAAGAAATAATTAAATAATCTTGCTACATGTTAGTTTACTGGAAATTGAAGAAGTCTAATGATAACAACTGACATCAGATTATAACTTAGAATACAACTAAAATTACCATCAGGGGTGCTTTTCGAAGCTTTCAAAGACCTGGGTGAGTCACTTGTTCTGTTAAATTCAAGCAGTAGCTGTCTTTTAAGCGGAGGTTCTCCTAGGATAAAAACACAGATTTTTAAAAGTGATTTTCCTTTTAAGTTTAGTTTCTTACCAATTTATAATTTCTAAATAAGAAATGAGAGCAAGCAGAGGTAGCAAGTTTTCAGATCACATCTGTATTAAATGGTCTTTTCAAACAGAGCTGCTTCAACACAATTTGCAAGTTTCCTCTGTACAGAATGACTGCGTATTGTGTTACCAAGAATGATTTCAAGACTCCATATAATGAAGTCTGTTTCAGAATCTGAATTCAGGGAGTCTGTTCAGTCCAACCCCAAATCTGTGAGCCTTAAATTATCAAAGACAGTCTGCCTCAGGAAGTGCACCACAGTGGACACCAGCAGCACCGCTCACCTTCATCTGCTTTTGCACTTTCAATAATCAGGGTCCCCACAGAATTCTGTAGAAGTGTGTAACACATCTTTTACAGAAGGTGTAACTAAGGATATGGCTCATCTGTGTCACAGATGGTTCAGGTTGGACTCAGAGTGCTATCCGCCTTTTCCCACCTCCCCAAACATCACTGCACCAGCCTGCCTGACCTTTGTACCTGAACTTACACAGCTGGGCAGCCACTCTGTTGCCATCTACCCTTCTATAAACAGTTTTCAGCTGGCCCAGGGCCCTGAACAGGTCTGGGTGACTGTGCAAGCATGAAGTAGCAAGACTTTGGCCCTGAGACAGGTCAGTTTTAGATGGTAACAAACCATGCTTTTAGAGCAACAACTACTTTTCATACCAGACTAGCAACCGAATACAAGTGTAACACTGTCCCCACCTACAAGGCACAAAAAGGTGAAAATGGAAATACTAATAGCCATTTTTCAATGAAAACATAAGATTTGTGCCAAAAAAGAAAAAAAAGAAGTCTGCTCAGACAGAAAAAGAGCAGCAGTTTTCTTCCATAACTTTACAATCAAACAGCAAAAGCTGCGCACCTTCAATATTACTAATCACAAGCTTAGCTTACAGTATGTATTTAAAGCTGGACAGAGTAGATGAACTATTGCCTGCAGCAAGAAGAATTTTTGTCATTGACACTTAGAAAAAGAACTTCAACTTGTATATGATCTGAAAATCAATGTGGTGTACAAAAAAACCCCCAACCTGAACAACCCACCCTGCAGAAATATGGAGTTGAACATAAGACAAAGACCTACCGAGTGAGTTTTTTTCGTCCAAGTGCCTCTTCCCAAAGGTCTTATTTGGAAAGGTTTTATCCAGCCTGCCAGTGAAGGACTCTCCAGCATTAATTTGTACTCCAGAATCAGAAAGCTCATCTTCCATAAAAGCTCTTGCACTTTCTATAGCTTCCACTTCCAAGTAATTTTTTGGAGTTTCAAGAAGATTAATATGCATTTCTGGTTTAGCAGTAGCACTGCATGAAACTGCTTCAGACTCTCTTTTCATCCCCAGATTCGGCTGCCCTTTTCCAAAAGACCCAGTCTCCTCCTGCTTCAAGTTACTTTTAGATAACTGCTTGGTTTTCTTACTATGTGGTACATCCTCGGGCATTGTGACATGGTGAATGTCTGGGGAAGACTTCATTTTCTCAGAGTCCATGCTTTTTAAGTCAAAGTCTTCACTGCAGTTTTTCTCAGTTTTGGATTCAGAGATGACTTTATCAGCTAGAGAATTCTCATGCCAACGACCCTCTTTAATTGATCTAAGTTGATCTGTAATGCAAAGCCCACTGCTTAAAAAGTCATCAGATTCTTTTAAAAGTGCCTTTGCTTTTTGATAAGCATTTCTAGAGACTGTCACCTGCTTTCCACTTGCAGTGCTGAACCCGAAAGTGGGATTTGAAATCAATTCAGTGCTGACATTTTCTTCCCCTTTTGATAATGCTCTCTGCATTTCCCCAAGAGCTACTTCAGCCTGTATTTTACCCTTTTCAACACCTTCCTCAACTAAATATGCTTCTTGTATGTGCGATGAATGACTAACATCCATTTCAGGAAAGAGCTGTCTGGCTTTCCGGAGTGAATCTTCTGACAGCTGTACAGGTTTTCCACTTGCTGTACTAAAAAATCCAAGATTACTCACAGAAGAATCTGCCTGCTTTATCTGTTCATCTGCAACAGGCAACTGCCCTAAAAGCTTAATATTCTGTTCAAAGCATTGTCTCTGAGAATTTGGAATGGAATTTGCATCTACAAATGTGTTTGCATCTTGGTGACCATTTTCACTAGCATTTGCATTTAGTTTAACAAAACGGGATGCAGCTGAATTGATCTCATCACTTCTTGCAGCATTTAAAACCTTAGGAGAATTAGGACATTCAGCATGAATAACAGAAGATGAATTTCCAGCAATTTCTGTTTGATTGTTTCTTGAGGTAGTTTCAATGTCATATTTCACCGATTCACTGTAGTCTTCTTGAAACATTTGCCTGACTCTTGCTAATGCCCTTTTCGAAACAGAAACTGCTTTACCTTTTGCTGTACTAAACACAGTTTGTTTCATATCATCCTTTTGATTTTCAACATTAAGGGATGTTTCTTTTAAGCTGGTTGAACTAGTTTCACCTTCAGGAAGTCTGGCTGGTGACTGGCTTTGGCAAGCGTTAACTATTGCGCCTGTGAAGCAATTTGTATCAGCACAGCATTCGTTTACATGTTCTAAGCCGAATTCCTTACTGTCACAGTTCTGAGAGGAGCTATTTTTTGAAGCTAAGAGGATGGATTGAATAGATTTATTGTTACTATCCTCAACAAATAAAGTATTTCTGGTATCTCCAGGCACAGAATGATCTTGAAGGTCATTTGATACCTTCACTAAATGCAAAGATGCAGCAGAGTACACAGGAAAATCATGCATACTTTCTGAATCATCTCTCTTTTTTGCTGAGTACTCCATCTCTCTCTCTGCAAACAGGTTTTCATCTTCAGAGAAACAAGTCCTACTTAAGGCATCACTGTCCTGTCCAGGAAGAGATTCCATTTCTGATTTTCCAGGTCTGCCATCAGTTTTTTTATGTACATATGAAGTCAGCAAATTTCTTTCACAACCTTCACCTGGATTAACAAATGTATGTTCTTTAACAGTATCAAGAGTCACAGCGTGTTCAATGGGACTGCTCTCTCTTGTCCACTTAAATTGGCCTCCAGATTCCTCAGGAACAAGCTTTTTATTAAGTTTCTCTGGATCACATTGAGCAATGCTTTCACTACATAACTCAGGGCTTTTGACACACTTTTTATTGCATTTCCTTTTCTTTAAGGAGTTCTCAAAATGGTCATTATGTTCTTTTCCTACATCAATGCTTTCTGCAAAAAACTGTTCAGCTTTAGCCAAAAATCCATCAGGAATTGTTATTTTCTTTCCACTAGCAGTATGAAAACCAGTCAGATAAATCCCTTTCATTTCATTTTTTAAAACATCCACCTCTTGCTCGGAATGTATTTGATGATGATGGTATGAATCTATTTTTATTCTGCTTTCATGCTCTAACAAGTTCTTATCACATGTGGTGTCATCTCCTTCCACACTTTTATGATTTGTCATTTGTTTATCAGAGTTCTCAAAAACATTTACTTCTCCTTCTCCACATTGTGCATTGAGCAAGTGTAGAGGATGATCCAAAGCTGCATCAGAAATTAATGTATCACCACCGGCTGGAGCTTGAAATTTTTGTGACAAGTGCTCATTTTCCTTTCCCTCTTCTCCTTCCTGATTAGGAGGCAGGTCTTCCATTTCATCTGATAGGCTCAAACTATGCTCTTCTGCAGTCGTAATAGCATCTCCTGGACACGTTACATCTAACGAGTCTTCTTGCAAATTACCTTCAACTTGAAAATCTCCCGGATTCAAAAAATCTTTGGAAGTTTTATGCTTCTGGTTATGTTGTTTAATAGATGCTAGACTGCTGATAATAGTGTTAGTACTACTGAAATTAACACCTTCATTATCACTTACTGATCTTTTTGATTGATTTTCCATATCTTCCTTGAATGGTGTACTAATATTTTCCTCATTTGTTTTCTGCTTCTGCTGAGAAACAGCACCTGTGCTTTCGAAATCTGAAACATAAACCGTTTTTCCTTTGTTTTCTTTTGTCTGACTCCTGACAAAATGACAGTTGGAAGGCCTGTGCCGATTTGAATTGCGACATCTAGTTTTGGATTTAAACAAATAGTTATCATCATCCAAGTCCCTGAAGAGTGCTGCAGATCTGGTCAAAGCCTCCTTAGAAATATTTATTTTTTTACCTCCAGCTGAAGTAAAGCCTACAAAATTAGAAAAGCTGCCCTGTTTATCTACTGGAAAGTTCCCCTCAGACATTTCACTTTCATCAAAAGTAACCTTTTTGCCATTTTTATAGAAAGCCACTGCATTTTCATTTTCATATTCAACCATTTCAGAGTCTTCATTTATGCTTTCCTGTTGATTACAATACCTGTCATTTTCCACTTGATTTTCAGATTTAAAAGTGCTACAAAAATCAGCATCTTTTCTTGTTTCAGAAATATTTTCCACATTCATTGTTCCACATGTTTCTACAGTTCCAAACTGTTGAGCAACATAACTTTTTATGGTGTTATTTTGCTTTCTAAACTGTGTAAATTCAAACTGACTACCTGTTTCTTCCAGGATACTAGAAAGTTCAGCAACTTCAGCTTCTTGACTTGCTGTCAAAGTTTGATTTGTAACTTGCGAGGATTGTTGGCTTCTAGGAAAGCTCTTACACGAGCCAGCTTTATGTGGAATAAACTGCGTATGCCTGGGCTCAAGAAAACTTGTCTGTGAATCCAAAGAACCAGATAAAACACTGTCCAACTTGCTTTCTGAATCTAAGAAAAATGTATTCTCCTTTTCAAGTTGATTTGAAAAGTTTCTGACTCTTTCCACAGAAGAAGCTTCAAAGTATTCATTTTCAATATCTCTGAACAGCATTCTGCCTTTTGCTACACTGACTTCAGAGAATTTAATCTGCTTATTGGAAGCAGTCTGAAAGCCACCAAAGCCCAGATTCAAAGAGCCCACATTACAATTTCCTGATGATTTCCCTTTATACTTTAGGTTCTCCTTTGACTTTGTGCTGGAATACATAGGCGCTACTTGTTTATCTTCTTCAGAAGTTAATTCATTTAAAGAATTATCATCTATACAATCTAACAATTCTTTAGCAGTCTTTACAGCTACATTATCACAGGCAGCTGCTTGAGTGCTTTCATTGTTTTCAACTGACTTTGGCTCTTGATTGTTGGCTACACCTTCTGAAAAGGCAGCTGCACCTGTTTTGTCCCCTTGTTTTAATCCAGTACTATCATTTTCTGAACAGTTTATTCCCAAACGTTCAAGTACTTCTTTACAATTGCCTACTGACCACTGGTCTGTAGAATGCCTTTTATCAGTTGATATTTTATTACAACAGTCACTACTGACTCCATTTATGCCAAAGTTGGTCTGACTTGAAGCATTATTGAAACTGCTGTTCATCATAGATGTAGTATCATGGTGCACATCAGCACCCCTAGGAGAAGACCAGGCAACTTGTTCTTGAAGGTTCTGAGGAACAGTAGCTCCACCATTCACATTAGCACTCATATACTTGTCTTCCTTGCCTTTAGGGAGCAATCTGGAATGCTTTCTTGCCATTAGGGATGCTGAAGTTATAACCTTACGTTTTATATTTGAAATTATTTCCCTGTTTAAGGAATCTGGTTTCTCTTCTTTCTGTATATTAGATACTTCTAAGCAGTTTAATGATGTAGCAGGTTGATCCTCCATTGCATTTTCCCCCGAGACCCTCCAGTCTTGTTGCTTCAGCCTATTGTTGAAGGAATTATCAGATGAGTTATCCATTATATCCATTTTTAAAGTACAAGTGCTGAAATTACTTTCTTTGGTATTCGATTGCAAATCCTTTCTCTCAGCAGGAAGCAAGCAGTCTGCAAGAGAAGACATCACAGAATAAAACATGTTAATAAAATAATTATCATTTATACAAACAAATGCAAATTCAGATTTTCACAAAACTTTGGCCCTTAAGATCATTTCTACACATGCTTTACACTGGCAGCGTAAATAACACTTTCAAATGTGGACGCCTTGGCAAGATTGGAGATCTGTTGAATCCAATCACGTTCTAAAAACCAGAAACAAGCTAGTAGCCTGCACTGAATGCTACCAGTTAAAAAAACAAAATCCATTTTTAATCACAGTGAAATTTGAAGAGATGGACTTCCATTCCTTGTGTCTCAACATAAGGATTTGTTTCAAACTTTGAAGAGAAGTACTTCAATTTCCAATATTAAGTAATTCTTCTAGCAAGAACAGCAGCTTTGAAAAATACGAGTATGTGCTTGCTTTTATTATGTAGCTTGGTTTTTGAAGTATTTTGTTCTTCTGGAAGAAACAGATACACAGTCTTAAACCCCTTAACTTCAGAAAACTAACAATGCAATTTTACCATTCTTAGAAGTTATCAATTCAGGACGACCCTTGGTGTTACGGATGTCTAAACAGCATTGGCAAAGATAATCAAGCTTGTCAATTAGAATAATGGTTCAAGGTGGAAGTTTTTCTTTCAGAAACTAACTTGAGACAAAACCAGTATGTCATTGCAAGACTATTTAAAAATAACATTATTCTGTCACTATTATTATAACAGTCCAATGCCATATCTCGATTCCCAAACTAGTCAGTTGCAGAACTAATATTTATCACAAACACAAGAATTTACAGGATTTTATCTGAACATTTATGTAAAAGGTTCATAATAAATAAATATGGAATCCTTCATAAATGATTAAAAGTTTAATAACATACCTTGCTCATCAACACTCGCCATGTGACAACCTTTAAATTCACACCTATCAGATTCCAAACAAGGCAACCCAGGATGAACAGGTGATTCAGAGGTTACTTTTTTCTGTATTTTTTCTTCTTGATACAGTAAAGTATTATTTATTGTATAAATAAATCTCTTGGATCTCTTTCTCAAGCTGGATAACATATTTAGGCTTTTGAAGTCAGACTTTGTAAGAGTCTTTTCACTATTTGTTAAATATAGGTCATTGCAATTATCTGGAGATGTAGCACTACGTATAAGTGGGTGAGACAAAACATCTGTTACAACAGATTTAGAAGTTGTTTTTAAATGCTTGGAAAAGCCGCCATTGTAGACCACAGAATACTCTGTGACATTCGTACTTTCAATTAAAAAAGAATTACAGTTCAAGAAGCTCATTTTGGAAACCTCAGCTGCACATCCTTTTACTAACTCTGGATCTTGAACACCCAGAGAGACAGAGCGTACTGGAGTTATTTCCGATGTTGTGTTGTTTTCACAATCTTTCACTTCATAGCACTTTTCTGACAAACTGACACTCAACAGCTTTTGTGCTTTTATCAAGCCTGAAGTATTCAGCAAAGATGCTTCCATAGCATCCCCCTGGGTCATTAGTACTGACTTTTCTTCTAATTTTTTCTCTCTACATAAGTCAGAGGGTGTAGAGCTACATAGAGACGTTTCCAAGTGAGATACATCAAGATCAGATAAGTTCAGTTGAGACCACTGGCTAGAAGATTGCATGTCTTCTTTCACAGGCTTCTCGTTCTCAGGTGACTTGTCTGTTCCATCATCTTGCACATCCCCTGCAACCCTAAGTGACTCCAACTCCTTTTCACGTCCTATTAAACAACCATCTTCATTATTCCTTGTATTTTCATCTATGTTTTGGAGTAAATAACCCTTCATCTCAGTAGAGTGGCTTTTTTCAGTCCAGCTCATTGTTTTCACTTCCTGTGAAGCAACAGGCTTTCTTCTAGTAGGCTGCTCAAAAGGAACATCCCCCTTTCCTTGTGCTTTGTTTGTGTTTATTTCATATTTCTCTAGTGCATCTCGAGCACATGGCATCAGCAGGAAAGTTCCATCGGACTTGGGAGGCATGGTAAATGCATCCTCAAAACTGTTCATCTCACCAAGTAAGCTATCTAACATCTCCGACTCTAAAGAGTTTAGAGAAGACAGGGAGAGGAAGTAATAAAATTAAGTTTTAGGAAATAACTTTGGAACAGCATCATGTTTTATATATAAACATAGATAAATCTACATGTCTTTAAAGTAGGTTACTCTACAACAGCAGCTGCTGCAGGAAACAGGAAGCAAAGGACATACATGCAGGTGTCCTGGCCTCCTGAGGACCATGGTGGTTGAGCAGGTTTCCAAGATGAAACCTATCTGTCTCAAGAGAGTATTTTTTTCCTACAGACAACAGAATGAGTAGGAAGTTTTAGAACACAATCCTCTTCTTTTCCCAGTAAGTGCGCTAACTAGGCAATAACTACTTCATCTGTTTTCTCAGAGACTCTCCTGGGTAAATAACACAATACTCAGACAAGAAGAGGGTTAATATTAGATGTTTCTGTTCCAGAGTGATATATAACTGATTGTTAGAACATATTGCTGCGTTTCAAGCTGGAATCCTTATAAGCAGAGGGCGTTGAACCCATTTCTCCCACTTCATGAATAGTTCTAGACACTGAGGTTAAAGATGAGCCACTTACTTTGATCAGGGTTATGAAGGGACCGAATGATGTAACTTTGTGTTTTTGAATTAAAGATTCTAGAGTTTAATTAAGTTTCAGGCAACGGGCCAGAGTAAAATACCTAACACACTACAGAATTCCTTGTTTTCTGATAGTTTTTCAATCCGAATAGCTTCCCAGCCAATATGCTGATTACTACATATTTGAAGAACCTTAACTCTGAATCCAGGTTATGCACCTATAGCAAAGCTGAGAATTCTTCTACAAGGGCCAAATGTCTAAAGTATAGTGTTACAATGACCAGGATTACACTTAATTAAACTAGCAATGTGAACCTTAGGAATTAATGATTGAGTTATAAACGAATATGCTAATGACTATATGCAAATTTAGCTTCTTTTTTGAAATTCTAAAGTGTTAATATACGACAGTACATGTTTTACATTTAGTGTAACCGTGGACTGTAAGACAGTTAAAGCTTCCCTCTTCCCTCAAATTATTGCAACTAAAAATCCAGCAAAAAAAAAAAAAAATCTTTGAAACATTTGGTAGTTCTTATACTTTGGACTGAGTGCATATATTCGATCTCACTGTTATTAAGGACACAACTTGTATAATATAAATAATTTCTTAATATCCTTAAAATCATATAGGTATAAAAGAAATCGTAATATTGATCTGTATTTTCTTTGAAACAAAATGCATATCTAATAAAACTGATCGCCTTTCATGGTCATACACAACACTACTGAAGAGAAAACCAAGATTTGAAATCCACAAACGTGTAAGTTTGAGCTATCCTCTCCACATTGTGTTTTCAAATGCCAAGCTAACTATTATCAAAAAGGGAAGATGGGGGAGGGAGGAAGAGATATTTTGTAGTTTAAAATAAATGGGCTTTTTCTTCCTCTTATTTTTACTCAGAAATTGTTTTAACTAGCCTTCTTTACTGTGGCACAGATGCAATAAGCCATATGGGAATGCAGAACAGGACAATAATTTCTCCTTAATTTCTAGAAATATTTTACTGACTACAGATTACTTAAATATGTTTGCTACCAACTAATTTTTTCTCAGCATGTTTGAACTTACAATATAAAAATAGCAGTATATATCACTCTGCAATCAACAATACTTCCTGACTCCAGCATTCTCAGCCCTCCTCATAAAATTCTAAACTGATTCTTTTGCTGCTCTAACATGTGCCACTAATAATATTTTTAGGGCAGACCATTCAATTTAGACAAGGAGACGTACAATCCTAAAGATACATCATCCTGTCTGGCCTGTGTCAATCTCTACAGCACTCTTTACACCCACGTATACTGAACAAATTTCTGTTATATTCTCTTCTGCCATCATTTTTTAACAAAAGTCAAAAAACTCACACCAAAATGTGTATTTTCACTTGTTCACTACCACTACCTAAGAACACAGAATGATTTTCTTCTCACCCTGGTTGAGTATTTTCTGCATACATTAAAAAAAATTAACATTCATTCTTCTGAAAAGATTTGTCATGTTTTAGACTAGTAATAGGTGAAGTAAATGAAGAAAGGATACAGCAAGATTAAAAACCAAGCTCAGCACAGAACGATGAGTATACATAAATCTAGTCAACAGCCAGAAGTAGTAGTCTTGCTCCCCCTTGAGCCTGTACCATTTCCTCTCTCAGTGCTCCCATACAGCCTCACACCTTCACTGACACCAGTACTGATCTGATTGTCATTCTGTGGCACAGTAACCCCATTTACCTTTTTTATGGCCAGCTGAATGAATTCAGGTAGTGGGAATGTACAGTTGGCAGAGGAAATAAACTATAGGATCATTCAAGACATACAATGTAACTTTGCCCTCAGTCTTGCTTCACAGTATTCTTAGTAGTAAAGTATCAAGGCATACCAAAACCTTTGATGTCATCTTCAGCTTTTAGCTTTACGGTCTCTGGTATGGACAGCATACTCGTATCGCTTGTCTCAGGACGTTCATCATGGTTGGAATAGATGTCGTGCAAAACCTGCAAGCCAAAGACAAACTGTCATGTACATTACATGTCAGTAAGTGTCACTCCAACAGTAAAGCAAACAACTTTAAATATTTAGTGCAATATCTGAATAATTTTGCATCTCTTAAAAAGAAAGGTAACAGTTTCAAATGTACACTTGAAAACAAACAAGCAGATAATCCCCACTTTCAAGGAAAACCAGGTTCCAGTCTATAAGTAATTTAAGGGCAGCGAATGGCTTCAGCTATAGCTTCACTATAAGCAAGCCTCTCAAAAAGGAACAAAGGAGACATGAGGAAGCAGAACAACGTTTCGCTTATTTAAACTTGTAACGGTTTGTTAACTGTGAAGTTTCAGGTAGCTAAGAATCAAAGGTAAATTTGTAATTGAATCTTATTAGCACCATTCTCAGTTTTCAGTCTGAATACTCATTCAGCTTTCACATACGGAGTAAAATTACAATTTTGCAGCAACTCTCCCTTTCCTAATATCCAAGGACTGAAATTAATACTGCATTTCAACTCTTAGTATAGAGATTGAACACTAAAAGTTACTGGACAATATAAGCCAAAAAGTAACTCCCAAAACTTTCACAGAAGAGGAAGAAGAATAAACAAACCAACCCCCAGTAAGTAGTACATTGCAATTCCTACGTTTGATTTCTCTTTGAATGACTACCACACCTGCTGAGCCCAAGTGATTGTGGTTGGTTTTTCTCTTTTTAAAAAACACAGCAAAGAAATTCCTCAAAGGGGGTTCTTTGTGAAAATGCAGCCTACAGCCAGGCTTTGCAAGTTTAGTTTTGTGAACATTAACTCCTAAAAATGGCCAGAAGAGACAGTCTAGAATGAAAGTGACAGAATTTTTTATTCTTGGCTGAAGGAATGTAAGCATGTAACTAAATAGCTTAACTGAAAATAAAGAACAGCATAGCTCTTAAAACTACTTACTATCTCAGCTCTTTCATCCTGTCGATTTGCTCCAGAAATAGAACCACTCTCTCTAGCTTTAGAAGAAAGACAGACAAGTCAATTCATTTGCTCCTAAGCAATGTGCTGTGGGTTGTGTTTTGAGAAGGTTTGCTTTGGATTATTTTAAATGCAACTGAAAACTGTAAACAAAAAAAACCTACTGAAAACTAACCAAAAGCTCTACCTTAAAAAAGTCCTACAGGTGAGGGAGGGTGTACAAAAGCAGTTTCACAACAGGGCAAAACACACTAAATCATAAGTTGTAGTTGCTGCTATGTAGATGCACTGCTTACCACCCTGAGCCCACCATCACCGCTAACCCTTTTTCTAGCAGTTATTCAAAGCACTATCCTCTTTTTTTTTTTTTTACCCTATCAAAAGATCTGAATGAGATCTTCAAGCCTCTGTCAGGAATTTGGTTTTTTTTCCCCATTTCCTCCCCCAACAGCAGTGGCATCTTTTCACCCACATTACAGAATGTCATGGTTTGGGCCAGACTGGCCACTGAAACAGAGAGAAAGTGAGCCCTATTTTTAAGATGCCTAAAGAGCAGCATATTCAACTAACACATCTCACAGACATGGCATCTAGCCTCCATGTAGCAGTCAAATGACTCACTCTTTCCTTTTATGGGTGCCAGATGGCAGAGAGTAGCATCACTACTATAAAAATACTGGGCTCATCCAGGAAGTGGGAGCATGAGGAGAGCTCTAATCACAACTCATCTCCCAGAAGCAGCCTTTCTTCTCAGGTCATATAATTCTGAACCTATTAACCCTGCAAAACCGCACATCCCAGTAGCCCTGCGCATAGTACCACCCCTTCCCCGCCAACGGAGGAATTGCCAATATGCCAAGTTGCCAAGGACTCATAAAGAACATCAAGTCCAACTCCCTGCTCCTCACAGGACTGCCTAAAACTAAACCATATGATTAAGAGCATCATGCAGATGCTCCTTGAACTCTGACAGGCTTGGTGGTGTGACCGATTCTTGCATGAGGAGATTTACAATTCTGGTATTCGTTACTAATATGCTTTAAGTCTAGTGACAGGACGAGGGGTAATGGGTTTAAATTGGAAGAGGGGAGATTTAGATTAGATATTAGGAAGAAGTTCTTTACTGTGAGGGTGGTGAGGCACTGGAACAGGTTGCCCAGAGAAGTTGTGGATGCCCCATCCCTGGAAGTGTTTAAGGCCAGGCTGGATGGGGCTTTGAGCAACCTGGTCTAGGGAGAGGTGTCCCTGCCCATGGCAGGGGGTTGGAACTTGATGATCTTTAAGGTCGTTTCCAAATCTAACCATTCTATGATTCTATGATTAATACAGTGGTAGTTTAACCACATTAAAAAAGAGCAATGTCAGGAGATACGCAGACATCCAGGTTTTCCCATTTTCTCAAGAGTTTTCATCAACACATCATGAAGTTAGATTTCATTTTGCTTATCATAGACTAAACAAACCCCACTTACAGCAACACCTTAGGTCAAGGCTCAGTGTTGAGCACCACTGTTAGTGCCACTTAAACAGTCATCACTCACTCATTCCCATCCTCAGTTACACTGACACAGCTGGCTGTGCAGATGTGCAGCAAATGAGGCCCAGCAATTGCCCTGTTCAGATAACCCAGGAAATACAGTCTTTAATTAGATCAGTATCCCCGTCTGCCCCACTGCATCACTGTGACAGTAGGCACAGAGAGGGGGGCTGAAAATGCTGAAGCCAACAGTGCTGCTGGAAAGTTTACTCAAGAGGCTGCCTCCCTGGACTGCATAAACACACCCATGTGATTTAACCCAACAGTATCTAGTTTTGTGGCTGTGCAAATATAAGCAATCATTATCTAACCCTCTCCCTCTGCTTTGCTATGTTATTTCTAAATCTACTTTCCCTAATCCCTTACACCAAGGAAGAGAAGTTTCGAAAAGAAATTACATATTTAATTTCATTCCTTCCTCTTAGGGCTGCATTATTTAAAGTCACCTACTAAGCATCACTGTAAGAGTTTGGCCCTTTTTAATAAAAAAATAAATACATATAAAAATCCGTTCACACAAAGTGAACTTCTGGTGTGAAATCCAGCAGCTTTTAAACCTTGGCAGCTGTCCATTTTTAGAAATACCTATTATCACTGTTGCACCAAGTGTAGGAGGTGTGGCCAAAGAACTTGACCAGGACATATCCGGATCCACTTCTGCTCCCAGACTTTCAGAAATACGTTTTGGAGTTCTGACCTAGAAATACATTTAGCAATTATTATTTCCATGCAGAATTCCAAATGACCTACTCAGGAAAAAGAAAGCAAAATGCAGGAATAATATATTTACCTCCAAAAGTTTTGGTGTGCAAAACAAGCTTCCATATGGTCCTAAAAAACATTACATAACGAGGACATAAATCCTGATGTCTCAGGTGTTACATAGTATCTACAGATATCAGGTATTTTGTACAATCAAAAAAGTGAAAATACAAACCAGGAGTATTATTTCTCTGAGGTGTTCTGTAAGTATTCTTTAAAATAGCCGGACTACAAAACAAAAATCAAATTAAGAAATTTTAATTTCACTTCTCAATTTCTGAAAATAAGTAGATATTACAGACATTACATATACTACTACCTCCATTATTTGCTTTCTTTGCAACCATGGTTATTTCTGTGACTAAATGAAATGTAGATTTCTCCTAACCATCAGTCAGTATTTTAAACCTTACCACAAGTTTATTTCAAACTGTAAAAAGGTTCTTTTGTGAAATGTTAGTTTTCAACAATGATTTGTCTGAAAAACAGAACACTAGACTTCAATATAACCATGCATTTCTTATCATGTTGTATGAAACTATGGAAAGTGGTTCAATTAATTGGTTTTAATTAAGGCCAGGCTGGATGAGGCTTTGAGCAGCCTGGTCCAGTGGGAGGTGTCCCTGCCCATTGTGGAGGGGTTGGAACTCAATGATCTTTAAGGTCCCTTCCAACTCTAACCATCCTATGATTCTACGAAATAATTAGTTTAAATGTTCTTATAATCAGCATGAGTACTTTGAACGGATTTATCTGAAATACATACATTTAAATGTAGAAATCAAGACCTCAGTAAAATAAATAGCTTCATAAATTACTACTTGATAAGTACAGAATATATAACTACTACTCTTTCTTGCATCAGATGTTGAAAATTTTGGAAGCCAAAATAATGTGAACAAGTGCCACGTGCCAGCTGTGAAGGAATAGAAAAACAGAAAAGAAGAACTCCTAAAAGCAAGGAGCTTTTCAAAATCAGCTACCATTTCATTTCCAATTCACTTAACATCTTACCAGTATCACAGACATATGAAATAGAGTTCTTCAGAGCAGTCAATCAGTCAAACACAGTGGTTTTAATATTTAATATTTGCTTAAAATCCCATTTATTTTCTATTTGCATTGACATATTCAGCATACCTAGCAGCAAGGTAGTTGCAGCAGGTACCAGGAGGAGAAGCAAGTGTTTCATTTTCTTGATGTGTTTTTCTTCTCGTGATCCTTGGGGTTATCAAAGTCTCTCTGCCTACAACACAGAAGATAATAATCAGCACCACCTTGCAGAGCTACAAATAACAGTTTTGATTCCGAAGTTTAAAGGTAAACTTTAAAAAAAAAGACTATCTGATTTTTATTAAAAAAAAACCAAAAAACAAAAAACAAAAAACAAGAACACACAACCTTTTCCCCTAGTTATTTTAAAGCTGTTCAAATTCTATATCCAAACCATGCTGAACACATTTCAAATGCACAGCCAAAAGTGCTCATTATGTCACTTTTTTCATTTGATATGTATGCATGTCAGCGTATTTCCTTAATATTATTCAAGTTGCACATTCCATTTCAGTTTTAGTATACTGTATTGTACCTTTCTTGTCATTGCAGTCTTATCACTGCACTACTCTTAGGAGAAACTCAACACATGCAAACATGCATTTGCACCAGCTTTCCCTCAAATTTACTTAAGACACACACTTCTTGATCTGAACAAGCCACATAAAGCAAAAATTATTTCTGGAACTGCCGGTGGAGGCACTGTCACTGGTAGCAGTAGCTATTTATATGCTGAGAATCTCCAAGACAAAGAGAAAGAGCATGCCCACCAAAGCAGCAGAATTCTCAGAACAGTCAGCCCCTCTCACGAACACAGAACTAGTAAAACAAATTCCTACTCAGAAACGTCAAAAAATTTCCATAACAGAAATTATACCTAAGTTTCTGCCTTTCTAAGTCCTGAGTCCATACACACAACACGGTTGCATCTCAGTACCACACCAAGGTGGAACTCACCAGCTTCCATCCATGTTCTTGTTTTCATAAGAGGAAAATACAGGCACATGAGCCAGTTGGCTCTAACCAAGAAAACCTGGAGATTTCAGGCCAGCCACAAGCAGGGGTCACCTTCCCTTCCTTTAGGGAGCGTATACAAATGCCCACAGAGCAAAAGTAACCATTTTGAAACAAAAGAATCATAAGGTTCCTTCTCTTGCAATTTATCAAATGCTACCAAGAATTCACTAGAGACTTAACAATGTAAAAATCCACACAGCTACATTCTCAGCTGCTCTCAGTTGAGAGTCAGTTGAGCAGAAGTTCAGCAGTGAACTTAAAAACAAACAGTGTAACAATATTCTATGAAGCAGCGTTATAAAGCATATTTGCACTGCAGCATATTTCTACATCTTTAAAGACTTCGCTTTGGGATCTAAGAACAATTCTGGTAAGAAAGAGAGTCTTGTGTTTGTTCTCTATCTGCTTAGTAAAGCTTATCTTATTGTCAGGAGGGCAAAGACGTGGTAGATGTAGAGATCAGATATTGCAGGAATGGGGTCAGGTATTCTTCCATAGAAAAGACTCTTTTAAACCATCTTGCATATTTTCTCCATAGAAAAGATTATTCTCTCTGTCCAAGGAAAACAGGCATTATGGCTTGCACGTACATTAGAAAGGAGCAGTGACCTGTACCTCCATGACATACTTGGGATGGAGAAATAATGTAATGAGAAGCACCTCATAAAAATGGCAGAATTCCTTGTTTCCAAATGGAAAAGCACAACTTCTTTCCATGAGTTACAGTTTTACTAACTCAAAATGCTTAGTGCTTCTAAATCTTTCTAAGAAAGGTTACGGAGTGCCCTACAGATTGCCTCATACTTCAGCAGGATAAGCATCATTCTCTCTCAAAAAGATTTTCAGAGATTTTGTGTAGAACAAAGATCAGACTGTGAAAAAAAAACCCCACTCTGATTTGCAGTCAACAGGTTACACTAATAAGCTTGTATCTCCTTATATTAACAGCATTTAGGTTGCTAGGACCATGACATTATCTTTCCTGCAGCGAACTTTCCACATACGTGACCAGCTTATTGCAAGACTGAATTTATTATTAAGATTAATTCAGCTTTTTTTATATAGTCTTCAGAAGCCTACTAAGATAAGCTTTTTAGCCACAGAATTTCTGCAACAGTATTATCTATTACATTAATAACCATCAGCTACAACAACAAAAAGTTTTAAAAAAAAAGCCTCTTGCTTATGAAGGGCACAAGCAGCTTTCAAGTACCACTTTAAAAAAAAAAACAACTTACTTTCACCTATTTTCTTCTGATCCAGGTCTTTTCCAGGAGGAGAACAGGGTGGCAATATCATACTTTGTTCTTTAAAAATTAGTGGAGTTGAAGCCAGCTGACTGTACGTGGCTGGTTTTGCCCTTGGAGTTTTAAAAGACGTTTGATCAAGCCAGCCAAAGGAACCATCAAGTTGTCCTAACAATTTAGGCTCATACAGGGGTGCTTCTGTGGTGAGTTCTTCAAACCAGTTGAGACTGATAGGCCCTAAGTCTATAGAGGAGAATGTACAGAAAACCACATGAAAAGAAGATTAAAAAAAAAAAAAGGATCCTCCCATGCAGGTTGTGAAAATATATTAGGCATTTAAATGCTAGGAGCAAATTGCATTGCTCCTTCCATTGTCATACTTCCGTTTATTTTTTTTCTAGATAGCTTTGAACTCCAATACCCACAAAATATATAAGAATGCCTGCCCAAACTCTCACAACATTAACAAAGTTAAGCAAAGAGCAAATACCCAGTTTGTTTAAAATTAAAGGTATACTTTTGGCTTTTAGTTTATCTCTTATTTTACTCAGACTGGCAAGTTAAAGATGCTCCTTTTCACACTAATAAGTCATACTACCAGATGCATTTGGCAAAAGGCTAAACCTGGTCTGCATGGAGGCCACAGCAAAAAAACAAGTACAAAAAAAAAGGAACTGAGCACACATTTATGAAACAAAGACACAAATGAAAATTTAAAGAGATACATCAAAAAAGTAGGTATCAGCAAATACAGATTTGGGGCAAGAAGAGAAGCTAGTAAGTTACATAATGCTTTTCCTTGGAGCATATACAGCAGGTGTATATAAAATATCAACATCCAGAAAGTAACCCTAATAAAAACTATTTACTGTAGAGAAGCTTTACCTGATTCGCTGCAACGTGCCTTAAATATTTCAAAGAAAGTTGGTCTTTCCACAGTTTCATAAGCCATTTTCTTATCCATAACATTACCAGAACAGTTGTTGAAACACCTGAGAAGAAATAAGATGTTGAGGGGCTCCAAGTCTTAACCCTGCTTTCCTGTATTTCTTGGTACGTGATTCATAACCCAATCTCTGCAGCTATAGAGCTGTGATGCAGGTGTTCAAACACTACAATGACAAACACAGGATGAAATTAACAGCCAAGAAGAGCATGGGGAACTATACCAGAGATGACAGATACTCAGCAATATCAAGATGGAATGGGAAGCATGCTTCTGAGATATTCCAAACACAAAATACCCACGCTTGCTCCTGTATGTCAGGGGAGCATGTATACCATCACCACCATTACAAGAATTTGATTTAAAGCTGCTATCAAGTGGAGCAGACTGTTTTCCCCTTTCTATTAAGAAAACAGGTATAAGTAAGACGGCCACAGAAGCTTTCCTGTCTATTTTAACACGTTTATCGCTTCTGCTGTAAAGCCAGTTTTAAACAAGGGGCCTATTTTATACACCCTGCCTCAGCAAAACGGCGGGGCTGACGGGCATTTAAAAGACAGGCCGCCCTAAGACAGATGTAAACACAGGTAAAATCGCCTCAGAAGTACGCTCTAAGAGGCGTTAAGGGAAA
>VXBW01007759.1:0-31273 GCA_013400375.1 Thinocorus orbignyianus
TGGAGAAGACCGAGGGAGGAACTGATCAACACCTATAAACACATAAAGGGTGAGTGTCAAGAGGAAAGGATCAGTATTTTTTCAGTGGTGCTCAATGAGAGGACAAGAGGAAATGGTCATAAACTTGTACATAAGAAGTTTCATCTAAACATGAGAAGGAAAATTCTTCACTTTGAGGGTGGCAGAGCACTGGGACAGGCTGCATATAGAGGTGGAGTCTCCATCTCTAGAGACGTTCAACACCAGCCTGGACACATTCCTATGCAACCTGCTTTGGCAGAAGAGTTGGACTAGATGATCTCCAGAGGTCCCTTCCAACCCCGTATCATTCTGTGATTCTTTGACAAACAAAAAAGATTGTTCTACCCACAGAAAACTAAAATGTGATTCAACATGGAAATAGATTTTAACCCAGAGCAACATATTTGATCACTGAAAAAAACCCACAAAAATACTTGGTTCAAATTTGACAGTTAAGGCTGCAACAGATCAGGCATTACATCACACATTTTAAACCACAGCTAAGGAAAACTTTTCAAGTGTTCATATTAAAAAGTGTATTTCATGACTATATAGGCTGAAAACCTTGAAGACTTCAGAAGGAGCTAAGGAAAAGTGACATCTTTAAGTCATATCTTTTCTCACCAATTTTACAGCCTAGCTAGGTTGGAAGAAGCATGAATTACCACAATGACTAAAACCTGGCATGGATGTAGTTATATGGACAAAGTTCTTTATTAAAAAAATAATACCACCTGCTGAATTGAAGTAAGCTGGTGGAAAAGCAGGCTATTTCCACCATAACTAGAGCAGATAGTTCTAACTGTGTAGTGAAGACTTGTCACAGTACCAATATCCCAAGACATACATTCAAAAACTCCACTGGTAAAGGAGCACACAGTGAGAAAACCACAGGGTTTTTTAATCTTTAAAGATCTCTTTTCTAATAGGCCAGAAGTCCTTATGTTACTTTAGAAAACAGTGGAAAAAAATATTCACAGCTAAGAACAAAAAATATAGGTAAAAGAGGACTAAAGATTCACGCAACTTTTACTTTGGCGTTTGCTGAGCATATTGTTTTCTCAAAAATGGTACATTTTCTAGCTGATTTAAGTATTTGAATAGCGTTTTCAACAAATGTGTGCACAAGCTTTAAAAAATCTTTCAATTAGCTTACCACAAATCACTCTTAAAGAGTACATACATTTTGGCATATAAAGAACCAAAAAAAGCTTGTGAAGTAAGCAAAAGCATCTTGCTATTTGTAGTAAACTTCTTCAGCTTGCAAGCAGCACCTAGCAAAGTCTAGGTGGCTAACTAAAATCTTACTCTTTAAAAACGGGGAGTGAGGGTAGGATTTAAAGTTGTGTTATGAGCTACAGACATTTACAGCTAACCTGCTTAGATACAAAACCAACACAAACAAAGGTCTTTTTAATACAGTGCTGCACTATGCAGCGATCTTATTCCTCTCTTTTCCTTCATATACACAATAAGGATGAAGCAACAAAAATATGACTCCCCAACATAAGTGTTACATATTTCTAAAGAAAAATGTTTTGATTATTTGATTTCTTACATAACACAATGAATGTGAGTAATATAGTCTCTCATCTCACACTGAAAAACAATAAATAACATGCTGTGTAGTAATTAGTAAGACAGTAAGAACACACAACCAAGGAACAATTCCAATAAGCTATTCCAAAGAAAAATACAAAACAGGTTAGATGATATC
This sequence comes from Thinocorus orbignyianus, assembly GCA_013400375.1. Lineage (NCBI taxonomy): Eukaryota > Metazoa > Chordata > Aves > Ciconiiformes > Thinocoridae > Thinocorus > Thinocorus orbignyianus. The sequence continues at coordinate 1,739 of VXBW01007759.1, forward strand.
ATACCCTTAAAAGACATTTTAGACTGAGGTAAACATCATACTACCTGCAAATCTGTATTAATTGTCTCTCTGTACTCCTGCAACAACTATTTTCTGCAGCACTTATAAACAGTAATATTTTATTATTGCAGTAGGGTTGTATAATCCCAGAAGGAAAATTTCAGGTTTGAAATATAAATTTAGCCCAGGTACATTATAAATTCTGTGCAGCCATAATCCTGCAGTTTATAACACAGCAACGTGATGTGCTGTTTGGAAATGACATCTCAACTTCTCAGAAAGTGATTCATGCTTCCGAGATGGTATTCAGGAGGCTATGAATGAAACAACTGTCTCATTACATTTTCATTAAACGTAAATACAGCATGACCAAACACAGCACACGTGGCTTTACCATGAACACCACTGAGCAATATAAAGATCAGGTATCAGAGGTGTGGAGATAGAGCTGGAAATGGGAAACTGGAGAGAAATACAGCTTCCTAACAGGTAACAAAACTAGATGGAGGACAGGATACTCACAAATTAACTAGCAATAATTTAGGTTTTCAGAATTTAGTTTCCACAGGACCTGAAGTTAGCATTATTGCTTTCTTTTAGGACGAGAGGGGAAACTCTCCCTGTACTCATTAAAAAGCTTGCATTTATGCAGAGTAGGCTTAAAAGCCGTCTTTTGTTTCAATATAATTTTCTCTGCACATTTATTACTGCTGATCCACATACATGAATTAAAGAAGGCTGCTGTCATTTGCTGTAGATCTCCATAGAGAGCACTAAACAGCAGCACTCTGTTCTGGATTAACTTCAGCCCAAATAATCTCTCCTATACTTTTCATTCTAATCCAGTTTAGAGTCTTTTGGTCCTGGCTTTTACTCACCTAAACCCAATGGAAGGTATTCTAAAAAAAATAATTCTTCAAAGTACATATGAAAGAGTATTAAAATTGTACTGAAAGTTGTTCACTATAGTAGTTGGTTCATTCCTTGCAGCCTGTGGATTAATGGTGGCTCTCACCTTAATGGCCCTCCTCTAGGTATGACTAAGCAATCAAAAAATTAAATGGAAATAAACAAATGTTAAGAATGTTTCAGAAGAGTTCTGTTTTCATGAGGATTGAAGGTATGAAAAAACAAAATGTAAAAGCAATGCTATTCACCATTCTGTAAGGCTGACCAGTGACAAGTAGGGGGACCCTTTAGCCTGGATTGGTGGCAACAGTCTCAGAATAAATTTAAACAAAAGTTTCATCACTTTTTTTTTTTTAGTGCATTAAACTGTCGTTCCCTTGGCAACAGAATCTGATTAGTTACGTTGCATGTGTTTTTATGAACCAATTGCCAGAACCATCAAAATGAACACAAGGAGTTTTCCAGCCAGATCATTTCAGGTTTAGAGAGGAGCATTTTTCTAGATAATAGCTAAAGCCAATTTAGGAAAAAACACCCAAGAAGTTCAAGTTCAGAACGCCACCCTATTTTTAACAAGCATAACATATATTTGAAGAAAAAAATGAAATAAGTGTGACATCATTATTCTCAGGAAAGAGGGTTAGTCTATTACTAACTCTAGCTTTTGTTCCATGCTTCACAAATCCTATTTGTGCATTGTAGATTAATACTTACCCAAAAATCTCTTATAGGAAATTCACTTTAAGGTTGCTTGTCTTACTGCATGTGGAGTTACAACAACCGGACAGTAAATCCAGAAGGTTTTACAGTTGACAGAACCTCCACCAAGGCTCCATCTACAGAAATACTTAGCTCCTTTGATTTCATTTTAAGTATCCTATAAAAATGTCTTTAAATAGTAATCTTAGCTTTCCTGAAATCTAAAATTGAAATGCAGTTTAATAATTTCTAAACAGAAAAAATAACCTCAAGAACGTTCATAAAAATGCAAGGACTACATTTACTTTTAAAACAAGAAGTAGAATGTCTTTAAACATAAATCATAAGCAACTTTAACAGCCCAGTCACACTAACTAGTTTCAAAATGCTAATTAAAAAGCAAGGATATTCAGAATTACAATCATCAAGCCTTATCTATAACATTTTATTGATATCAAATATGTACATCCGTATGGCTTGCCCATTGTTAAAGGGTTGCCAGGATAACATCATCAGCAATATCCAAAGACAATAAAGATTAATAAATTTAAACTCCTTGCTTGACATAGTTACATATAACATGCTTTTACAGAAACTACTCATGGTTTTACACAACTGAAAACATGCAATTTTTACATAGTTGCAAATAACTTATTAGCTCTAAGTATTTAAAATATCATAATTTTAATTTTTAAAGGAAAGCGATTGCTTTTTGTTCACTTACCAAGACTGTATTGTATCTGTCCTCCAAGTCAGTGATAAATGAAGGAAATGCTGGTTTTGCCAGCTAGTTCAGAACAAACAAGAAAGAAAATTGAAAATTTTTTTCAAATAGCAGATGTAAATACCTATATTTGATCTGGTCACCAAGGCTCCCTTTAGAGTCAACGAACAGAAGCGTGCACATCTAGGCGGCTATTTATGCAGCATCCATGCAGGTGTCAAGCATAGGCCTGATAAATCACATTACTCAAGCTCCAAATAAACCCCAGTTTATTTAAGTGGGAGGAAATCACACAAGTTTTTAAATACCTGGCACTAAAGCTTTTAGTGCTTTTGAGGAAATCACTTATACAATTTGAATATTGTACTCAAGAAATACTAAGAATATTAAGGTACTACATCCATGACTATTTGCAATATATCTCCTGGTAGTAAAAGTCAGTCAGTGAAGTGTGATTAATTTCTCATAACTTTAGCCATCAATTTTTATCCACTTAAAACAGTCACTGACATCTAGTCTTGCAAAATTATTTTCTCAGTGTGAGCTTTAAGCTGTTCTCTCTCTACTGACTATAGAGGGAGCCTGGATGCCTAGAACTTAGGCAGCTCAAGCAATATTAGATTAAAGCCTCCCCATTACTAGTATTACTTAACAACCTTTTATACAAACATACATTGCAAAGTAGCAGTCATAATAAATGACAACTTATTATTATGCAAAGCAAAACACAAACCTCTTTCAATTAATGCCAGTTATGTCTGAAATATTAATTGGAAAATCAAGTCAATCAGTTTCACAGACAAATCTGTCTCTTGATAATATTTTAGCAGGAAGTAGCTTGATTTGCTGATTTTTTTCTTGGGGAAAAAAGAAAGGGACCAAGTCAGAAAAGATTCCACATTAGTACGGGAGCTTTGAGTTGTTCGAGCTTTACACTCAAACACCAATTGGTTTGTTTCCAGTTTGTACTGTTTAATTAATTTTGAAGTAATTTTTAGTATTAGAGGCAGTGGTCACTGGAAATACATCTGTATGATAGTTAATTTTCTTTGGCATATGTGGTTTATATATATAAACACACACGCACATAGGTACACACACGTATATGTGTGTGTAAACATCAAAAAAGGAATGCATGCTTATTTTCATTCTTACTATCTTCAGTAAGTGGATAAACAACTATAAATGTTTTGTGTATATCCAACTTTCCAGTGAACTAGTCTGGCATTAAGGAAAATAGTAATTCAGAAATTCCAAGTAGTCTGGATACATCATAATAGTCAGAAGTTAACAGTCTACGACAGCATTTCATTTCAAGGAACATTAGTCTGATGGGGGAACTATAGTAATTATCTTTAAGCTCAATCTTCACCTGCAGGAATGATACAGAACTCGCAACTGCCTACACAGAAATGAAGCTCTGTGAAAAGTCACCAGCTCACTGACGTAGTGTGCTTTCAAGACAATGCATTATCCACTACAGAAAAGTTCAGGATCATCAGGTTAATAAGAAAAGTAGTAAAACATGAAAGTCACCAGTGAAAGTAAAATTTGTTTACTGGTTGGGACAAGGTAATGTCTTTTCTGATTAGTCACAGTTCACAAAAATGAGAGGGAACTCTGGCGTAACCAAGCTTTTGTCTCATATTCTAGCCACTGCATCTGTACGCGTTTAATTGGAAAACACCACAGTCTGTGTTGGAACAGGTCAAAGGTGTTAAAACCTCAGCAAAAGAAAGATTTCTCACTACTGATCAGAGCAGAAAAAAAAAATCCCAGACCCTATCCTTCTAATAAGATTATAAAGTGTCTTTCAAACTAAACATTTTGAACTGTAAGAATTACTTTCACACTATGGGAGAAATAAACAGGGGAATGATTCTTAACGTAGTCAGAACTTTTTGCTGTGAAGGCTTATAGCGGGCTTGTCTTGTGCCTCAGTACAATAAAAGTAATTTGTTTTCAAATTCAATGGGCTATGTCCTAATTTTCATATTCAAAGCATTCTTATAAACTTCCGTTTACAAGTGCTTGGAATATTTCTGAATAGCAGCAGCAGTCTGATCAGGTGTAGCAAAAATGAAGCAGTAAAATCCTATTCATATCAGCAGTGACATAGTAAAATAAGCCTTGTAATGCTAGAAGAATCATCCTTATTTCACCTAGCATTTCAAGTTATTCCAGATCTTCTTCCCTGCCAACTCATAAACAAATATGCTACTTAAGATTTAGTTGTTGCCTACCTTCCTCCTTTGAGACACGCTGAGGGCAGCAAAGTCATTAAACAAGGATGAATTTGGTGAAGTTAGAGGATCTGTAAAAAGAACACAAACCAACATGTTATATACCCCTAATATTAAAAAGAAATTTCCCGTTTTTAACTTACTTCTGTATGGAAAAAAAAAAACCTTTTGACAAAACTAAGTTTAATAACCACTCAGCTAAAATCCATGGCATTTATTAGATTCTGTGTAACTGCTCATTTGAAATAGAGCTCATTAGCAGAAGCTAGTAAGTTTAATTGCTGCTGACATTAAGTAATGTCTGTCTAACATTTCAAAGCCTTCCCCTCCAGTTACCTGAAATTAGTAATCTTCTGTTAACAATCTTACAAATAATGATATGAATCGTACTTGTCCTGTCACCGTTCTCCATTAATTTCAATCAGAACTAAAGGCAGCAAAAGTCTACACTTTACTACAAGCTTTTTATTGTTTTTTCTTCATCCCTAAGCATCCCTTCCAGAGTTAAAGCACCAAAAATTGAGTAACAATCACAGATCCAACTTTAAACTACAATGTCCATGGACAGAGATATCAAAGTAGCAGGTATCTGCTAGCTGTAAACATTGGTGCTTTGATAAAGTACTTTTTTAATTAATCAACGCTCCTTAAAGGGGTAATTCTACAAGTGAAGCACAGCTTAGGGAAGCAGGGAAGAAAAGGACCTGAGAAACAACAGAATTTAAACTGTTTTCCAAAAGTCAGTCTGGTTTCTCTCCTTCGCATGCATCACCATCACTATTTGGACTGTCACAGACAAACTCTGACTGCATTTAAAACTCAAGACCTCCACTGCCTTCAATAGCTAACTGTTTGGAGGGACAAAAGAAGTAGAATTAATCACAAAACCTACTGGAAATGAACCAGGAGGTGGGGAAAAAAAAAAAAAAACCCAACAAGTTTCAACTTCCTAGCAAGTTAATTTTACAGTAGTTACTACCATGCTCAAAAAATTATAACCCTTCTTACTAAGTAGACTAGCTGCAGGGTCAGACATGCAAATGGATTTCTAGAACATCATTTACACAGCAATTTTTAGAGCAGAAATACGGTTTAAATGTATGTCCTTGCCATAAGGGAGTAGTATCCTCTTCTTTAAAGAAGTTAGTTTGACAGCTATAGCTGAAATAATCTGCAATGCCTGTTATGATGTGGAAAGCAATTCTGAAAAGGGCATTACAGAAGTTCAATCCACCCTCCACAGTAATTTAACGCATATGTTGGCCTGCACTATGGAGACATTCGATTCAGTTGAACATCATGTTCCCAATATCAGGGAAAAAAATAAGACGTAAAGTACTGTTTATAGGACAAATCTTAGTATCTATCAAAATCATCAGTTATATGATAACATTTCACAAAAAACATGCAGCCTAACTTTAAGAATAAAAACCTGTGCATTTGTTCCACACAATAACCTACTTAAAAAGCACAATAAAAATGGATACTACTGTTGAGCAACATAAACGTTTATTTAAGTTATCAGTGCTTTAAAGTGGATATCCAAGCTAGCATTTCACTTGAAGTGACAAGTCCAATAGTATTTTTATTTCCCCCTCTACTGGAGCAAACAGAAAGCTGAAAACTTACAACTTCAGTTTTGGATTACAAGTGATCACACAACACACTACTATTAAAAAACAGTTTCACTGAATCTCAAATCAAATGAGGAAAAAAGCTCCTTTAAATCACAGTTTTCTAAAGTAAACTTCTTATATACTTTTATACATACTACTTAAAAGTACTTACCATGGCCTGCATACTGCTTGGCACTGTCATTGAGAAGGCTAGGAGAGCTGCTGCTATTTGTCATTCTCTGCAGAAACAAAAGACAAAAGCGAACACCTAAAATAAAGCTATAAAACACTAAGTGCTGTCATTAGGGATGACATTTAAAAAGCTTTAAGAACAGACTACAAAACCTGTGCTCATTCCCCATTTAATAAATACTTGAAGCAGACAGTGGTTTGCAGCTGACAAAAACATTTAGTAAAATAAAGCATTTTGCACTAGAGCGATGTAAACCAAAAATTACCACACACCAAAACAAAACACCATCTTCATTAATTTCTTCCAACTTGGAAAGGTCTACCAAACCTATGGTTCTCTTACTGTATGTTGTCAAAATGTTGGATAAGTCAGTTGTTTATCTCCTTTAAACATTCCTTCACGCTGTACTCCTGAAACAACTCCTCCCTTTATTATAGACTATCATCACAACACGAAACTTTTCCAATGAAAAATACTCAAATTGGTACAGCATTTGATAGATTCATTTAAAAAACAAAGGAACCTTTCGAGACCTTTCAGCAAAGTCACATGTTTTTTGTAAGCCAGCAGGACATCTGAAACTCTCATAGGCTCTACCTCCTTCTCCTACTTTCTTCTAGAGATATGGGCTAGCAATAAACTGGACTAACTGAGGTAGTGTTGTTCCAAAAGCCACCACTGCTTTAAACATCTCAGAAGCAGAGATGCTTCAGAGTCTCTTCTTACTCCTGCTTATTATTATTTTCTCTGGCCAGCCTCCCAACAGGAAGAAAAGGTGCAAGAAGAAGAGCAAGGCAAGGTCAGTAAGCATTTCTCCATCGCTGAGAGAGACGACCAGTAATTTGTTAAAATATTCCCTGGCATGCTTTTGGCCCACATCAACCAGGAGTCTCCTGGCCAATATCCAAGAGCTATTCAGCAGTGAAAAGTTTTGAGATCCCTTCAGATAGACAGTTTGCATGCAGCCTGCTTTACCGGCTGAGTGTACACCACCACAAACAGGCCATTTTGTGCCAGCTGGCCCTAAGCATCTAGGAAAGTTTCCAGGCATACTTAATTTAGTAGTCTAGACACAGACTAAGACTCAAAACTGGTCACTGGAGCTGCTCTTTATGCTCACATTTTTCCATGGCCAATCTCAATGTTGGGGGCAGAGGGTAAGAAGCTGTTAGACTTCAAATGTCATTTCATCTATTTCTTGACCGAAAAGATCAACATTCTGAAGTTTGACAAAAGCAGAGGAGAACCAACAGAAGATGGAATGTTATCCAGTATGGTAGAACTGTAAATCTACTGAAATTCAATTTTTTTGACGTTCAAGGTTTTCATGCTACCACTGACTTCATCAGAAATGGCAGCTTTTAATGCTTGTACCTAAAAGAACAAACAGATTGTGTGAAGTAGATTTTATGCAGAAAGCATGTTATAAAAAAGGAAATAAAAAAGTAGCTTGCACTATCAGAAAAATAACTTGAAGAAAGTTTGGGTAAAATTTAGGTACTTCAGCAGGAATCTTCAAATGCTACCCTCTCAACAACCTGCTCAATCCCTCAATGCTTTATTCCCCAAGGCATTATTTCCATTATCTGTGCTCCATTGCTACAGCAAGCTTTCTACAACCTGACTTTCCTGATACAACTCTTCACTCAGTATGAGTATGCAGCACTATATGATGCAGAACTACAGCACATGCAGATGTCCTAGAACAATGTGTAATATACGTACACATGTAAATACCATGTAAACCTTCCGCTTTTTCAAGACCTAAAGGACAAAACCTGACTGCTATATGCTCTTTCCTTAGGTTGATGCCAGGGGTATCCTGTTCCTGAATATACTAAACTGACACAACGTTACTGTCACTAAAAGGGTAGTGTGCAACAATTAATTCTTCACACAAAAAGGACACCTCTATTAAAACAAAGTTTCCTCATTTCTAGACAAGGTAACACTTTAGGAGATGCACACTAAATTAATCTTGCCCAAGTTCAGGGCTGCTCATGCTACTGTCCATTGTCTTCAAAATAAGAATACATTAAAATAAATAATTTCTGGATTACAATAGCTCAAATATTCACACATCTTATTCCCTTCCTGATTAAGCAATGGAAATAGTTTTTCATAAATATTTAAAAAACATAACTATTATGTAACTTTTCTCTTTTTTTGGCCTTCAATACATCCACACTGATCCTTCTAAGAGAAAATGGTTTAGGAAGAATTTCCTCATGGGAACCTTTCAGATATGCAAAAAATTTTTCCAGGAGGGGATAAAGATAGGGTTAATGTCTATTAATATCATTTATATTTTCACAGTAATTTTAATGCAAAATTTAACGGTCTGTCAGAACGAGGATAAACACAGTATTGAGATCTGGGTTGGTATCAATTAAGCATATGGCTTAAACTTGGAACCAAGCACTTTCGTACCATCAGTGTTCTACCTCTTCAAGTACAGGAGTTAAGCATTCATTCAACAGACTTACAATGTGAATAGGTGACTGCAGTGATGAAATCAGGGCTGGTATGATTACTGAAAACATACATATAGTGTGCACAAGACAGACTGCAACAGAACAAATTGTTCAGGATTCTGAAAGCACAGGGCAAACAAAGCCTATAAACATCAACTGTGCTTTTTACTATGTCAAGTCTTGTCTGAGGTGCAAATGTATTTTACATGAAACAGGCTTCTGACGAACCAAAGCTTCTCTCACTGATCTTTGGCAGCTCTTGCTTTAACTGCATGTCAGATATACCTTGAATGAGGTTAAAAACCTCCCCTTCACCACTTGCTTTCATGAATTTTTCATTTTGCTCACTTTTATTACCCATACACAACCTTGTTACCTTAATGTTATTCATAGAGGTTCTGCATAAAATCAGCAAAGGATTTTTAAACTGGTTTAATATTGAAATTTCTAACACACCCAAAAGCATTTAAGTCCTAATGAAGACTGTTCCTGTATCTGATTTTCACCAAGTTAGGATGAAAATGTCTAAAGAGAAAAAGAAATTAAAAGAAAATACATGTACTATCTGCTAGTTGTGTTTTCCAGAAGGCAGTTTTGATTTTAAATTACACTTCTCAATCTCTTCTAATGGTGTTCAACTGTTTTTCATACAAATCCAATTTCAAGGAGAATGCAGACAGAAGAACCTCAAGTCCAAAAGATGAAAGCTCCAGAAAGGTAAGAGCAACCATTAACAAAAGAAGAAAACAACCTGCTTATTCCTATTAAGCCTGCCAGGCAAGGCAAGTGCACATGTTTGAGAGCTTCAGACTTTTTTCAGTACGTCATGACTTTCACCATATGGAAATTAATACAGAGGGACAACTTTGTCATAACCAAGCACCACACCAACGTCACTCAGTTCCATATAAACTCATTTTCTTTGCTTGCTGATTGATACGATTTATTGAGGTTCTTTAAGCACTAGTTAAAATTCAACTAGGCTGACTGGCATACATCCTGCCCCTCTCCCTTTAAAGGAATTAAAATGTTGATTCTGTTCACATCTCAAAAGAAAGCTATGGCAGAACAAAACTGTCACATTCATCCCTGTCCAAGGATTTAACCTGAGGCTTCAGCTTTGAGTTCTTCCACTGTTGAACCTTCCACCAGTAACAAAAGAGAGGCTCTTTAATTTCATGGGAGAACTGAGAAATAGTTTTTCAGAATACTGTGTTAATTCCTGAACATTCAAGCAATTAAGTAACAGGAGGGGAATATGCTCGTACAGAAGTTTTTACTGTTTCTTCAAGCACTAGAATTAAAGTAACTCATCTCCTCTTAGGAAAAATTCTGTGTGAACTGGTACTGTGTCAAAAATGAAACTTTTGTCGAAGTGAATCATGACAGCCTGTTACAATACTAACATTTGCTTTTCAGAAACACTGCAAGTTAAGGTCTTTTTTAAAAAAAAGTATTATTTTCACAGAGACTTTAAGATAACACTGACAACAGATCTGCTGCTTTGAGGATTAGATACTTTTTACAGACTCACAGAGGGGCTGAGGTAGGAAGGGACCTCTGGCCAATTGGTCCAGCCATCCTGCTCAAACAAGGCCAACTAGAGCTGGTTGGCCAGGAACACAATGCAGAGAGCTGCAAGGATAGAGACTCCACCACTTTCCTGGGCGATATGTGACAGTGCTGTCACTCTCACAGTGAAAAGAGCATTTCCTGATGTTCAGAGGGAACCTCCCATATTTCAGTTTGTGACCACTGCCTCTGATTCTGTCAGCGGGCATTGCTGAAGAGAGCCTGACTTATTCTCTTTGCACCCTCCCTTCAGGTATTTATGTACATGGATGAGATCACCTTGGCCTTCCCTTCTCCAGTCTGAACAGCTCCACCTCTCAACTTTTCCTCACAGGAGAGATGCTCCGCTCATCTTCATAGCCATTCGCTGACTCTCTCCATGTCTCTCATGTACTGAGAAGCTCAGCACTCCAGATGCGACTTCAGCAATGCTAAGCAGAGAGGCAGGATGACCTCCCTTGACCTGTTAGCCATGCTTTACCTAATGCAGCCCAGGACACCATTCACCTTCTTTTCAATACTTCCTGGGTGTGGTATGCTAGGAAGAGAAGTGTTACAAGAAATAGTCCCACCTTCTAAAGGTACAGACGACCTTGCCTCCACCCATCTGTGTTCAAGAGCAAAACTCAAAATTACAGGTGCACTTAAGGTTGCTTTGCTTTCATCTCCCTCCACTAAGGTATGTAGTTACAAAATTCTCATCAAGATACAGTATGAATAAAGCTTTGCTTCACATAATTAGATCTAATTTTACACAGCTGATGTTACAAAACTTATCATAAGTGAGGGTATTTGCTTTTTTCTCTACCTCTTTCTTTTTCCCAAAATACATAAGAGAGAGTATTTGATCCCTTTGTCTCCATAATTCCCACCTTAACCCTCCAAAAATAAGCACTTTCCTCAGGATCATTCCTGTGCTAAATATGTTCTCTCAAAATATTTTGTAGTATGTCACAAGCTATACTTTTCATCTTAATACTGTTCTGCTGGAACTATATTTCAGAATATTTCTTTGTAATTTTTAGAATAATGTTAATTGGACTATAAAAGAAGTCATCCTGCAAAAGAATGAGATTTGTCACAACCAAGCAAATCATTGTTTAGTTGTCAGATTCTGTGACGTATAAAGGGTGATACCTTTTGCTTTCCTTTCTAAACAATGCCAAACTTGTCATTGACAGCATATTTGGCACCATCTACAGCATGTCTCACTCACAACTGTTTGAACTTGAGCAACTGGATTTCTTGAGAAAGTATTATGTAAACAACTGCATCATTTTATATTTAAAATAGTATGCCTGTAGTTCCACTCAGTTCTCAACAGTTAAAAATTGAAGACATTTACAAGCTTCTGTGCTATAAGAGAGTTTTATTACTCAACTCTTGGCAGATGCAGCAACGGGAACAAAGGTCTTTGTATTTATTCAGCTGCAAGGCTTTGAAGTGAGCATGGTCTCTACTTCTTAAGCATTTGAGGAACACTTGGTATACCAACATTAGCATGGTGAAAACAAGCAAGACCAATTCTCCTCCACTGCTTGGCCTTGCCAACTTTAATACTGAAGACTGTTAGGTCCTCTTTTATTTTGATTAGAGTGACTAATTGAAAAGTTGTGATTCTTTGATTCTTGCTTTCTACACTACCTGCAATACAACAGAAATCACGTGGTTATAAATCTCACCCTGTCAAAATAAGGAAAACTGGATTTCTGTGAAGTAACACACATGAAGACACCTTCTACTGCTTTATGCTCATACAATTAATTGCTCAATTCTAATACAACTTTAGATGTTTTAACATCAAGGTACTCCTCTGCCCCATCCTGCTACAAACTCCCCCTAATATTCACGTATCCTTTTACCATCCCAACATCATACTGCTAAAGCTCCTTCCCACACCACCTGTATCTTTGATCAAGCCTTGAGTTAGTCAAGCACTAATGCCAAAGGAACAGAGACACCAGCCAGCCAAGTGGCACATGCAGAGCGACTGAGCAAAGGGCCAAGCATCAGAGGCATCCTGGCCAGCCAGCTCCTGCCTCCTCACTGCTGGGAAAGCCAAAAGCAATGAGCTGCCTCTTGAACCACACCTCTGACTGTCTCTTGGCTGCTGCTGCTATGCCAAAAAGAAAAAGAACAGCTTCGAGGACAGCATGCAGCCTGTGGGCCATGTGTTGCGCAGGCCTGTTCTGCTATTAGTTAGAGAAGGGGAAAACCAGAAAATACATGCTTTGATAAGCTGGAAGCCAATACTGCTAATGTAGTATATGAAAGCACACACAGAGTCAAGCAAGAAAAGACACATGAAACAAAACTGCTATGGGAAAATGCAAAGCAATGAGGACAGGAGGCTATTAATCAATAGGAAAACAGTTAGAAACAACAGAACAGGCCAACAGGAAGCAATGAAAGGTTAGCTAAAAGCAAAGGCCTTTGAGATAGAAAGAGTGGAAGGATAAGGCAAAGAGATATTTTTCAGAAAGGAAAACAAATAAGAATTAGAGCTGTGGCTGCTTCAAACATCCTGCCTCTTCCAAACTGTAGCAAGGATTTTTACTACTTTTCCCCACTGCAAACTAAGTGCTGCCATTAACTGCATCTTTACCACTAATCTAACTCCAACGAGATGTTCCAGATCTCATAAAATATTCTTCAGCAAATACAAATAAAATCTCAGAGTCAGAAATATCCATTCTGCAGAAATGTTGACCACTAGTCACCTACATTACTTATGATGAAAGACGTACATCTCCTCCCCAATTCATCACGACCCAATTCCACTTACTTTCCTTCCTTTTGCTGCTCACTTAGCACCACAGCACTGATTTTGCACTACACAAAAACATGATGATTGCGAAATTTGCATGCAGCTTTGCTTGAGGCAATTTGGCTCCATCATCTATGAGTCACGATAACCCCAATATACACAACTACATACTCTTTCCAACAAATTCTGGAGATTAATTAGGTACAGTCAAAAAGACGCATCTATCGAATCCCCGATGATTATGTTGGAAGGTATCTAGAGAATAAAGCATGGACCGCAGAAAGATTACCTCATGGTAGAAGAAAATGAGCATTACCCAGTCAGAAGAGACTGACTCTATTACTATCTTTTCTCAATTGAGGCCAGTTAAGCAATTTGAACCAAGCTTTCTACAAGTGGTCATTAACTCTATGTCTCACCTTCCAGCCATACAGGTTAATTTGAAAAACTCTGGGGACTCTTGTTTACCAGCACTGGGGAAGGTGGGGGCGGGAGGGGGGGAAGCTGTTTAAATGCCATCCTTTTTATTCCCATGCCTCTATAAAATGCCGACTACTTTCTTCTTTCATAAGGGAAGTATTCCACAGAGTCAAATACAATAATGGTAACCTGTACAGGAAAGCCAAGGCCAACTAACAGTCTTCAAAAGAAAGATATGACCAGCATAGAGGAGTAAGGCACGGAATGTAAAATTAACACTCAATGAACTACCAAACGGATGTTCATTATGCATGCACCACGTATCTTGTGTCCTCGTAAGTCCCACTTATAATTTTTCCACTAAAAAAATTATACATTGTTACAAGGAATACAATTCAATATTTAACCTTAAGGTTGCATGAGCGACATAAACTTAGCATTTCTTAGCATTCAGCTGTATCTTAGCAGTGTTTTTCTAGCAGTGCGTTTACTTGTATGTTTGTGTGATTCCCAATTTTAAAAAAGCAAGCTGAAAAAGTTTCTTTGTATTGCATCACTGATGCTTCTATTTGTGAACTACACAGATCCATCAGAGATGACTAAGTAGCTCACAGATGGAACTGGTGCTTTCATTTGCAAAAGCCAAACTGAGAGGCTAATGAGATATTTTGCAGAAGACTTCTGATGGTACAAGACTAAATTTCTGATATCTTTAGTTTGATTCAAGCACCCGGAGAGAAATAGGCACATGGATCTATTCTCTCCATCCCACTTTGCCCCAGCTTCACATTAAGCTAACTTGTTTCTTTATCCCAATTTCTGTGCACTTCACTTGTGCAATTCCAGTCCCTGTTCTCTGAATGTCCCACTAACGTCACATCTCAGCTCCAGTCCCTCTGCTCAGCCTTTCCTAATTCCTTATTCATTTATCTTCAGCTCAGTTTCTCTAAGCCCACAGCATGTCTCTTTTCCCTTATACACCCTTCTGCTCCAATTAACACAGATGCAGCTCCCTCTTTCAGTAAACACAGATCCATTTCCCGGCTGCTTCAGTCTGAAGTGGAAGAGAAGAAAATGAAGCAGATCAGCATTCCTGCTCGGAGTTCAGGCAAGGCCTACATTAGGCCAGAGCTTTAAATGCAGGAATGTACTCAAGCTGGAACATGCCAACGTAGACTACATCTTTGGGAAACCATTTAACATCTAGGAAGTCTCCAGTGGGTCTATATAAACCAGTTCTGCAAAGGTTTAATCAAGTGACAAAATCTGCACAAACTTTCATAGACAGGGCAAAAGGTATATCCTTGACACAACCAGCAACCTATCAGATCTAAATTCTCCGTTCCAAACCATAAAGCATTAAAGTAAAAGTCATTAAGATTTTTCTCTTGCCTTGTTCTCCAAAGGGCTGATGGACATAGGAAACCTTATTCCAAGCGGCTAAACTTTGTCAGTATGGACTTAATTTGGAAGCTGACACACAATCAAAACAGACAGCATTATGAGCTTTACCTACATAAACAAAAACTTAAACTACATGATTCAAAGGAAAAAAGAAATCAATATAAGAATGCTTTTTAAACTACGGCTTAATGCCTGTAAGCACTTTCTCAACCCTAATAAAATCTTTCTTCAGGAGTAATTTTCCTTAGCCTCCAATGGGTAAGAAGCACATCAATTTCTTGCTTTTTGTCAAAGAGAAGCACAATGCCTTGACTGTAATCTCACAGGCATTAGTAAAGTATTTTAAAATCCTATGAGTATTCATGTTAGATACATGCCTTATTATCTTTCTAGAAGAAACAGTTCTAATGAAAAATTTTAGAAAACACTGGTGTTGCTGTAGAACACAGTTCAAGGATACAAAACTTAATAACTTTGCACTGAAAGGATAAAATTATGTGATCTCAGTGACACCAAAACTTGTAACTGTACATATCAATCAATAGCAATAATCTTCTATGTACTATTCCAGCTTCAACAGCACACTTTGGGATCAGAGGTTAAAATTTTTCTTTTTAAACCATGCATCACTGAGTAAACATTTCCATAGTTTTGCAATTCTGTTGAATGAAAAAATCCAGCCTTCTTGAAAACATGCAGTAAAAAAAATAAATAAAAGGGAACACACCTAATTATTTCCCACCTTTTGCTGAGTTATTTTTCAATCCATAATACAGCCACAATTGAGATCAAAGTAAGCTCACAAGGAGAGTTTCCTTGATATAAAAGAAGAGAGTTGTTGTCAGGACTAAGAGCGAACTGATGGACTTGTGCTCTCTTTCATTTACCAGAAACTGGTTTGTTAAACCTCTGAGTACAGGGAGAGACCATCTTCTTTTCAGCTTTTAAAAAGCATAACAGTTTGAGGGAGTTATTATAGTACTTCATGTGTTAATTAAAAAGATACTCATCTAAGGTTTAAAATATGACAGCCTTTTGCTGTCATAAATTTTGCATGCTACTACCTACACAAATTTCACCTCACGGGAGTTTCTCTGCCAACATCTACAGTACACTATAAATACAAGAAAACATTTCAGAAGATTTAAATGTGAATTCAACATCACCAAACATCAACAGAGCTTGAGTTTAAAATCCTGAATTTTTTGCCTTGTAAATTACAGGTTCAAATTTTGCTTTAGTGACTTTTGATCTCTGAAATGCTTCAAACTCTAATTTTAATATATTTAATAAAAAGCTATCAAAATTAGCTGTAAGCCTAAAAAGAAATCTAGGAACACAGATAATACATTTGGCAAAACTCAGTGCAACAGCTCAGAGAAGTATCAATAAAAACAGACTAATTTTAAAGCAATGACACCGTTTTGTTTCTATTTGCAAGAATTAAGTGAGTATATACTATGTATATCCTAAAAGACAAAGGTGTTAGAAGGCTCCGTTTTTCCCGCCTCTGGAGCCGTTTACCCTTCTTGTTGTAAGGCCAGTCAAAACTAAGGAAACATTATGCAAATCACTGCTATTACCTGCATCATGGGATACTTTGTTTCAGCGGGATTTCCAAATCCATTAACGCCAATGAAGCTGGTGCTAAAGTAGGAATCTGTGAGGCTAGCATCAGCTAACCCACCGCCATCTATTCCAGGAACTAAAAGAAAAAAAAAGAAAAATGTTTTATAAAAAATTTAGTTCACCACGGGTTTATTTGCTAGTGTATATCTTCATTTCTTGGTTTTGGTTTCGGTTTTTTTTTTTTTTTTTTTTTTGGTTTATTTTTTTTTTTTTTTGCAAGGGGGCAGAATAGGAAAAAGTTAGTTATGTTGTTTCAAACCCATCTTCTCAGCAAAACATCTGAAAATATTAGTGCACAGAAGGAGAAGGAAACTTTATGAAACAGGTTGCTAACTGACAGCATATACAGCATGAAGTTACAGCACAAATGCAGAAAGAGACCGAAAAGTGAAAAGCATTGACAGAAACAATGAGCTTGAACTTCAGAAACAAGAATAACAAGGCAAGTAATTATATCAGAAAGAAAATAAATCAACTAAAAATCAACTAAGAAAACCTATATTCTTGCAAAGTCATCTTGGAAATATATCTGTCAAGTAGAGATCTTAACAGGATGTACTGGTTGTCTTAAAGGGTTACAGACAGAAAACATGCACTTAGAACTATCTCAAGTCCTTCTACATAAAGCACAAAAATTTTAAAAGCTTCCATAAGAGCATAAGACTATTTTTGTTATCTCATACTTCATAAAGCGGCAACAATTTTATGAAATGTGGCCAAAAAACTCTTGGACTGAAAGCAAATGTGAGTGATGTAAGAAGAAATTAATTCCTTGTCTAGAAAAGAAAAAGCATCCTGACATACAGGTACACTACTTTAACCACAAATAAATTAATTCATTAATTCAATACAACAAGGCTACAGAGAACAACGAAAAGCAATCATAACTAGCACAAAACACTCGAACAGGTACTACTTTGATATTAAAAAAAAAGTTTACAATAGTATACAAGCTGCAGTTCAAATTAAGCTTCCACAAAAACACCCACAGCAATTTAGAAAGACACTAATCAGTATGGCCAGGCCACTGCAAGCCAACAGGCATGAGTAATTGGTAGCTCCAAGGTAGGAAGGCACACGTCCAACTCAGAAGAACATCCTGTACCAAACTATCCGACTTGACCTTCTGGGAGGACTCACAGCCAGCCAGTGACACCAGGAAACAACTTCCTGATACTAATCCTCAAAGGAAATAAAATGCAACTTTGTGGCAGAGCTAAAGGAATGCCGATTATAACCCCTCAAATTTCATCAGAATGGGAATTTTCCCTCCAAAAGAAACTGCATAACCTGGTGAGCTATTTCCATGCTGTAGAGACAGGAAAGAGCAAAGCAGCACAGCCAGATGAACTCATGGGAAGGGCTGGAAGAAGAGAATGACTAGCAACACCCGTACTACAGACGGATGGAAACGCTGCCCAGTTGCACCCCCTGAGACTGGGGCTGCATGAACTGGCCAAGCAGGGTTACACCAACACCACAAATAAACCAAATACTGCAGCTGCAATACAGACCAGCTTTGCAAGTGAAAAAGTTTCTTAAAGTATTGCCACCAAATCTAGAATGTTATTTGTGTACTCTGCAGGTTTGAGGTAGGCACCTACGGAACTTTAAAGATGCTAATTACTAATGAATTGCAACACAATTATTGGGGGTTTTGAAATTTAAGAAGTTAGCTAAGAGAGTAGGAAAATAAAACTCTCACACACCATCCATGCCCTATATCCTCCTTCATAATTTCCAAGGAGTAGCCACACAGAAACCTCAGAAGTCATCTCGCTACATTCCTGAAAAAGGCAGCTTTTTTGCTTTGCCTTTTAAACATCTGTCCTTCTTTTGCCTTCATTTGGGAAATTTACATTCAAAAGCCTAAGAAAATTATTTTATGGTGAAACTATTGTGTCAGAGAAAACAGTAACATCTGCAGCAATGCCAATTACTGCCTCATTCTGTGTGCTACAGTAAGTCCCAATCTCACACTGCTGAAGGTTAGTATTTTAACACAACCGTTTTCTGGCACCATGAAAAATACTAGCACTCATTCATACAACAAAAACAAACAATAGCAAATCCATGTTTAATTATGAATAGTATCACTCTAGTTTGTCCATAAATTATTCAAGGTTTACATTGTGTTTTTTATTTATTTAAAAATGCATTTCTGATATAGTTTTCTCTGCCTGCATTTCAGTCATTATAAGAAACTGCTGCAGTTTTATGCTATGTTCTGACCATAAAAGACAAGAAAAACTGTTTAATTTCCGGGAACTACTGTCATTTCAAGGTACACTATATAGTTTCAGCAGTATATCTGCTATTTCATTTTATACTTCTGTCAGAAACTCCAGATTCTACTTAAGTTTTACACGGAATTCTTCAGCCTCTGTTAAAGAATTAAGAAATAACCAATTCTTTCCGCTTTTCCCCCTGCTTCTCACTATGCTAGAGTTGACAGAAGGATCCACGTAACTTCATTTCTCTGTTGGGTAAATACAGTTAATGGGAAAAAAAAATCTTAAAACCAGAAAGAGGCAAGTGAAAACTTTTAGGTTTCACCACACTCAGCAGCAAGGCATGCAAAGACCCCTCTGCATGAAGAAACCCCAGAGCTGACCACCAGTGACTCAAGACAGTTGGCACAGCTGCAGTTACCCAAAACACTGGAGCTGGTGCAGGTAGCCTTGCTAGGGCACAAAAACAGCACAAAGTTCTCTGTTCCTACTCTGGCTGAAGCACCCTCGGTGTCAGGTACCCCAAGCTGAAAGCAGGACCAGGCTTTGCACAGCAACCCCAGAGCCAAGCAAGGCTGAAGAGGTTGCTGGAAACCACTAAGATGATCTTTGACACTTCTCCAATGCTGCTGCCTTCTCACTGCTGGTATTTGCTCTACTAGTCAGTCTAAACCACTTAAAGCTGCTCAAAGCTACAATTTAGGATGTTGGCACACTGATACCTAACTGGGTACTCCACATAGATAAAAGAAAATCTTCTGGACTAGTCTTCATACAGACAGGAAAAACTGTCTCTCTACTGAAGTGCAATGGTTTGACTATGCCAATCAGCCTCCTTGTGGGGTTACCACAAACTGCTGTACTCCAGCGCTCACCTACCATTGCACCACTAAATTCTACTCACGTTCCACCTGCTGCACTAACCATAGTTATTTCAGGGTGACTTTCAACTATGAGGCTTCTATTGTCCTCTTCTAAATGGTCTATAAACACACAAGAAAACATACTCTGCAGGAACAATCAAAAGCAAACCAGCAGAAGTAAGCTCCCTGGAGCAGAGAGGGGGTTTCCTGGCAGTAGCTGATATTTAGAACAGAATGCTCTAGAAGTACAGCTAAGTACAACTATTGCCCTCAAGAGCAAGCTCAACACCAGCTTCCTTAAACTAACTTCCCTATAGTAACAAAGAAGAAAATTAAGACTAACGGAAAAGATATAGTTTACACAGGTAGAAGGAAAAAAATGCAATTCCTGCATTTCCTGTAGAACAAAATAAGGGTGTTCACTCCACACACCATTTGTGTTCAAAGAAGGGATGTTCAGCTGTTACAGTGATGAAAGCTCAGCAAATACCTAAGCAGCCAAGGCAGTTTTACTGTATCTGGCACCTGGCCTTCTCTATGAGAAGTAGAAGGCTTTTATCCTCCTCCTGCCAAACATTTGGCAAATCATAAATTCTCGCCTGCTTCTGGAAGACCACAGTAGTTCAGAGGACTAAAAGTGACTTATCATAAGCAATCCATAGGAGAAGGTCTTCAGAAGCGGGCACACAAGCAGTGTGGTGTTAAAAAAAAAAAAAGTCTAAACTGGAAAAAGATGATCTTAAGTGATCCATAGTTTTTATTCTCATGTGTATACTAATTTACATCAGACTCTGCATTTGTTTTGTCTGTCTAAATCTCTCCTTTATAACAATTGCAAGCATACACTTCCAAACTCTCTGAACACAGTGCTATTAGAATGACAAATAGAAAACTTCCTGGGGCTTAAGTCTTTTCTTTTTTAAAGCACTAATTGTAATTATATGCAAGCAAGTTTATAGCATTTTATTCTTGAATTGGCCATTTTTGTCAAAGACAGTGCATTGAAGTTGTATGTGTTTTCAACAGGCTCTTCCTTGGGGAGAAGTAGCAACTTCCTTATAAAAGTAGAAAGGTTGACTAGGCAGGTCTGAGAAGAAAAGATGGATATGCAAGGGAACAGCTAGGAATCCAGTGGGGGAAAAGAAGCTAACATGTTACGTAAGTACATATGTGAAAACAAGAAGAAATTTCTAAATTCCATCAATATTAAAGCCAGAAGTTACATTCTGGCAATTCTGGAAAGAAATTAAACATCTTGAGAAATTCAGAAGACATTTTCTACTTTTTATACACACATTATCTAATAATTTTTTGCTTCGTGAGTAACACTGCAGCTTAATGTGACAACTGCAATTAAAAATAAATACATTCTTATATAATTCTTCTCCCACAGAATTTTAGCAGCAAGTAGGCTTCCCATCAGATGCAGGCAGCAAAGAGGGGGGAATAAGAAAAATTTAAAAAAAAAAAAAAACAAAAAAAAACACCACAGAAAACAAAAACCAAAACCACTTAAGTTATTTTTGCCTTACTTATTACAAAGACCTTTTTCAGGAACAAAGAATCTCATCACAACTTAAGTGCTTGAGTACTACTGTGGTGAACTCAACACACATACTTCAACAGAATCAGCAGGTTTCAGCTGGTTTTAATTTAATGCTTGGCTTTTCTAATACTACCATTACCTGAATACTAACATCACCTGAAATACAGCATTTCTCATATTTTCATTCTAACATTTTACTAACCAGTAAACAAATACTGTAATACTCTATACTGCTTCTTCACTTAGTATCAGCGCTGATCGTCTCTGAAACTGTTCTTAATATAAAAAAGGATCCTTTACCATAATGTGATATATTACCTCACAAATGAGTAGGCTAAGGAAAGATCACAACAGATTTTTGTTGACATATTTTTCAAAACAACAATTCAAACATTTCATAGAATCATAGAATCATAGAATGGTTAGAGTTGGAAGGGACCTTCAAGATCATTGAGTTCCAACCCCCCTGCCATGGGCAGGGACACCTCCCACTAGAGCAGGTTGCTCAAAGCCCCATCCAGCCTGGCCTTCAACACTTCCAGGGATGGGGCATCAACAACTTCCCTGGGCAACCTGTTCCAGTGCCTCACCACTCTCACAGTAAAGAACTTCTTCCTAATATCTAATCTAAATCTCCCCTCTTCCAATTCAAAACCATTACCCCTCGTCCTGTCAGTGAGGTAATAAAACATGTATTGAAATAATTTTGCTATCAGCACTGTTTAAAAAACTGTAATACTACTATTTTTATGCTGTAAAATGCATATATATTTATAGGGAGAGAGAGGTAATCTTGGTATAAGCTCCCAGCACAGCAACAGTGCAGGCACTTTTCACCTCAACACAGCTTGGTAAACCGAACCACAGGCTCATTGCATACATGTGCATACAAAGGACAAGGTGTTATCTCAGCTAGATATAAAGCAGTAAGAACTACTGCTTTGCCATATCTCCAGTGGAATTTTACACAGAGATAACTATCCTAATACTGAGACAGGAACAATAAAACTTTTATACAAAGCCTATCTACGGCAAGTCATTTAAGACTTGTGCCCTTTTAGTCTCCTAGAAGCACCGAGGTGTCAGAGGAGCTTATGCTTGTCCTACTTTGTTTTATACTGACATGTTTGTATCAGGAAATGATCGTGTGCTTGAGGTGCTGGCCTCACCTGTACACCTCTGCACCAGTTCACAGGCACTATACACAGTAGTGTGTATTCACTCTCTTTCTCTTCAGTCCCACTACTGTCGTAACTTGCTAGGAAAAGTGGGTTCTCTGGTGGTTTTGTGCCTCTAATTTAATGCAATGTTTCTGAAACACAGACTAGGAATCACTGAACTAGAGACAACAGACAAAGAAAGAGAAATACACCCCCGGGCACGGGAAGCAAAAGTAAAAGCACACGCCTGGGTTAGGATGCCGTGACGGAGAGTGCAGTTGGAGGGCAGACAGCACAAATGAACCAAGTTGGCTGAAAAGCAGACAGGAAGCAAAACAGTTTGGGAAATGCTGCCTTATTTACAAACACTCCCACTAGGCAATGAGATATTCACCGGCAAGCAAAGGAAAACAGCAATCTTTACCATTATATTAAATGACTGGGTTGTCTTTTTTCTTTTCTTTTTTTTTTTTTTTAATTTATCTCACATACCATGCAAACATCTGATAAAGACCAAATAAAAGGATAGTTGCCATCCTTTTGCTCTGTAAAAATATTGGTAGAGTCTGGAGCAGCAGGACTCCTCCTTATGGACCAAGTCCAAAAGTGCAGTGATAACACAAATTAAAATTGATACTTTTTCCAAAAGAGTCATCAGAGCTACTCCGTTATCAGAAACAGCAATTCAAAGTAATGCAATTACTTAATATCATAGTTTCCAGAATTAACCCTCTTCAAAAGCATTCACAATTCTTTAAATATTGCATCAAATTATTCAATAAACCGCATTAAATTTTTCAAAGTACATGATGAAGCTTTTGTTTTTAATAGCCTCCCTGTACCTACAACCCAACTTTTGAATATATAAATATTGTACAGGATGTAGGCAGATAACCTAAACAAAACGTTAGGACGTTTTTCACAACAGTGGGGGAGGACACATAAAAGAAAGGAAAAGTCTTCCTGCCAGTTACATCAGCTTTAGATCAACTGAAGTTGCGCGAGGCTACCCACAGACTACAGGAACTGCATATCACATAACCAACCCAACAACAACTTGTACAATGCATGTCTCTACTCTCACTTTTGTATATCTGTACTTTGTTTCTAAGTCTCTAATCTCAAATTATATAAAAATTAAAAAAAAAATAAACAGTCAGGGGTAAAGGTTGTTAGGAAGCAAATTAAAAAATAAAAATACATTCTAAGCACAAAATATCTTTGAATATCAAACAAAACAAACATATCATCATAATTTCAGAATTTTAACTCCTGAAAGACTCACAGAATGAGCACGCAGATATACACAGAGCAAAATCTACTCCAACTCATCTCCAATAGACAGCAACTCACCGCACCATTTTTTTCTATCATTGTAATGCATTACATTTTTACTAGAAAGCAACAGATCAGAAAAACATCAGCTTACTATCTAAATCCTTCCACTGACCCCCTTTCCATCAGCTGCCTCATGATTAGTTTTTCTGCTTTTGAGGTTCTAAAGAAGTGCTTCTGCCTGTGTTTATCAACCCATCCTCGCTTACCATTTGTCCACTTTTCCCGCAGCAGTCTAAATTTGCTTCTAGGTCGTTCCCTACACATTTAACTCTTTCTGAGCTGGTCCCCAAGGTCACTATTTTCTGGGCATTCAAATCGTTCCTGAAGGCCCACTCCTATAGTGATACCTACAAAAAAACAGTTATCTAATACCTGCTAGATAAAAACTAAATGGGGATGCTCTGTATCTTAAAAAAACATTATCAAAGCTTCAACTTACTAGGATAAAGCATAGAGAGTTTGCTCATATAATGTTAACTATACCCCACACACATTCCTTTTCATCTTTGCCTTTGAAGCAGAAAAACAATTACAACAGTAGTAGTGCTTTCTTAACATTTTTCAATACCCAACACACGGTGGTACCCTACCAGATAATAATTACCAGTACTCCTCAGGTATCTGTAATTCCTGTGGAATATTCCTGTGTTAGAACCCACAAAGTATATAAACAGATACAGTAAGTTCCAAAGCTAATTAATAGCATGTTTGGTTTTTTTTAAAAAAAAGTTTCAGAACTAAAACTGCCCCTCAAAGTCCAATATAACTTTGCAGATTGACAAATCTTTCCTTTCCTCCTTTCTTTTTCATTAGCTCCCCTCAATAATTTTCCTCCCCATTTCAGTTCCACATGAACATGAAAACGCAGAAAGAAAATCCATGTCTATAATCTCCTGATTTCTGAAGTTGCCATATGATACAAAAAGTTATTAAGTTAAATCATTAATTTTCATTTTCTGCCATGCATCTCTAACTGCCTATTGGTTTTAGTTGTCAATTCTCATTTGTCTCTGTCTCCAAATGTCCCAAATGTCTCTTCAAGTCCCAGAACTGTCTCCCCATTTCTTAAAAATATTCAAAGCAAAACAAGATGAAAATTGTACCATCTATCAACTCCTGGAAAAGGCATCAGGACAACTAAAAGGGAAAACATCTTTCTAAAAAGAAAACCAAGGTATATGACAACTAATACAGTATCACTTGCAAAAAGTACTAACAGGTTTGGAAAATAAATTCTCATCCATACGCCTTTACTATAATACCTATTTTTCTATATACAAGCAAAGAAGAAACAAACCCAGCGGAAAATTACTAGTTTGTGACATACCACAAGTATATTTATATTTAGAAGCTTGAGATAACTGTCTGTTTCTAAATGCTTCAAGTTGTAAATACTAAAATGCTACCAAGGATAAGAAAAATCCATATTTAGAATAATCCTGACCATTGTTTCATTGCATTAAGAAGTGTAATCCAACAGATTACCTTTAGTATCTGTTTTGCTGAATAGCTTATCTTTCTATTTTTTTATTATATCCATTGTTTCATTTTGTTTAAAAATGAACAGACTGGTAAAGAATGAAACACCTTTTAAAAAGCAGAAAATATAGAAACGTATAGGTTTTTCCAAGCCTTGAATAGTTATGGATTTCACAAAACCTTAGCTGCAGTGCTGACAAAGTTAAGCACCAAGCTACTGCATACAGAGTTACTAAAGTGGTGGCCACTATCCACCAGGTAACTTGCAGATGGCACACTGTGCGAGACCGGCCATAACGCTTGTATTTGTCCAACACAACCCAAGCCTTGGTGCTCCTTGCCACCTTCTCACAGATTGCCAACAAAGTCTATTCACAGACAGGCTTTCTCAGCAGCCACGGGGAATCACAGAGCGAGGCCACTCCAGGAAGCACCGCGGGCACTTCAGGGAAACACAGGCTGCATTTCAACAGCAGGTTTCCTAGGAAAATTTGGAGAAAGGCTTTCTGGTGGAGAACCAGACGAAAGGGTCTCAGGAGGAGAGGGAGAGCACACTTCTGGCCCGGGGACCTGGGCCAGCAGCAGCACCGCCGCCGTGGCCAGCTCCTCGGCCCGCGCCTCCCAGGGCAGCAGCGCCCACCCACCGCTGCTGCCGCCGCCGCCGGGCCCCGAGGGCACCGGGAGCTCCCCGCTCAGCGCCTCCGCTTCGGTCGAGTTTATAGGAATCAACGAGAAGATGAAATCGTGAGTGCTATGTACCATGTACTTTATGGCAAAAAGCAGGGTGGAAGTTAGCAAACGCTTAGAGCCATACCTCAGCTAGTCTCTATCAACAGAAAATACGATGTCTACATGCAAAACAACATTACATTTGTTAAATTGCTCAAAAGCTAACAAATACAATTGAGGCTGCCCGCGCAATTTTAACTTGTCCAATTTATGGATAGACACAATATGTTTTAACACTACAATAACATTCATCTCTAGATCTTCTCCCTCAGGCAGCATCAAGAAGGAACAGCGCCCTAGGAAGGAGCCAGCAGCACGCAGCACAGCAGGCTGCCCATTTGCTTCTTACAGAAGTTGGAAAGCTCCAAACAAAACAGAAAACAAATATAAGAGGAGAATTTTTTTTCATGCTATTATGACCCTTACCCATCCTTGCCTAGACTATTCCTTAAAATCCTATTAATCAATCGTATCTTCCCCCCTAAATGCCAAGCAATGGTCATTTCCCCACCTCTGCTCCTTCTACAGCCTTCTCAGACTAGGTAACTACGCTCACTGGGCTGGCACATGGGACATGCACATATTAGAAAAGCACCATGTACAGGTTTTGGCAGTTAACAGATCCAGGAGAAACTTTGTTCTGTTCTTTTTTATTTTTATTTCTTTTATTTATTTTTTTTATCACAGAGGTTCTATGTGAAAAGGATTATTTATTCAACTTTAGACAGGTAATAGCAACCACATTTCCTATTTTGTAGGCAGTCAGCTGGCCATCTTAGGCCCCACAGATGAAGTAATGCAGAAGGCTGAGCACTCACAGCTCTAAGAGGTAGAAACCGTGTTTTGAACACATATGCTCCAAACACCAAGTTTTTGGGGCGTGAGGGGCAGCTGGGGTAGCTTGAGAGCAGGCAGAGCTCATTGGCACAGCCAGTCTCGTTCCTCAAGAACATAAAAAGCCACACAAGCAGGCCAAAGCCACATTTAGCCCACTACCTCATCCCTGACATTGGACAGCAGTGGGTATAGGCACCAAAGCATAAGCGCAAGGCAAGGATAAAGCAGGATTTCCCAGTAGTCTCTCAGCCATATGTAGAAGAAGATGAGTCTGATTCAGAGACAATTTTTTTTCACATTTAATAATCTTGAGCAGAGCTTTCTTCCAAGAATATCTGATCACTCTTGGAATCCCTGTCAGATGTTAGTATCCAAAACCTCTATGGCACAGAACAGCTAACCACATGTCATGCAAGAAACTTCTCTTTAGCTCTGAGGAAGTCACCTGCTCCATGTTCAGTCACTTAATGCCCTTGTATTGAAATACGTCTGCACTGGAGTATTTACTATATTTTCACTGTTCGTCTTCTCCTTATCACCCAATTTTCCTATCACCTATATTGTGAAAATAAGTCAGCATTTGGGGAGCCTTTGTGATTACCACAGAAAAACCTATAAGTAAATTAATAATCCCATACTCAAAGCAGGATTAGAGTAACGCGCATGTTGGAATGAGGCACTGACCCACTTTTAACAATAAATAGGACTACACAGTTAATTAGTCAATGAGCATTATCTGCTCTGTGCTCTGAATGAGGCTGGGGTCCAGTGAGGAAGGCAGAAGAGTGTGTTACATCCACAGCTGCGTAACTGAAGAGTACCAAATATTTCTGAATTGGGGAAGACAGTCAGTGAGACTGCACAGGCAAGTGATTGTTGGGAATTCCCAATTTCTTCATCTTTGTATCAGAATTTTATTATTCAATACAACTTTGTGTATTACATCCTACATCCATAGAAATAAAACTTTCATTCCATCCATTTGGAAATCATATTGTTAACACCACAGGTCATCAGCAAGGTAAGGACTTTTGACATTAGCTTGTCAGTACCTATACAGATCAACTTCAGATTTTGCACAACTGTTTTCCTTGCTTATTTCACAAGCACAGAGTGAAGCAAAGACACTTAGAAGCAAGATGGGGCTCTTCAACTTGTAATTTCTCTCTCCTTCCTTTCCTTACTCTTTTTTCTAGTTAGTCTTCCTGTAAGATCTTCTTCCACCAGTCCAAGCTTTTTCCTCCTATAACTTTAAGCATGGTACATCCCCAGCAGGAAATCACTGATAACACCAGAGTGGGTTTGTCCACTCTTGGTGCCCTCCGTCTTCTCAACAGGTGCAACTGCAGAGAGCTCACATGGTTTTAAACGTCTGACACATTCTACAGAAGCCAGCTTTTTAAAATCATTTAACTTCTCAGCAGTATCAGCCTCTGATTTAGGGTTTGGGAAAACTTTGGAACTCTTTCTTACAAGAACAGCCTCTATACAGGAGCTTTTACCCCCAGGCCAAATTACATACCCTGCCCCTAAACTCGAACCCCCTAGTTCAATAGATTTTAGTAATTTCCTTTTGCATAGGGAAAAAGTGCCTTAAGTTTGTCCAAATGAAAAATGAACAAAGACTGCCTTATCACTGCTGAATCTCTCCAAGATACTTCCACCTGGAATTAAAAAAAAAAAAAAAAAGGCAGGCAAGAAAGACTTCAGCTTGAACAACTGAAGTTTGACATGATCAAACGATGATCAAAATCTGAAAATAGTGTCTTTTAATAGAAAGCATTAAGCAATTTTATAGAGTATAGGCTCCTCCTGGAAGGGTAGACATGACAGTGCTGTGTTCATGTAAGACGCTGACAAGCTACCAACTACAGAGATAATACTGCTCCTTGGCACAAGCTCACCAGTCCTGGCAAAACAGCAGTTGCAGGTTCCTGAAACATGTATCACTAAAAAGCTACATACGGAATGTTCAGCATGGTTGCATCTTAATTTCAGAAAAAAATACGTTTGCTACCATTTAGCAGTCGAGTCATTTAATGTAAAGAAATATCAAGTTTATGACCGAAATCAATAATGCAACCAAGCTTAATAGACTCATTTAAAGGCGCATGACTTTTCTGAAGGAGTATCTTTTCCCAGCTGCCAAGTGCTACTTTATCTCCAAAAGAAATGGTTATTAAGCCAGTTTGCTGCAAACACCATCTAACTACTGGACTGCACACATTCAGAAAATGCGTAACTGACCAGTAACAGCAACGCCGCTCTGTGTGGCGCACAGGCAACCCCAACTCTCACCACCTGACGTGGGCTGCATATGAAGGCTGAAAAAGCTTTAGTGGGAGAATAGAAACTATTTCTGCTCACAATAGCAGATGATATAGTTGGGTTTAAGCTATTTTTTTTTTAAATGTAACATTTCAGCTGGAACATTTACAACTCCCAAGAGCTGTAACTCAGCATAGGTGGTCTGGAGGTGCCCATCCAACGGCACCACTCTGGGAAATGCTGTCTCCCTGCTACCAACCCCTCCGTAACCAGACTTTAGGAAGGGAAGTCCAGGGGATCAGAGCATTGACAAGCAGCTGCCCGGGTGCCCCCAAACTCTACCAGGGGCGAGGAGCCCCTTCCCACACACACACACACACCCGCTCCCTCCCCATCAGAACCGGCAGGGTCAGTGCCCCAGGACGGCCGGCACA
>VXBW01007759.1:31846-46311 GCA_013400375.1 Thinocorus orbignyianus
GGAAAGGAGGGAGACTCTGGTGGCACCGAGTGGTTCCGAACGCGGTGTCCGGGGCGTGGGGGCGACAGAGGCCGGTGTGGAGCGGGCCGAGTGCCCAGCCGGCTGGGCGCGGGCAGGCGTTCGGCGCCCGGCGCAGCGGGAGGCAGCCGTTAACGGCCGTCCTGAGGGGCCAACGGCCGTCCTGAGGGGGCTAACGGCCGGTGCGGGTGATCCCCTCAGGCCGGGGGCTGGCGGCCGCTCGGCTCATCTGCTCTCGGGCTGCGTCTCCTGCCTCGTCCGCTCCCGGGTGAGGGGCTCAGGCCGCAGGGTCTGAACTGATTGCCCCCCACCCCGCAAAACCCGTCAGAGAAGCCAGGGCAGCCCCTCCGCTGACAGCAGAGCCTGAGGGATCCATTCTCCCGCCGCAGGAGTCGAATGGGTGGGCGGGCTCGCCGTTTTTGAGGGGATGTTTGAAGTGTTTTCTCTGGAGCGTGGAGAATTTTGTGTGAATTTGCAGTGACTCACTTGCTAAGCTATTCAAGATCTTGCTTTATTTTTATTTTTTTTCCCCTCAACCAAATTGTTGGCATAACTTGTGGTGCGATCACTGAAACGATGTACATAGTGGGAAAACCATCATATGTTAAAAGCACGCTTGACGTTATTTTGGTAAGAAGAACATTTACTGTAGAATTAAGATTGCTTTTTGTCTGTCATAGTCTTCCCTCTTACTAGAAGTGAAAATAAAATCGGGGTCTATGTCCAAGATGCTTTGACAGCTTTTGCAAAAAGAAATTAAAAAAAAAAAAGAAAGAGTGAGATTTTAAACATCATGTTGGAACAAAATTAAGTTTTTCTTCCTCAGATAAAGTCTTTAAGGACTTTGAGAAGTAAGCATGCCTTGAGCTGAAATCTCAAGGTCAACATTTTTGCAGCTGGAAGTGTGGCTTCTCCAAGGTTATGAGCCAGCTGAGGAAAAAACGTAGTTGCTCTGCCAAAAAAGGTTGGACAGAAAACTGAAGAAGGGCAAGAATATGAGAATTAGGACTCAAGTTCTAGCCTGGTATCCCAAGAAAATAAGATGAAGGATATTATCTGTGCCATTCCCAAACAATTTTCAGCCTTTTGCTTCCTTTCAGCTACATGGTGAAGAGCTGAAACACAGTGTCTGTGTTCCTACAAGTTTAGAAAAGTAGGCAAAAGGGTAGGAATGCCTTGTTGCTTTCTCCATTAAAATCTCCAGGTTGGAGCTGAGGCCCAAACCAGAAGAGATTTTGCAGGGAAGCCCTCGTAAGTGCCTCAACCATCGGAAATGTTTTAGTCTCAACCTATGCTGCCTTAGATAACCACAATCAGTTCAGTTCATGCGTCAGAGGTGGTCCCAGCTGCTTTAGCTGATACCCGGCACTACTCAGCTGTGTATCACTCAGCCCCCTGGCATTCGTGTTATGGGAGCACGTTGTTTTCTGTCCCTTTACCCTGCTCGTCCATGCCCTGGGAAGATGCCAACACAGGGCAGAGGACTTGGGCAGGTGGGGCCTTTAGGGTGCATGGGCTCATAGAGGGGAAAGGGAGGTGGAAGGTGTGTTGAGATAATACCTGGCATGAGGGCAGAGAGGGGCCCAATATTACCTGCTGAAGCCCTGTTACCAGCAGTCTGTTCAGCACCTCTGATTCTAGAGTTTATGTCCCTTGGAAAAACGTCCCTTCCCTCCAGAAAAGTCAGACGGAATAGCCAAGATATATGTGTGTGTAAGGAGGTTGGAAGGTACCACAGAAAGATATTAATAAAGGGAGAAGAAAAATCTCGTCTTTCACCCAGAGCTTTCCCAAGCCCTGTGGATCTTTTATCCGGAGCTTTAGTACTGTGGATTTAATGGTATCAAGTTATCTTACAAGAGATTTCACGATACACGTAGGGAAATGCCTTTTCTGGGTAAACTGGTTGAACATGAAATGAATTCTTCCAAGCAAAGACTTCAATTGTGTAACCACTCCCATCACTGAAGTGTGTTCTAACCAGTGTTTTAAACTTTGTGAATCTGCTTTTCCCACAGCTCTTTTGCTGATCCATGCATACGTCTAATATTACATGTACACAGCAGGGTGGGAACAAGGGCACAAATGGGCTTGTATATACACGACCCACATTTTTTCTGTCTGTGTGCTGCAGCTCAGGTTGAAAACATCCCCACGGGATGCGGGAAGAGCTGAGATAGCGGACTGGGCAGTGGCACGTGATGCTGCCAGCCAGAGTGCCCAGATGGCGATGAGAACATAGCAACAGCAGAATGGTGCTCAGGGCTCTCAGGTTCTCCCTCACCAAAATCAGTGTAAGCGCTGTACCTGAGCCACTGAGTATCAAACCAGCTTGGAAGCATCCCTCATCTTTTCTACATTCCTCTTGACCAGCAGAGCAGAGCCAGTAACGGGAAGAGGCTCAAGATGGCATGAACTTATTTTTGTGGTTCTGACAAGCTCTTGCTTCTCCTGTCTCTTCAGTTTGATTAACTATACATAAGGGCTTGGCCTGAAGATTTGACTTGCATCTACTGAGTGTCCGTATGGGATCCTGACACTTACTTATTAATCATAACCATCCGTTCCTCTCCAGAATTTTATTTCCATTGCCTGTCCTGCTGGTCAGCCAGAGTGCTGAGGAGTCCTGCCAGCCACTTACTGTCTGCTTGAACCTGCTTCACTGCCATATGTGGTGCACAGAGATTTAGTGGACATTCCTGCGGAGTATTGACTGATGATGTTATCTCTTTTCGTAATCTCTCTTTTTTTTTTTCCCCCCACAACTAGATGCCCTGTAAATTGAACCTATATGGAGCGTGCTGCTGCTCCTCTCCTGGGCGCATACCCAGATTTACTTTGCATGAGATCCAGAGAGCACGATGAAGGAGAAACATATAGATGCCCCTGGGTCTTGTCCCACTTTGTAGTCAAGTCATAACCATGGTGTGTTTTTCGACCCAGAAATGGGGAAATACTCCTGTATGCATACATGCAGCCACAGCCAAGTGACACAGTTTTTATGAGCTCTGACAGATATGCAAAACCAAACATTAGGAGATTAAAAAGGTGGGGGGGGAGGAGGGGAGAAAAAAGGAAATCCTTGAGAAGGAAAGCCCTGCCAAGAGCTCTTTCCTCAAGCCAAATCAGGTTGCAAGTGCCAAATAGCTCTCCCCTAACATTCGAACCAGTGTTGAGAAAGCCATGTGTGCTATTGAGAGTGACAGTTTCTCTTTGTGTTGGCCTAAAATTAACATGTTTAGTAAATCATGTGGAAACAGATCCTGAAGTGCAGGCTGGCATCAGATAATGCGAATGAATAGCAATACTTTTTGAGGGATAGAGTTAACGTAGCTGTGATTTTAAGGCATAGGCAAGACGAGTTTTGTAGGTAGGAATCTTGTTAAACCAACCAAGTAGTTGAAAAAGGAATGCCTGAATTATTTTTTTTCAACAGTACCAGTTGGTCTATTAAGAGATATTATCTCTACTTACAAAACTGGCCTTGCTTAATATTATTGAAACAGATCAAAGGAAATACGTCTAAAATTTTTTTAACATAATCTGAATTTAAACTTAAAGTCTCTCATTACAGTGTATCATTAAGAAAAAAAAAATTAGCAAGATTTACAAAAATACATGACCAGAGTCCACAGGCATATTAGACAAGAATTTAGCATTTGTTCATTTATTTTTTGAAGGAAGAGTAGTAAACCCTGATAGTCCAGGGTGTACACCCACTGCTATCTGAAATCTAAGGGAAATTGCCAGTCTTGAGGAGATTATCCCACAAAATTAGGGGTTTTTTTAAATCTTCCTTTGAAGTGTTTTAGAATGACTAGTATGGCAGTCAGGACATGGGATTGAATGGACCGAGCTGCTGTGGCAGTACCCATGGGCCCCTGACTAGGCAGTTGTGTTTAGTAGCAATATCTGGAACAAACCAAATGCTGCTCCTAACTGGAGTCCCATTCACATGCAACAAGAAGTTCTTTCCGACTCAGTGAAGTTTTGAATTCAAATCAAGTAGCAATCAGCATTTGACCCTGAAGTGCTCCAACTAACACCTATGTTAATAATGTATGCTAACACCTACATTAATAATGTATGGGGGAGAGATCTAGCTCTAGGCTTGAGTTCATATTCTTACAAGCGCTAAAATGTAAGTCTAGTTTCACTGTCCTGGTAATCCAGTCATATGCTTCAGCTAGAGAATTTCTTACCTTGTAGGTACTCCCACTGCAGCTGACTTTATCTAAGTGTTGGAGTGAAAGCCAACCATGATGTGACATAGATTGGATAAAATACTTGGTAACAGAAGCCACGCTCCCATATGGGTAAAAAGCCTTTGCCCACTCAAGAATACTTTCCTGTCGTATACATGTGTATGACACATTTGTTGAACTCCCTCCATCCCCAGTCCAGCATCTTTAGGAATAAGTTAAGGTGTCAGATTTTATATATTTATTTTGGCTACATCCAGGATATAAACTGTCCTGGCTGATGGCGTCTTTCACAGAAGCTTTTCAGATGAAAACATCACATGTGCATTAAGATTTCTGATACTGGGTCAACTGAATCACCAGCAACAGATTCTCATTATTAAGTTAATGTTTATTTATCCTTGTCTGAACCACAAAAAAAGGCAAAATATCTTTGACAAAATCCCAGCAGCTTCCAGTAAATGCATCACAGAAGAGAAAACAAAGGACTTTGCTCGCTTGCAAATTTTAAATCAAAGGACAAGTGTCCACGCCTCAGTGTATATATAAGTGTTTGGACAGGTCATCACCCTGCCACTTCACTGCCTATGAGCAGTAGGTGACTGGGACAGATTGCTGGTGATTCCAGAGCAGAGGCACAATCCCTCTACCCCCTGGTTTCTCAGGTCAAAACCTGTATGTAGAAGTCATGTTGAAAAGGATGCAAGAAAGTACAAGACAGACATGGACTTAATGGAGTGAGCCCAGTGAAGAGCCATGAGGATGATTAAGGGATTGAGGTATCTGCCATGTGAGGGCGGAGTGAAAGGGCTGGGACTGTTCAGCCTGGAGTTCAGGGGGATCTTATCAATGTGTATAAATAACCGATGGGGGAGAAGAAGGAAGACAGAGCCGTGAGGCAATAAGTACAAACTGAAACACAGGAGGTTCCTTCTGAACATCAGGAAACACTTTTTCACTGTGAGGGTGGTTGAGCACTGAATAGATCACCTGGAGAATCTGTGGAGTCTCCGTCCTTGGAGATACTTAAAACCCTGGGTGTAGTCTGTGCTACCTGTGCTAGCTTATTGGCCTCTGAGCACAGGGTTGAACAAGGCAATCTCCAGAGGTGACTTCCAAACTCATCCATGCTGGGACTGTGTAGTAGTGAGGATTGTGGGGAAAAAAAGGCATCCGGCCAGCCAGGAAAGCATGTTGCCAGCATGGCATTTCCTTGTTTGCAATTATTTCTCTACAGCCAGTGGAATTCTATACTTCCTTTCCTGTTTTTTGCATCCTTGCAAATAAGTCCCTCCCTAATTTTCCTATCATTTCAACTCCTTCCTTTGCACTGCATCATATACAAACTTGCCTTCAGCACCAGAGTGCAATGCTATTGCCTCAGTCTGTATTTCTAAGGCAGTCTTGTGGGAGGTCATGTACTCATCCTCACTAAAAATGCTGGTCTCAATGCCATTTCCCCTCATTGGTAAATTTTCTATGGCTTCTTTTACATATGATATGTCTGCCTAGTTCTAGTCCATCTATATTTTTATTTAATTTTCCCTATACAAAAGAAGCTACTTACCAGGTATCAATGAAAAATAAAAGAAATCTAGATATCATCTCTGGTAGAGATGTAAGTGAGAAGACCTTACTGACATTGAATTTATTTGCTCAGGGATTCTTTTTGTCCAGGTTCTGTACAATTGCAGAATGATTGCCTAATCCCTAGCAAGTAAAAATATAACAGCCGAATGAATAATAAAAATCCCCCAGCATATCCTGGGGAATCCTAGGGAAGATGCTCAGCTTATCTCTTAGAACTGGATCCACTTTCTGCCCCAGGAATGCAACACACAGAGGTGGAAGCTAGGGAGAACTGTCTGCCCCTCTGCGGTGTTGTGTCCTCTACAAACCAGGGTCTCTTCTTGGGGCAAGCAACTCCAGCCACAGGCTGGCTAATCCACACTCTACACACCAGTGACTCGGAGGCAATGAGAAGGCAGGTCCTGGAGCGGGAGGTGATGAGTGCGGACAGACTGAGGGCAGACAGACCATGTCCCTAGAGGTTCACGTCTGAGGGTGTGCCTGGAGGCCTTTATTTTTAGCCCCTAGTCAAGTCATCTGCGAAATGACTTCAGAGCAGCTGTTGCTCGGTTTGAACCTTCCTGCAGACCGTGCTGGTTCCCTGTTCACCCTTGAGTAAACACAGCCCAACACCGCAAACCCACTCCCCTGTCCGGTGGTGGCAGCAGCAGGTCCTCTGTCACCAGTAGACCAAGCACTCACCCAGCACAGGAAACCTCCCTTGGTCCGTGACAACAGATGCGGCAGGGTATTCCCATGGCATCCCACAAACTTCGTTTGGTTTTTTTTTTGAGCCTGTCTCTTCAGCTTGACAGTGCTACTTGCATCAATACCCAGAGAAATTACGTGGACTATCAGTGCGTGAAAGCAGAAACTATAATTGCTTCGAAAATAAGAATTGAGGTGAGACAGCAAAAAGTCAGCTGCACCAAATTCATCCAAGAAAATATGTTTTTGTAGAAGTGTGAGTGAAGAGCTAAAGAATCAGGCGAGGACTGAGCAGCTGGAGCGGAGGCAGATGCTCGGCTTGGCAGAGACATCCTCTGACAGAAGGAAGACCCCCAGAGAGGCCCCTCTTCTCCCCGTCCCACAGCAGTTTCCTTCAGGCTCTGGTCTTGGGCCCTCACTTTTGAAGAAGTGGTTTCTCTGTGGGCAGTGACGTGCACCCTTAAGGCACCACCTGCACGGCTCCGTTTCACTCTCCAGGGCACTTCAGGACATCACCAGCCATGGCAGCGGGCGGCTGCCCTGCTGGAAGCCCATTTCAGCTGGCAGGTAAGGTCTTATCACGCTGCTCCTCAGACCCTTTCATCTCGATCTCCCAGTCTCTCACTGCATCCCTTCGCATCTTTTCTTTCTTTCTTTCTCTTTTGGCTTCTTATCCACTCATTTTCTCCTGTATCTTTTATTTTATGTCCCGCCTTTCTTCTCTCTTCTGGGGATGCTCCTCTCCCTCCCATCACTCTTCTCTGTCCCAGCCCAACCTGGCCTTTGCTCTCACTGCACCTGATATATTTCATGCTCAAGGCAAAAAATATTTAAATACACTGATTTTTTTTGTTTTCTTTTTTTTTTTCTGATGTAAATGTGCTTCCTGGTGTTAATGCTCCCTTGACCTCATAACTTTAAACAATCTGTCTGCAATTTCCCAGGTAAATAATCTGTGAATCACATAGCTTGCTGCAGTGAAACGTAACAATGCATCTGGATCTTACTGGGTTTTGTTGTTGTTCTTCAATGATCTAAATAGAAGGTGGCATGATATTAATATCTAAAAAGTGCCTTTGGTTTGTTAGAGTGAAGAGTTTTGGATTTTAAAGCTTGATTTCCTCTACTGAAAGTCATCCCAACATTTTAACTGCTAAGAGAAAAGGAAATAACATTTTCTTCCACCTCAAATGCCTGCAACTATTTTTCTCTGGCTCTAAAATAAATGGCTTGTCCTGTCCAACATGATCTTTCTGATTCAAAATTCAGGACTGAAACAAAAAGAGAGTGTGTTTTTTTCTGATTGACGCAGTTCTGATGCATGCCTGGGAAAGTTACTTAACAATCTGTGGTCTGATTTCAGCTCCGTATACAGGGATAATAATATTTACTTCAAAGAACAATTGTTAGGTATTATTCATTCATGGTTGAAAGTCTACGTGAGCTATTTGAAAAGAAGGTGGAGTAAAAATGAAAACGAGTATTTTATGATCTACTGCTTTGCATGACTGCTGATACTACTGCTAAGCAAACCTTGTCAAAGAGGGGGCTCTGTGTTTTCTTGACTGGGCTTTGCTAGTCTTGCAGACTGCATAACAAAGTAAATAAAAATTATTAGCATCTGGGATATGATGGTGCCCAAAGGCTCCTGTGAAGGATAGACTTCAGTGCAGCTAAGGAACAGTTCTGCAGAGGGAGGGCAAAAGGTAGGGGAGCCCCAAGGTGTGATTGTCCTCCAGGAGGACTGGTGTTCTTTCTGTTGAGACATTATTTAGTTGAGGTATGTAGGGGGGCAGTATTACTTCTTGTAAGGCCAGCTGACACAGGGAAAAAAAGCAAATGCTTTTGGGCATACAAACCAGCTAGAATTTGAAGGGTCAGAGACAGCAGAAATCCTGACAACTGCTAGCTCCATACATCTCTCTCTAGCAGGTCACTCTCTAAAAACAACTTTGATGTAAAAAATGTTAAGCTTTTAATGAATTATATGTAATTTATTTAAAATGCTTGTGATCCCTTTTAGAATTTATCTGCTATCTAGAGATAATACCTAGTAATAAGTTGTGCAGACGCGCAGACAGTCTCCATGTGATGAACCAGAATCATCAGAAACTGTAACACTTAACCAGCAAAGTAAAGCTAAACTATAATAAAACCTAGAGGAGAATCTCCACAATATCTGTAGACTTAAGGCACCAGGTCTGTCTTTAAATTATAGGCAAAAGTTGCAGGAAAGAAAAGGCATTTTGCCTGTGTTATTTGCTGGAAATAAATCCTCCCCAGTAACAAGCAATGTAATCCCAAGAACTTTAGGAAAAAAAATATACAATACAATATATATGTAAATATAGCTATATATATTAAAAGCAGTATTCCAGTTCTTCATCTTCTGAACTTTTTCTGGTCATCCTAAGCAAGAGCTTGTGGTTAAAGAGAACATTATCTAACGTACAATTAAGTTTGCTGTAGTGGATGAGGTGCGAGGGTGGATGGGGCCTGGGAACTGAAGCAGTAGTATAGTTTCGTGTTTAACAAATTGGAGAATTTTGTGATGAACACAAGCTTTCAGTGACCTTTCTCACCAGAGGAAGTTTTCCCTTAACAACTACTCTTGCTCCCTTTATTTTTGTTGCACCCTCTCTTACTAAGAGCTGTTCATGGGGTTACCCATAGTTTCAGGGCACCTGAGAGAAATGAAGCTGTGAGATGCTGACTGAGATCCCCCTGTGGCTGGCAAATGGGAGGAAATTTTATATGAGCAAGGACTGCAAACTCAGGCCCTAACAAGTTCTGGATTAGATTGTGGTGTGTCTGATTGCACAAAGACTATAGGACAATGCTGTTGAAAAACCGCTTACAGAACGGGTGTCCATTGCATTCCTGTGGCGGAGACCCAAGAAAATATGAGATGGGCCAGCACAATTCTGCTTTGTAAGGAGAACCCCAGAAATGCTGGAGACCCAGGAGTCTGCAGGATCTGTCCATTTCCCAGCAACACATGGGCTTCTCTCTGACAAACATTCCAGAGCAAGTTCAGGCACTGAACCCTGCCACTGGCAGGAAGGTGAAATCAATGAGCACCCCAGGGGGAATCAAGTTTGATCCTGACTACAGTCTCTCTCCCAAAACGTGCAAAAACCTGGGTGCAAGCCAGCTGTGAATGCGGGATAAGGCTAGTATGTGGTCTGCTTACTCAGGGAAACAGTCGTGCCTAGCAGAACAAATTTTCATGGTCATCCATCACCATGTATTTTGTGGATCAGAAGATAACATATCGCTTCTGACGTGAAGATTCCTGAAGGTGAAAGCATTGTGCAGGAAAAGGGTTGTTTTCCAAAGGAAGCAAATGCAACACGATGGGTGTTTTATTTCTTTTGAGGTTTGTCCCTGTTTGCTTTTCCCCAGTTTTCCTCCATAAAATTCCTCAGGCTACCCGTATTTCAAGCTACTGATAAGCTGGAAGATGCCCAGAGCGCAGCCCAACTGCCAGGGCCACCCCCATGTCTCTGCCCTGTGGTACATGGGTGCGTTCTGCTGTGTCTGCTCAGCAGCAGCAGGTTTGTCAGTGGAACTGTCCTGAGGACAGAGCATCCTGTCCTTCTGCAGCATTCCCTTCAAGAGCCCTTCAGCACCTCATGTTTACAGGTTTCTGAAAATGCGGCTTTCAAAAGACCTAAAACTTATACCATAAACTCACCCACATTTCAGGTTCTGCTCTGTTAGCTGAGAAGCTGATTTGAGTCATTGGGTTGAGCTAGGTTTTCTGAACACCTTCATGGAGATGTTTGCTCTGAAAAGCAGGGATGAAAAAGTCCAAGAAACAGCAGTAGAAATGAAATTGGAGAGTAAAACATTTATGGAATGAAAACGGGGAAGAGCGGGAGTGGACGGCTGTAAGGCAGAAAGTAATTTCGGTTTTTTATAGTAGCACTAGAAAAGGACAAGGACTGTTTAATCCCAGTGATCACACACTTTTAAAAGGAAAATAGGGGTCAAAAAAGCAGCGCAGAGCCAACAAACAGCAGCATTTCTCAAATGGTCAGGAAAACCTTATGTCCCATATAGCTTAACCCTATTGCTGTTAATAATATTTTTAAGAGGATGCTGTAGGACTCTCAACTGAAATGGGATGCAAAATGCTTCCTTAAAGAATCTGTAACTCTTTAAACATAGATAATACCCTAAAAAATGCTGGTGTGTTTGAGGGATAGACTCTCCTTTTCTTCTGTATATTTTATGAGAAATAGAATGGTAACAAAGCTGGACAGATAACTGGATAAATGCTGTGTGCCTTTTTCCAATGAAGGAATGGCTCCCTAATTTTTCTAAGATGTTTCCTTAAAAACTGCTGAAAAAACTGAATAGGGTAAACAGACAGAAAAAATAGCGTATCACCTAGATATTTAGCTCTGTTACTGTTTTAAAAGTAAGACATTATTTACTCCTGTCTTTGTAGTAGAAGCTTAATTGCATAGATAAGATTTCTAATGGGTGAGATACAAGGGCTGATTTGAAAAGTGTTTTATTGTTACAACCTGCTCTTTAAGGAATATGTTGGATTTTACATTTGTAGAACTGCTTGGGAATTGCCATTCTTTTTTAACCCTGACCTCACAATGATACAAGTAAGAACAACTAGGGGATTTTTTGGTTCATTTTTACCAAATTTGGTACCAAATACCGACTACCGTTTTTACCAAATACCTTGGATTAATTTTTAGCTTTTCATATTTTGTAGCAAAACTATTCTCTCCCACTCTCCCTCTTTCTGTCCATCTTTGCCCTGTAGACAATTCAGGCTGCCTGTGTTCCTTCCTCACTCTCTTTTTCAGGACAGGAAGGACAATATACTATAGTCAGTTATGGAAACCATTGTTTTCATTTAAAAGGGAAGCTTTTACAATACTAGGATGACAAGTAGTATCATTTCATTATCTTTTGTTTTAATTTCTCTTTCCGGCACATCCTTTTTTCCTTGTTGATGAGGTGCCAGGAATCTCATGCCTTTACCTTTAGGTACTTAAATAAAGTAGCCCTTGCTTGCAAGAAGTTAGTAATTCTACTAATGTCGGCAGAAGTGCTAGAGTGTGTCAACTAAGGAGGCTACAGTACTTAAGCACAAAGCAGTTTAAAACAAAAAAGAAAAGGAGTTAAAACAAACTTACTCATGTGATGAGATGAGACGGATCTGTCTGCATTGCTTCAGGGTTGTCTATCTAGCTTTTCAATGGTGCAAACATAACATTCCCATGAGCAAACATCCTCTAGAGAACAGCCAAGAATATGGACAGCCTGATGCCACTTTCTGATTTGTGGGGGGCCTCTGTGGTGGCATCACAGCAATGCTTCTTTGCCCGCAGAATTGTTCCTTTGCTCACAGAATCACAGAAAGCGTGAGATGGGAAGGGATCTCTAGGTGCCACCTTGTCCAACCTCCCTGCTCATGCAGGGCCAGCTAGAGCCAGCTGTGCTATCTCTGAGGGTGGAGACCACCACCTTTCTGGGCAAACTGTGCCAGTGCTTAGAGACACACACATGGTGAAAAAGTTTATGCTTGTTGCCTCTGGTCCTGACACTGAGCACCGTTGAAAAGAGCCTGTCTCCATCCTTTTTTCACCCTCCCTGCAGGTATCTATACACATTGACAAGATCCACCTGACCTTTTTCTTCCCCAGGCTGAACAGTCCCAGATTTCTCAGCCTTTCCTTGTAGGAGAGATACTCCTGTCCCTTAATCATCTTTGTGGCCCTAGGCTGGACTTTCTCCAGTATGTCCCTGTCTTTCTCATACTGAGTAGTTAACAACTGGACAGAGGACATCAGGTGTGTCCTCACCAATTCTGAGAAGAAGGGAAAGACCTCTCCCTGCTGGCAAAACACCCAGGATACCATTGTTCACTATACTTAGTGGAGTGGAAAGGTTTGGGTGATGTGAGAGCCAAGAAGCAGCTTCCTTGAGAGGACATAAGATGTGAGCAAGAAGCAGAAGAACAACCAGCCACAATGTAGATTTTTCCTCAGAAAGGGGAAGGGTGGCATGGTAGCCTTTTCAGCCACTTTTCAGCCACTTCCCAAAAAGGAGTGTCCTCAGCAGTCCCAGTTATTCTTTGTAAACTGGATCACAAGTGGCTGGAATGGTACAAGCTGTGAGCAGGGCAGTGGGGATTTCAGTGAGCTCCCTGTGAGCACCAGCCTGAGTGGAGAAGTCACGGTGGGATCATGGTGCAGGGGACCTCTGGAAGGGCTGTCATTCATTCAGCTGGTCCCATGCAAAGCAGACAAAATTAATAATAACAAACAAAATACCAGTTTAGGTATTTGAGCGGTGCCTTTATCTCAGACTCACAGGGAAGGTTGATGGTAAGATCTTAGTGAAATGAAAGGCAAATAGGGGTTTGAATACAAGCATGCAGTCTTTCCTTGCCCAAGACCAGGTAAACAAAAAAAAAAAAAAGAGGCAGGACGGAGAGATAAAACGGAGCTAAATGACTCACTTGCTTTAGCCTTCAGCATTTGCTTCATGCTAAGGCAGTAATTTTATTTTATTTTTTTCAGATAAAAACCATGAGTTATTGGCATAGACTAGGAACTCAAAAAGGTGATTTCAAAGCAAATCTATAAATTAAGAAGTGACACAATGCTAGGGCCAGTTTGTATTTAGCAAAGAAGCCTCCAACAGCTAAAGAGGTTGAGCTGCTCGTAAATTTACACAATCTCTCACTAACAGCAACTCATTCCAGGAGGAACAGCAAGAATATTGTACTCCAGAAGGCAGGTATATGATGAGAAACTCTGAAAAATGATAGAAGTCAAAGTGAATCGTTATTCATCCTGGCTTAAACGACTGCTGAAATCACAGTATGAATCACAGAGCATGATTTGACTATAAGTCTGCAGTAAAGTAAATGGCAGAAGTAGTCAATATTTGGTATGTAATAGTACCATATGAACAATGTGCCTGCACTTTGTGTCATCATTAGCTTATTTTTACTACATAAGGCACTGAAGTAAACATACCTGTAAGTAATCAGTAAAAAAGCAGGGTAGCTGTACCGATTCCCAGCTACCTGATCTGTTGGAGAAGCTTTTGTTTGATTCTGCAACAGAGGAGTGTAAAATACATCCCCAGAGTGATGCCTGGTTTGAAACCTTCAGCCATCTCAATTATTCTGTCTTAAAATCTCTATGAAACTTATAAACTGGCTGCAGTGAGCGAGCCATAGGCAGAGCTGCTGGCTGTCCTCCTCTAAGAAGAAAGGCAGTAGCATTGAAAGGTATAATAGTATCCAAAAGATGAAGTTTGCTGAAATCTGTGCCAAAAATATAGTTGGACATAACAAGACAGAACAAATTCTTGGAAATGATGGCCAAGTCATTAGATACACACACAAAAAAATGTGAAAGAGTAAATTCCTTGCAGCTGTTTTCATCTGGGACCTGAAACTGGAGGTTGAGAAAAGATGAGGAAAATGAAAAACATAGAAAATTAATTTGTGGGCAGAATCTGTCCTGCTCCACATGGCAAACTGTTGGAGTAGGCGGGCCTTGCCAGTGATGCTCCTGAGGCAGCTTGAGCAAACTTCTTTCTCTCTCATATATTGAAAGGATTTCTTAGGCAGAGGCAATGTGGTTTTACTACAAAAGATGGCATAAAGTGAGCCAGGTCTCAAACAGCAGAACCCTTTACTGACACTTGCACTGGGTCAACTAGAAATGCTTATTCACTGTGACAAGTTCTGGTTAAATATCTCTTCAGAAGAAACACTTTTGAGACCAGTGTAATAAATAGAGGCACAACCTACTTGAAGGTGTTCTGCTGAGTAGGAGGTTTTTACTGTAAACACATGAGTTGTTCTTGTGTAAAAAAAACTTTTTTTTTTCCAATTTTTTTTGAAAATCATAGAATGGTTAGAGTTGGAAGGGACCTTAAAGATCATCAGGTTCCAACCCCCCTGCCATGGGCAGGGAC
>VXBW01007759.1:46331-89612 GCA_013400375.1 Thinocorus orbignyianus
GGCCGTCGCCCGCGCGTTGGTGTTCGGCGGCTCGGTCCCTCCGCACAAAGAGCCCCGGCAAGAAACGGCGTGTAATGCCAGAGCCTCAGCGGCTTCAGGTGGCACAAACGGAGTCCCCTTGTGGAGTCCCCTTCTCTGGAGNAGAACTGAGTCAGAATCCTCTCTGAGCCGTGCAGGGGCGACCCCAGAATGGGTCCATATTTTTAAGCTTTCTGTCTTTTAATAGAAAATCAGGAAACGTTTGCTGGAGACCCTGTGTAAGAAAAGAAGGGGGAAGGGGAATAAAAAATGAAAAAAAGGTTATCGGTCATCAATGATTTAATTAATGTGTGAACGAATTTACGAGGATTCCTTGTTTCGTTGCCCCAGGAGGGGCCGCGCAGNAAATTCTGTGAAATTCCCTCAATCTCATATCCAGGAAGAAAAATGATCCAGGTGGAGGTTTGTGGGCAATGGCAAACAAAACTGGCAGGTGACAGTAGCATTCCAGGACGCTGGATCACATCAGTGTTATTTCTCATTAG
Source organism: Thinocorus orbignyianus (assembly GCA_013400375.1). Lineage (NCBI taxonomy): Eukaryota > Metazoa > Chordata > Aves > Ciconiiformes > Thinocoridae > Thinocorus > Thinocorus orbignyianus. The sequence goes on from VXBW01007759.1 coordinate 46,856, forward strand.
TTTTTGGCTCAGTACACAGAGCCTCATTAAGCTCTTTCTGAAACCACACGGCCTCTCCTGCTTCTCACTGCTTTCCTGTGCACTGATTCAAGTCTGGAGATTCTCAGTTCCTTTCCACTAAACCCTCCCGAAGAGCTACCACACTCTTTTTTCATCTCAGATCTCACTCGTGCTCAAACATGACTGTAAATAATTAAAGCAGTTCATGTGTTGTGTGTTGTAATTAACTGGTAAGACCAGATAAGTGACAGGTCCTGACCTAGGGGTACCCCATCCAGCATTACAACAACTAGTCACAATTAGCATGAGCTGCAACAGAGGCATCGTGTCACCCACCGTTGTTTTTTTAAACCTTGTTCTAACATGGTTTCTGTTCTGCAACATGGAGCAACACCTCTGACTCCATCATCATCCTCTGAGAGTAAATTCACAGGTTGCATTATTTGGAAGCTGGGTGTTATTTAAGCTGAAAGGGTGAAGACACCAAGGAAGGCAGGCATGCTAAAAGATGAGGAAGGAGAGAAGTTCAGTTCAATGGGAGAGAAATGAGATGTGTATAAAAGGTAGGAATCCATTTAAGATCAATTCTTGCTGCATCACCTGCCTCCCTCTGATTTTTGTCCTATTTTTGTCGAAGAAAATTCTCTCTTTAGGATCTACCACTTTGGGGGTAATATTGAGGAAAAAGGCAACCGCATGCAAAGCCGTGGTTTTTTCAGAGTTAATATCTGAGTATTAAGCTCAACCATCACCACTTTTACAGATTTTTGGTGCTTTTTTGAAAGCTTTTATTTCTGGCAGCACATGACTGTCGGAGAACTGGAGATTTCCTGAGGGGAAAAAAAAAAAAGGATTCTTCTGCCTTCCCTTGTCATGAAGACAATTTTGGAAAGTTTATTCAGGGAGCCTCACCCAGAGAAAACAGAAGCCAAACAAGAAGTGAAAAATAGTTTACTCTGTTTTGGTCTCCTGTGCTGCAAAGCAGAGTGGAGGATTATTTTATGTCTAAGGAAGGCCTGACTGCTACCTAAAATACTAAGCACCCTGAGCTGGACACAAACACAAAATGCATCCCTTGGTGTGAAGACAAAGATTTTCTATCCATCCTTCACAGTGCTCTGGTTCCTCAGCTACTCTCTTTCTGATAAACTCAAGCTTTCAATATATTTTGGAGTGATTTTCCTAGTTTTCCAAAGGCTACTTTAGTCATACCCATTTGGAAATAAAATTTTGTAAGCAGTTCTGTTAGGTGAATCATCTGATAGCTGAACGTAAACACAGCTTCTTGGTTTGATAGACTCAGACCTTCCTTCTCAGCACGGTTGCATGTAAGCCCCCTTTTTCACTTGCACAGGCATTTTCCCATTGTATGTGCCCACACATCTTGATGAAACCCTGCCTCAGTTTATGCTATCTAGAGGTTCAGTGAGAACAAGATTTCTCCTGCTGCATTTATTTTTGTATAACCTATGAAAAGATAATGAAGATGGAAAGCAGGCGTAAACAAACATTGTTCAGAGGCGGCAATTTATTTCCATTCCAGCTTTGCTACAGTTCAGCGATACACAGTATGATTATGTATGCTACATGTTTGATATTTCTTATCCATTGCTTTCGGTCTCTGCAATTGTTACTTTGGGCTTTTGGGAGGATAACAGACTTGCAGACTGTAACAGCAGCCCTTGAACAGGCCGGCTAGAAGGCGAAAGGTCAAGACAGTGAATCAGAGCATTACCATTTTCCCAGTGTTTCTTTTCTTGATTCTGCTTCTGCTGAAGGTTTTACTCATGTTCTCATTTTCTATTTTGTCAGTGTAATGTATTTCTCAAAGACCTACACAAGCTTAGGCGATGCTGTCTCATCTCATGTAAATACTTCAGACAAGCACATCACTTGTTTTTTCTCACTGTAAAGCAGCTGGAATCATCTCAGGTTCAAAATATCCTTTCTTACCCTAAAAAACTTCCAGGATTTCACAACAATAAAGGCAGAGGAGAGCAGTGACGAGCTTTAGCCGTTAATGGACAAAGAGCCCCATTTTTCCTATATGTGAGGGTGTCAGGGTGCTCAGTATTACCTCTTCCAGCAGGTACTCCCACATACTGTCCTTTACAGATTCAGTTCCAGTTCATTAGACACTTCATTTGCATGTCGCACTCACAGTCCGGTTTCTACATCTGTCTGCTTCTGCCTAACTCTTAGCTGCAAATCTTTTCCCTGTTGGTTTTCGAACACATCTTTCCCTTTCTGACTGCGGCATTAGGCATCCTGCTAACAAGGTGATGTGAGCGCACTGGAGTAAAGCCAGGGGTAAATTGCCTCAGCCTGTATGATCAGAAGCTAAAACTATCTGCAGGTCAGAAAGCTGATGTAAGGGAATGCTCAACAGGCCAAATGAGCTAAACTTTTGAGGTCATGTTTTCAGGCGGTTTCAACTGGTGTGTTTTGTAAATCAGTGGATGTAGGAGTGTTTCCACCAGCTAAGCCCCTGGCTGTGAGCCTGTCTCTAGTTTGAACAGAGTGAAAGGTAAAGTGGGCAACAAGAGGAGAAAGATGAGCAGAGCAGGACTTTGTGGAAGGCTGGAGGGGAGGGTTGGAAACCAGTCTTGCATCAGTTGGGAGGAATTAAGGATGCTTGGTGTAGATTCCTGCCTTTCAGCTACCCTCTGGCCTCAAAAAGTGCCAATATTATCTTTATAGCTGATGAAAGGAGATTCAAAAAGACATCCTGTTCACCTTTCCTAGGGATCACAGACAGCATTTTCCTCAGAGACCTGCAAAAGCAGACCATTGCCTATGTATACTGTGGAAAGGTGGAACCCTAAATGAAGAGTATGTTAGATGCTTGAATGAGAAGAACTCAGTCTTAATCCACATTTGCCAAGAGGGCAGAGAAGAGGTTGTCAAAGTGTGACTGTCTTAGAGCTTGGGCAGCTCCAGAAGGCACAAATGTCAAAGATGAGATGGCAGCAACTCTTACTCATTTCTTCCTTCTTCCAATTTTGCTCTATCTATCACCTGCAGTTTCATCCTACAAGCATTTCATAGTATATTTACCTTATTTCCTGCACCTTGCTTTATGTCCAACTGTCAGGACATGAGAGGAAATGGAAAAAAAAAAAAAGAAAAGAAAAAAAAACAAAAGCCAAGGGCAGAAATTTTCCAGGTCATGAGGAGAGAGATGTTATTTTATGATTCAATGCTTATTTGTAGTATTGAGAACTGGCTTTAGAGACTTAATGGAAATCAGACATGTTTCACCCAGCCAGTTGTGCAGTCTTACTTCTGTTTTTCTTGTTTATGTGCAGTGGTGGAGTCATGGCTTCTGAATACCTCCTTGAAGGTTAAAAGATGACTTTTCAAGTTGCAGTCCTTACCGAAAGGCTTATATGAAGCATTTCGGAGAGATGGTGTGTTTTAGGCACCAGGAGCTTTTCTACACTGTTTCCTAATGCATAAGGAGAATGACATTTGCTCCTCTGTCAGGGCTGGGAGCTGGCAAGTGCGCTGCCCTGCCTGTAGAGGCTTCTGGGGCATGACAGAGCCAGGAAGGTGAGGAGGAGGGAGAGGGCAGGAAAAAGCCATGGGCTTTATCTTTCTTGCTTTCTGCTTTCTGCATCTGCTTTCCTCAAAATTGCTGCTGTGTTTGCTCTAAAGAGGGGAAACAGCATAAGACTTGAGAAGGGAAGAAGCATCTAACTTGACCGTTGCTTGCAAGCTGCTAGGGTGCACAGATCCACATCAGGAAGCCTCAGGAGAACCTCCAGTACATCAGATCAAATACAACCTGTCCTGGAGAGAAGAGAAATGAAAGATTAGAGCCCAGGCCCTTAGGAGGGCTGAATGTGGCTCAAAAGGCAAGGGAAGGACTTTATTTTGCCATTTCTCTGTGCAGGAGTGAGTGGTACTTGGGGAGCATTTCCAACCTGGACACCTCCTTAGTGCCAGTGGGAGGGATGGGGGATGATCATCCTCCATCTCACAGTGGGCAAATGCTGTGGCTGCAGGGTTTGGTGCTGCAGGGGCCCTTTCAGAGACAGGGATGCAGAAGTGAACTGCAAGAGGGAGCCTGTGTTTTGTAACTTTTACTAAAGGAACCTCCACAACACATACAAGCTTCTGTCTTCAGGCATTTTCCGCAATGGAATATACTTACAATCTGTGATGTATCTGTGCTTTTGAAAGATTCTCTGAATGGTCTTTTCACTCATTTCCAATACACAAATGCAGAGTTTCCAAATGTACATGATATATCTGCATATTCCTTTTGCCTTCTTTTTTAAAAGATGTAATCTATCTACAGTTTTGTTGTATTTATTTTCTAAAGTGTTATCCCTGACCAGAGAGATAGACATGATTACATTTGTTCTCTATTTCTGTTTTACAGTTCTTGTTCTGACAGCAGTTACTTTCACTTCTGCAATGAATCAAACTGCATCTAAGATTAAATGTGTGCTTATCAGCCAGAAGGATAAAGGTTCAGGAACACCAGAAGCATTGCTATCTCCTAAGGTAATCTAACAGAGAACAAGTTGCCTATAAAATATTCCTGTCTATTCCAGATATACCTTCCTAGAATTCTATAACACCCTAAACCTTTAGACTATGTGGATGTCAATGTCACTGTCAAACAGAGATAGGCTATATATGACTATAGAAGGTTAGAGGGAAATACATATCACAATTCATACTTTGAAACTGTAAATAGATAAGCACCAGTTTTCTACAAAACTGTCTTTTTAATTGCTGTCTTGATTCTGTCTCACATCAGCACTCCTGAATATTGCTGGAGATGTATAAATGTAAAAAGCTACATGGCCTTAAGAGAGGATTGCTAAGGCCATGGTGTGAACCCATGGCCTGCCACGGTGTGTGTGTGCCACAGCTGCTGGGACTGATAAGGAAGCTGCACCACTCTCTGTTCCCACCACCAAAGCCCATAAGTCCCTGCCTGGTCTAAACCTTGACTGAGACACCAAAGCTGCATAGGGAATCAAGTACAGTATTATTTTTTCTTCTATTCTGCCTTGAAATGACTGAAGACCGAGAAGAGGTAGTATACATTTAAATTATAAAGCAGCTGAGACGTTCAATTAACATATTTCCCGAGAATTCTTTTTTCAAGCTAGTCTTATGAAATCTTTTTCATTCCTGGGCAAATAAATCAATAATCCAGATGAAAAATGAAGGCTGTGCTGTCCTTGTATCCGACAAGGCAGAATATGGCTATTATCTCTAGATACGTCTCAGACCAAGCCAAGGGAAAACAAAAGAGCAAGGAATGAAAACCAACTGGCTGAGCACAGTATGGGGCAGAGGGTGCAATGAACTCCATCCTTTCATAAGCTTACACCTGATAAATTCCACCCACCAAAGCAAGGGAGGTATTTAGGCTTCTGATAGCTCTTCAGAGGGAGCTATTTCCTTGCTACCTTTCGCTGCAGCAAAGCTTAGAGACTCGTTTATCCACCAATGGCTTTCAGAATGACTGTGGAATATTCTCTTTCTGTTTGCAATTCTCCTTTAGCCGTATACAAAGGTGAGGAAATGAAAGGTGTGAAGGCCCCCAGCCCAAATGTTCTATACCTAGTAAAGCCCCCTATGGTTCTATGTAAGAGTAAATAATAATCTGTATCACTAAAAGAAATTATTATGTTTCTGGCTAAAATTTTTCTGTGATGTCTGTCTAGAGAACAGAATTAACTAATTCAACAGGAATCCTATAGTGTTTCCTCAGGCAGTAGAAGTCAACATATTTATGAATAAGTTCAACAGTAGAAATGAAAAATAAAACCATAACGAACAAAATAAAGTATGATAAAGGTGTTATTTCAATATAATTTGCATTCATATTTGTGCATTATGAGGCTTTATTAGTTTATGAAAGCTTTTCCAGAAGATCATCCTTTAAAAATATTTGAATGCAAAAAGGCAAATTAATCTCGTTGCTAATAAATATATAACAATCTCTTCCATTGCAGATTTCTGACATCTCAGAAGATCTTGGATGTTATTTAAATTCTCAAGGAACAAACAACACCTATGAACCAACTAGAGATGTGGAAGTCAATGTGTTTGAAGATATTGAATTAAGAGTGATAATGAACATTTCAGAGATCATTTCATGCATTTGGTTCTTTAAAGAGAGCAAAGACTGTGAAACTTCATTGGATTTGGAGAACCGGTAAGTCAAGGGATGTACTGGATCAAAGACCCTTTAATAGATCATTTCTTTTAGGATGCAAATGGAATATTTTCTCTGTCTGTGCTTGCATTTAATTCCATGTTATCTTTTAAAATCTAATCTTTCTTAACGTTGTCACCCTGCAGCACATAGCTGATTGTCATTTACACGCATATATGCATATGAACCTGAAAGTCAGAATAGTTTGAAATAAGCTCGTTCTTTTAATATGGGTTTAATATGCATGGGTTTCTCAAAGAACTTTCTGACTGATCAATCTGAGCTTTGTGGTGCTCATGTGAGGCAAATATTGTGATTTTGTAGTCAAAGAAACTGAGACATGGAGAATTATGTTACTGCAGATCAGAAAGAGCACCAGCAACAGCACCCTCTTTCTCACGGTCAGACCTGGGCTGGAACCTGAGACTGGCTTATTGCCACCCCTGCAGAACATGTGGGATGGGATTGTAGGTCCCTGTGGACCTCCCCAGCTGTCCTAAACTCAGGGAGTCCATCCTTCTCAATACTCAGTATTAAGCATGTGGTACCTGTTGTGTTAAGTTCCTACATGCTGCTTGTGTAGGAAGATACAGGATGAAAACACTCCAGGCTGACGGGTGCTATGTAAATAATGAATACTGGTGTGTCTGAGGGGTTTTCGCAAGAGATAAAGAGCTAACGTTTCATTGTGTCTGCTGCACCTTCTGGATAACAAATACAGTTTTACTTTCTGTTTTATAGATACATTGCGTCTTTGGCTTTTTCCCGAATAAAAGAAAAACAAGCTGGAAAATACACCCTCTCGGTCATAAGTAAAACTGGCAATTACACAATAGTTGTGCCTGTTCTCATCCGAAGTAAGTGTATCTCAGATGAATGGGGTCACTCCATCAATGGGTTCAAGGGAAGAGGCTCAAGTTCAGTTCTTGTGTGCTGCATTTCAAGCATCTTCCTAGATTTGCATAGGACTTGGGGCTGTCTTCAGAAAATGAAGTCAAAACCACAGATTGCATGAGAGCCAATTTTCACTGGTCAATACACCATGCAAATAAAGAAAAAAAGATGTAAATGGGTGGCAGCTCTCTGTTCCTCTATGAGAGATTTCCCTCTGTGTCCAAAGGGACAAATTGAGGGTGGCTTTTGTGTGCTCTCAAAGCTCGTGAACTCGATTTATTTGCACACATCTTAGCCTATTTATTCTCGGTGTTGCTGGCTGGGCTGTTATCTGGACCATGTCAGGATGTCCCTTTTATATTCTGGTGCTCCAAAATGATGCCTTGTCCCGCTCCGCCAGTTCTCCACCTGCGCCTGCTGCTGGGTCCCTGTACTTTGAATGTACCGTACTTCTGTCACAGCTTTTCCTTTCACAATTCTGTGGGCAGCAAGAGGCGCCAAGGTCCTCTTTTCAGTGCCAGCCTTTAATTGTTTATTGGGTTTTAGGGTAAAATGCGTCAGCACTGCAGCTGCTCAGCACAAGGGTGCTGGAGAAGTTGAGATTTTAACGACTGTTAAATGCTCACCATGCTAAATGTGAGGTGTGACTTTTTGAAAGACTCACAGTGAGCGCAGATCTGATTGAATTTTCTTAAGGAGCACACAAGACACATCTCTGCTTCAGAGGCAACAAACTTCAAACTTCTGTTTCTAAGATTTTCTTTTAAGAGAAGAGAAATACAAAATTATTTTGTCTGGGAGGGGCCAAGTTTAAAGATAAAATTAAAATATATAAAAGAAATTGCAAAGAAAAGAAAGGAAACCATCAATCCAAACTGGCAAAGTTATGACCAAACTCTTCCAGAGGCAGGTTTAACTGCACACATAATTTCTTGCCTTGATTTTAATAGACTTTGACTAATTAACATTTTTCATTCCCTCTTCATTTATTTTTGAAGCATTTTTTCCTGTTTGATTTTTTTCTCTCAGAGCGAGAATTGTCTTCTAGTCACTCCTTGTTTTATTTGAAGGCCTATTGCATATCTCAATTATAATTTCAACAGCTTCATTGAGGGAACAGGGTATTAAATCTTTAATTAAAAATTACCTTCTCTACTATATCAATTAGGCTTTAGATGTAAAAAATGTTATTACATGTGCAAGCAAGAGTAGTTTGAAACAATCTCGATAAAGATCTTTTTCATATCAATTGCTTGGGTTGCATTCTCTTTGCTCCTGTGGATCTAATATCATAATTACATATCTCATAAAATCCTCCAGGCTAGATGTGAACCCTTCAACTGAGATGTGAATCTCTATAGGTGAAAAAAACTTCTCTGCCCGGCTTATAAGAGGTAAATGAAGAAAGAAGTTAAAAAGCCAGAAGTATTAGTTTCACCGTGTCACCTTGCAGGCAATGGAAGTGTGACTCTAAAGAAAATGTCACTCTTATGTGTGGAAGCTGTGATTTCATTGTAAGATGCCATAAAACCAGGCTCAGTGCTTTTCATTGTGAGTCAAATCTTTAGCAGTTTCAATACATTAAATTTTTTGTGCTTGGCCCAAGCCTATGTCTGATGGATTCAGAGGACTGGGAGCTGTCGAAGAACCTTTTCACCCTGGGTTACAGATATAGGATAGAGAAGTCTGCTGGTTATCAAAGTCATTATCACCCATTGTTTTTCCATCATGTATCTGATCTGACTGAGTAGCATGCAACAGTCCCATTTTGTGTAGAGACTTTGTAGTCTCAACAGATACTCCACCAAAAGCCATGGGCTTGGGGTGTTATTTCGAAAGGTGGTTGTGCCCCTGCCCAGTGAAACGAAGAGCAACCACAGCAAATTAGCACCTTTCAGTATCAGGATTACCCTCTGGTGTATACAGGCAGATCTTTGATACAGGAGAAGCTGTGCATTTAGTAATCAGGGCTGAAAAACTCATGGGACCAATCCTCAAGATCCCTAGGACAGAATCATGTTCTGTTCCCTCAGTGCTGAAACCTCCTGAAGCAAATTACAGCTCTGTGACTTCATGTACTATGAAATGAGCAAAACACTGTTTCAAAATGATTTGAACATTCCTAAAGATGTGTTTTATTTTGAACAGAGAAACCAGGCAAACCCTATTTCAGGAAAAGGGAAAAATCAGATGCCATCGAATGCGTATCTGAGAGCTACCCCCATCCCTCTTTGGAGTGGATATTTTGCAAAACACCTGAAAAGAGGTATGGTGTTTGTTTATGTGCATGTTGAATCTCTAGACTGAAAGTTTACCATCTTGTGAAGAAGAAGATGAAGAAGAGCTTTGAGGTCAGAATTTTTGGAGATGGGCTCTGCCATTCACGAGCTGGTTGTATACCTTTATCTGCATGATCCACTTCTGGAGTGCTGCAACACATTCTTTCTTAGAAATTTTGGCCGTTGTGCTCTTTTTGAAACTCTCAACTCTTGTCTGAGTTTAGTATTTTGATGTCAGCACAGCAAATCAAGGGTATCTCTTTTCCTTCTAGTTTTCAGATTTTCGGAAATGTGAATGCATTAGAGGTGGGAAGATGTTACAAGCGATCATAATTTTCCAAGCTAAATATGTGGGTTTTTCCATTCTATCAATATATGAAGTTGATTATATTAACAGCAGGAATAATGCCTTTCTCTACAGCTTGGGATCTGAGTCTCATAATGCCCACTGGATTTGCAGCAGCTCCCACTACCAAGAATTCAAAAATGTGGCGTGAGAGCTCAGCCTCTGTGATTTTACTCTTGTCCAGATTTTAGTTACAGCATTACCTGTATATGAGCCATTTTAAGCTTATTCAGGTCATTTTAGCTTATATTTCTGCTGGGCTGTGACATTTTTATTTTCTTATCTTCACCTTTCCTAGTTCCTTTTTATTGAGCTATGTAAGATCCAGCTTTCCCACTATTGTTTGCATATTTTCATGGCTTGGAGATTTATCAGATTTATTTGCTTGAGGTTAACCAAATGAGTCAATGAATAGTTGTGCTTGTAATTGCAGTTGCCCTGATAAAATGCATGAAGAATCTGTGGAAAGAGATGGCCTACAGAAGGCAGAAAATGAATTATTTCGAACTTACATATGGTGCTGTGCAGTTAACAACCTGGGCAGAGAATGCACCAGCCTCTTTACAATAGGTAACTTCCCTCTAAGGTTTACTTGTACACGAGCTGGATCCTGCCTCTGAAGTTAGTTGCACTACTGAGTGTGATTTCTGGGCTAAGCTACTTGTTTGTAATCACTGGAACAAACCTAACAGTGGATATGCTTGCTCTGTCTCATGTTTAAACCCTGGATTCTAATAGCTTTTTGGTTTCTGTAAAGCTGTCTTGCACTTCTACATTTTCTAAACATCTCTTATCTTTTTCTGCATGCTTTTAGGTCTGTGTTGCAATGAAACACTCTTTAAAATGCTCTTAGATATATAAATTTATAAATAATTTTATACTAATACATAAATTCAGGTTTATTTGTCTGTTTTTTTAAATAAGCTTGACCTGAGATAAACTCTGTCCTGAATTATGCCCTATAGGTACTTTGTAAATTGTCACAAAATTTGGTTTGAAACATCTATATCCATCAAATTTCATGATTAATTAGTAATTTCCCTAAATTATAATTATCATTACAATGTAATAATCAATGTCTATACAGTATTAGCAGAAAAAATATTGATCTAATTGAACATTTTTCCAGGCAAAGTGATGGTTATTTCAGTTACTATGTTTTGATTTTGTAGATTTAAATGAGAGACAAGCAGCACCTTTACCTGAATTACTTCTTAAAGTTGGGGAACCCTTGCTGATCAGATGCAGAGCTGTTTACCATAATTATAAATTTGGAATAAAATTATCTTTTGAAAATAAAGAAGTTGAACAGGTAAGAAGACAGGGCATACTTTAAAATAGCCCAAATGACATTGGGCGCTAACAGCTGATTAAATGGGAATCTCTGTTGCAAACCAGGACCACCAGTTTGAAGGATTAGAGTATCAAACAGATGGCTCGGCGATTCGGATCCAGTATGCCTTTGCTTCAGCGGCAGAAAGAAGCCATAGTGGACGTTATACCTGTTCTTCTACAGCTCATTCGAATCAAACTGCTTTGGTTACAGTTTTAGGTAATCCCAACCCCCCAGTATTAATCTTGTCCCTCAGTTGGTTGTTTTGCTTTGTTTTTCGTGTGACAATTTTTCGCTTGCAGGTGTGCAGTGTGTTTATCCTTCCTTTTCTAAGGAAAAAGCCTGTCTGCAGTTACTGGCGGTCCAGAAAAGCCAAAAGATTGATCTGAACTGAGTCATTCTGGTACAGGAATATAATAAACCTTCTCTTTATATTGCTTTTCAAATGATTCCCATTTAAAGGCAGTATTTTTAGAATTAAATGAAATGGCATTGTTTAGAGATCTGGTCTACCTGACTATGTCTACATGGTCTGGAATGACCAGTGGCTGGTTTCAAGTAATGTGAGATAGAAACATCCTGCTGTGACTCCAGTATTCATTTTGAAAATCTGCAACCTCCTCTTCACCACTTGCTCCCACTCCATCTCTCTTCATTCATGTATGGCACCTCTAGCCCACCTTTGCTGCACCTTCATAGGTGGGGAAAAACAGAGGTTCTTGTGGCCTCTGCTCTGCTGTTTTCTATGGTCCCTTCAGGTGCTTGTTGCTGTTACACAGGAAAGAAACAGATAGAAAATGTTTACCAGATCTGACCTTGGTCTATCAGGAAGGAAAAAAGCAGTTGGAAGTTCTTGGTGGTGTTCTCTCAAAATCCAGAACACACAAGAAACAACCGTTTCCTCTTATGGTGGGGGAGCGACTGACAAGTGGCTGTTTTATGGGAAAGTAAATCTAGGGAAGAATTTTAGCTCTGAAAGCTGTGGAACTGGTAGCAGAAGAGGAATGAGAACTTTTGTGTCCACAGAGAACGTAAGCCCAGAGAGATGATGAATAGTGAGTGCTGACAGAGCTGGCGAACTGCCCTGCAGAACCGCTGCTGCAGCTGTGATCAATCTGGCGGAAAACCTGAACCTAGAGAGACAACTGCTCCAGCGTTATTGTTTGTGCTGTCTCCTGCTTTCTAGGCACTGAAGGGAACCATCCTCCTAAAATCAAGCTATACAAGGCCTGAAAATGTAAAAAGTGAAAGCACACCAAAGGAAGCCTCATTCTATTTAAGCAACGTGTTGATGCAAAAACCAGCAGTGTTGGAGTTAGTCCAGAACAGCCTCAACTGCAATCCTTGTTTCTCAGATGAAAATAACATACAAATAGGCGTAAGTCTGGAAATAAGGCATGAAAAAGAAAGCTGGAGTTGGGACCGTGCTGCTGGAGTAGGCACTGGGAGTAGTTTTCTGACTGGTGTGCCTGCACCTGGAGTCTGTAGCCCTGAGAACAAGGCACGCTGAAGCACTCACCATGTGTTTGACCTTAAATGTAGTTGCTCTCAGAGTTTACAACACCTAAGCTAGGAAAGGTAGGAAGTGAGAATACTTATCCCTGTCCTTCAGAAATGACTTTCCCAGTACAGCATCCTCTTTTCAGCTTCTGCCTGCCACTGAGCAGACCATTCTGTCATCATTTACAATAATCAAGTGTGATACTTGGGCTTATTTTTCTCCGCACATCTTCTTAGTAAACAGGAAGGTAAGGGTGAGGGAGTAGTATAAAGGTAGGGCAAGATCCTCTTCTTTCTCAGTACTGGTGCCCAGTTCAGAAATACTGGCTTCTTGGCTCCATAAGCTATGAGGTGTGAGCATGTGTCACATTAACAGGGGGTATTTGGGTCACTGTCCCTGGAAAGCTGTATTTCTGAGTGGAGTGTTTTTTGACTGGGGTACGCCAAGCTACAATGATTTTCTGTACCCTCCTTAATACACCTTATGCCAACAAAACTTCTGAGGACTCATTGGCTTCACTGATGGAAAAATCTGTTTGTTTATTTACATGGTGGATTAAAGTGGGAGGATGTTGTCATACCGAGCTGACAGCTGTGCTTCTCTCTCCAAGCTTATACAGGGACACCCTATACTTCTGATCCACCCAAGTCTTTTGCCTAATGTATTAACGACAACCATTGTTGGTGTGAATTCATGCTAGCAACCCAGGTTCAATTTCAGCAGTGATATAGATACAAATTTCACTCAGCTGTCCATGTCATAGGGTAGCAGTTTCTGAAATTATCAGTATGCTTGCCTTTAAACCATCGCTGGGCATAAGTCAACACCCAAAGCTACACTGGGAACGGTCATGATATAACTTAACCAAAAGAAAACTGATTTGGTTGGCACATGCTGCATTGTCCAGGGACCCTGGCTAGCATAACTGTATTGATGGTTGGTCTTCTAATCTCTAATAGCGCCCTGCAGCCAGACAGCTCTGGTTTGCTCTTTGCTAATGGACACATCGTGAACTTATCCCATCTTGTGTAGCTGGTCAGGAGGTCAGACAGGGTCATTGGGCCACTGTAAAGCACAACAGAGATGATGCCAAGAACTGCAGCTGCAAGGCTCTTTGTTTCTGCAGTAGTTATGCTCAATTTCTATCAGGGTTGAGTAAAGAACTTTTAACACTATGCAATCTTGATGCTATTTTGCAACATGTGTTAGGTTTAAAGCAACAAATAAACAAATATGATAAATACAGAAACTTGAAAACTTTGATCACAGTCTCAAGAATTTCATCTCACCTCTCTGTCATTACCAAATAATCACTCTTTCTCTAGCAGAAATACATTCACTTCTGCCAAAAAAATGAGCCCAGCAATAATGTCCTATTTTATTTCTCCTTCAGGAAAGACACTTATTTGAGTTGTTTTCCGGAGAAATGGCACAACCTGCTCCAAGGTCCTTGTATGCACTCTAGAAAAAGCCTTTACTCTTGACTCACTGTGTTATTAGGAGTACACACAGAGGTGACCTTCTGCCTGGAAGGATGAGGTCCAAAAGATCATTCAAAAATTGAAAGTCCAGTTTATAAAAGCAATATGCCTTTAATATCAAAAAGAAGGAGAGCAGTCACGAAAGGAATTGCTTCTTCTTTTACAATACTGAAATTGTTGTGGTTTATGTGGGAGTTTCCAGATAGTATTTTTTTAAGAAGCTAGACAGAGATAAAACATACCAAGCAGAATATAGGGTTACAATCAGAAGAAAAACACCCAAAAGAAAAACCCAGTCCAGCAATATTTCTACAGTGCAGTTTTTCACTATGTGGCTCATGAAACACTGGCACGAGTTTCGCAGAAATTGCAGAGTCAAATTCCTTGGAGATACCCAAACTGAACTGGATGTGACGCTGAGCAGCCTCATCTAGTTGAACCTGCTCTGAGCAGGAGCTGGACTACACATCTCTGGATACCTCTTGCAATGTATATGATTCTGTGATTTTTACAGAGGTCATCCTAGCCCCACTCCTGCCTTTAGGAGAGCCTCCTCCCACATGTCTGCTGTTCAGGTGCCTTAGGTGGGATTCATTTAACTTCATGAGACATCTAGCCTCAGCAATGACTTTGGTTCCTTCAGCAGCCAGTGTCATGAAACATATTTCCAGAAGCAGTTCAGTGTATTTTTGTTATCTTCTGCTTTAGGGTGGGATAGATATGGACGTGCCTATCTCATTCCATTGAGTTTAGCAGAGGTCCAAACAAGTAGGTGGGTCCCTGAACTTCAGACAACTCCATTAGGTGAAACTAATCCCACCCTATCAGGGCAAGTACCAGCAGCTCACGGTTCAGGCACCTCTTCAAAACACTTTTTCACATTGCTGCTGTCTTGCATCAAGTATGTCTAATTTAGATGGAGAAATAAAGGAGAGGCCACAAGACTCATTTGCAAACTCTTCAGCTTTTCAATGAATAATCTTCTTCATTTTAAGGAAGAAGAAATGGCTACTATCAGCAGTGATTGTGCTGGTGGTGCTACCTGGTTTTGCTCCCTGTTACAGGAAAGCCAGGAGAAGCAGCTGTTAACACTTGGAACACACACCTAAACCAAACCAAGCCTGTAGCTCTGTAGGGCAGATGGGGGAGAAATGTCCGACTGTTTTGGAAGGGCTCGGCTCTGACCAAATGTGCAATTTCGTCAGGCTCAGATCATTTGTCTGCAGCTGAACACAGTGACATCATTTCAATACTATTTGGAAACATTATCTTATTTTAATTAGCAGGATGCCTTTTTTGATAAAACATGGTGCTTTTTTTTGCTTGTGATAAAACAAACAAAAACCATACATATGTCAAAATTCTTTCATTAAGCAGTCCAGCCTCTTTAATACAGTGTCAATGTTTTCTTTTTCTCTTTTATTTTCTCCAGAAAAGGGATTTATAAATATAACCAACTCTAAAGAAGATTTTGAAATTGGTGAGGAAGACTTTTGCTTTGAAGTTAACTTTACAGCATATCCACCAGTTAGATGCATGTGGATATTTTCAAAAAAAACATTTCCATGTAAACAAAGTTACAGTGTGGATGGACACAGGTACTCAAATATTTTGGAATAATTTAATGTAATAACGTTTCCTCTTTATATCTCATTTGGACTGTTTTCTGTCCATGCTTTGTACCCTCCTTGCTCTTCATCACATGGATGGGCCACGTGATGAAGCCGTGTTAACAAAAGGTACTCAAACATTATTTTGGCTTTCAGCAGCAGTTCATGTAGATAACTTATAGAACCACTTTATTCTCCACGTTATAATAAACCCTTTGGTGTGTTATGCATCTAGCAGCCCTTTGGTTCATCTGCATTTTGCCGTTCCCTTTCTCTTTGACATAATTTCTCAGTTACATGATCTGTTGCAGTTTTCATAGTACGAGTTCTACATGTTCCCCTTTTGTCATCCTGTTCTTGATGATGTTCCCAGTGTCTTTCAAATGACTCAAACCAAGGCCAGGGCTCCATAGTTTCCCAGGCTGTCGATAGATCTGTTGGGCTCTGCCTGTGCCACAGAAACATACCGTTCTGCTCATTACCCAGGTCATGTATTCTTCCGCTGCTGCAAAACATGTTTTGAATAAACCTGTTGGTTATCTACCTTTTCTGTTACTTCCTACAATGAAGTTCTGGCATGAATCCTGTTTAAGGCTAATGTTTTCTCCACTCCCTAGGCTTTCTAATTTCTTGATAACATTATCTAATTTCCTTCAGAGTTTCTTTCAGCATAGTCCCATGGCTTTCAAGGTAACAGCTCTTATTCACCTCAGTGAAAATAAAGCCAAGGGGCTCTTTTAAAGTTTTAGCTTTAAAACCAAACAGGGCCTAGGCAGGAGTTAACAAGGCTGCACTGATTTTCACTCATATTCTTAAAACCTCTCTTAGCATCTGTGTGAAACTGTGTCACAGCCTTGGTTATAGCTTTTATTATTTCTTTCCTTAGTATTTTGGTGCAGTCAATTTTATCCTCTAGTGTGTCAAGTCATCTTTGCTACAGACTGGCTTTTTTGTCTGTATCAGATGGCTTATTGGAATCAGGCCTTCAAGAGGCTCAGAGACAGTTCAGTTCAGATTAGTAAATTGTCATCTCCTGGCAATGGCCACAGGAACTCTGTCCCTGCTGATAAAGGAGGGCTGTCGGCAAACTTTGATAGCCCTGGGTGGGTGTTGGTGACTAATCTGCAACGCTTGACATGGGCTAGGCAGCTCTGTTCTTTGTGGTCAAGAATGATTTTGGAAATGAGGTCTCAGGGGACACCCACGAGCATTTGCTCATCCTTGTCCTATCGGCCCCTCCCTCCAGCTGACAATGTTGAGCTGATTTGCTTTGCAGCTGGTATGGACTTCTCACTCCTTGTAAGAGCTGGAGTCAGTTTTGCTTGGATGATTGACAGCTGGTGGAAATTCAATCCAGATAAGAAGAAGGTGCTATGGACTGGGCCAACAATAACAATTGAGAGCTCTTGGAACAGCTTAGGTAACTCTCGTTAATTGGTAAGGTGCAGCCACTGGTGGCTTGGGATTTATGAGTCACTTCAGATAGCTTTGCAGCCAGAAGTGACGGTTGCTGAGTGCCGATCACCACCTGCCGGACGGGAGAAAGCCCAGGCTGTGACCCTGGAGCAGTGTGTCCTGGGCTGGCTCAGGGCCACGGCTGCCCCACCACCCCCAGCACCACTGGAGCTTGGCCTGGAAGCTTCTTCAAACAGATAACTCAGTCATTCATATGACCATGCTGTTGATTTAATAATTTAATTTTTAAAAATTAATTTTAGGTAGTTATTCCTTGCATTTACCTATCATACTATTTCTTTTATGGAACAATACAATTGAGGGAAAAATACTTCAATTTGGTCATTATTTCATCTGACAAGTACATTCTTCTGTGCAAACATCCCCCCAGCTATCCAGTTTTGGTTGGATACTAGTATTGGATGGACACGTCTCACCTGAGGAAAAAGAGTACGGGTGGATATTTCATTCAGTTTGAAGTCCGCAGAAGCAGCAAGGGGTAGGGAGATCAGGAGATTCTGCCTACACTGCAGATTTCAATATGATTTCAAAGCTGAAGATTTCTTGAAACAAAACAAAGGGTCATCACATACCGTAACGTATTGTGAGTCTAACTTCACACATTTTAGTTGACTTCTGTGTAATCCCATCTCCCAACACTTCTACTTTTTACCTTTCATATCCTTTTTCATTTCCTGATTTTGTATATTTTTATTTCTGCCATTTCCTTATCAAAATATTCCTTATTATTATAGATCATATTCATTTTTATTAATTAACTCTGTCTCCTTCTCTAGATTTTAATTTCAAGTCCCAAGGATTCATCTCTCCTGTCAGTGTCCAATGCATTTCCTGAAATTCCTTCAGAATTCCAATTTTCCATTTGCTTTTGTTGTCTCTCTGTTTTAGCACACTGCTGATTTTCACTTCCCTCCTAAGAGCAAATGAGTTTTCATACATAGAATGACCTCAGTTAAATTTATAATATTTATGTCACATCCCCTTATATTTTCAGGTATCAAAGACACTCTTTTTAAACTATTTTCTCATTATTTCATTAAGATTTAATCCTTCAGAAATAAGCTTTCAAAAGCATAATTTTTATTTATGGTTTCTCCTGCCTTCAGCATTTGTTTTGAAGCAGCTTAAAATGGGTTTGATTTTAAAAAGTCCCTGAGAACATGGACATCTTTAAGGCCAGTTTAGATGAAGACATTCAAAGTCAATAATGAGATGGAGGTGTTGCCTTAGAAAGCAAAATTGCCAGTGGCTTCAATGTTTTCTTGCTTTAGAACTGCAAGGTGACACTTGATGTCTTAGTTCATTTGTATGTATCCTGCTTAATGAGAAACACCCTGATTTTAGTCATCTATATTTCTTGTTCCATCTCACTACCACTTTCCCTTACTTTGCAAATTACTGATAAATGGCTGTCAATTTTTGTCTGCTTCAAACTCCCTGATATGCCTGCTTGCCTTTACCACTAAAGCTGAGTTGGGGGCCTGCCACCCAGTTCTCCTCAAGCAGACTGAATCATCTGCCCCCAAAATGTCAGCAACTAAACCTAGGAAGGGGTCTTCTTAAGTGTCCTTTTGACATTGGTTGGTTAGAGTAGATTCCATTTAAATGGCAATCATCCTGACAACAGCAACTTGGTCAACCGAACAGAAATAGGGTGCCATCTCTGTAAGGTGATGCATTCCCTTCTCCCTGCCTCATCCCATGCCCCTTAAACCAGTGATTCAACAGGTCAGTCATGCAGAAATCTTTGCCTCTGCACTCCTCTGTTGTTGGCTTCTGCCCAAAGACTTGTTAGAGCCCTCCCTCACCATTCCTGTTGTCACAAGCTGTTTCCTGCATGGTTGGGGTCTTGGTTTGCTACCATCACCATAGGGGTTAGTAGGAAGCTGCCATTCCTCCTGCAGAAATACCTTGATGTTGGTGCTTTGTCTCATCAATTATGAGCTGCTGCTGATGACCTCATTTCTGAGTTTTTGTCCGATCTTTCCATTTGGAGAGGTTTATCTTGTGTTATTTCCTAATACTGTTTATTGTATCAGCTAGAAACGCCTCCCCTCCCTGGCAAAATCCTTTGGAGTGTTGAGAGTTTGATCCTTTGCAGATCTTGGCATCTGTGCCAGGATGTGTTACACACCTTGTCTTCCAATAGACCAGTAACAAAATCACAACCCGACAGCCCAGATGCACTCCAGGAAAATTGCTAAATTAAATCAATACTGCAGAAAAAAATATCTTCTTATCAAGACAGTTAGATTATGGAGTTCATATTCTCTAATAAAAATAATTTAGTCTGGGTTCCTCATTAGAAGATGTTTAGTTGTTTCAGACATAGATATGAGTCTTGGCTACATTGAAAATCTCTTTCAAGTCAGTCTTTTGTTCTTTTCCTGACTTTTCTTTGTTCCACAGCATTTCATCAAAGTTCTGCAACCATCAGCACAAGCCTGGAATATATATATTTTATGCTGAAAATGAAGATGCAGTTGTGACAAAAAAATTCACTCTCTACGTGAGAAGTAAGTAAGAAAACAATTGCTGTGAAGATTTGTCAAAATTTGGCTTTTTGCCACTGATATAAATGGAGATAATTTTTTGCTTTTCCCTTGGTATTCCCTATTTACTTCACATAGATTTATTTTTAAAATGAAGGAGCACAAGGCAAAAATGTGATTCTCTTCACATAGTGCTGCAGTACTGAGATCCAGGCTCTGGGATGGAGAAAATTCCTGGTTGCTTGTGGGTCATGTTTCTTGTGTTGGTCAGGGATGGAGAACAGAGGAAAGAGGAGAAAGTCATTAATTTTTTTCTCTTCACTTTAGCCTAGCACAAGCAGAGAGGATATAATAGGAGAAATTAGTCATATAATGAGAAAATCAATACTTCTACCACAAAGCCTAGAAGCCCTGCAGAATACAGTGACCGTATTCTAACTCTACAGGATACATGCATCTGCTGTAGAGACCACAAGATACACAGTGAAAGGAAACACTTATCCTCGTTAGGTGTTAGCTTTCTATGGCGTGTTTATGCCATTTTTTTTTCATAATGGCATTTGGGAGTTTATGCAGTTGGTCTGGAGACCCTTTGGTGTGTCACACTTTAGGGCTGCACTGCCTCCTGTGCCCCTGCCTGCAGTTCTCACACACATGAACAATCTCGCCTGGTGCTCTTGGTTATCTCAGTTCTGCCACATGACTGTAGCATCTCACCCTTGCTCTAGTGGTCATTTTTTATTAGGTATGTTCTTTATACAGGGGTACTCTGTGCACATTTTTGACAAGCCGGACACCCTGAACTGGGGTGTCAGTGAAATTGTAGGGCAAACTGTTTGCTCCGAGTCAGAAAAGCAGAAGTGAAGACTTCTAATTTCAGCTCTGCCACTGTTTTGGTCTGGCTGTGCCCATACAGAGAAGTGGCTGCTCCCCTTGCCTTGCCCACACTGCCATCCCGCAGAGCTGAGACGTGGAGCTGGAGGAAGGAGGAGGACCGAGAGCTGCAGCCAGCACTCACAGTGTCGTGCAGGGGGGCTGTTTTGAAACCCAGAGGCAGATCTTGGTCTCAGCAGATGTAGCTTTGCCATGTAAACGTAAAGATTGTGGTCACTGGGATGGTGACAGATACTGTCTTGTGTTATCTTGTTGCAGGAAAGCCTGAAGTAACGATGCAGTTGTTGTTCAATCAAATCTTGTGTGTCGCTGACAGTTACCCTGCCTCATCCTGGGTTTGGAGGAACTGTCCCGAACTGAACTCATCCAAGTAAATAATTTTCCCTTCCTTTGATTCATTGCAAAGACCCTATCTGAGCTACACTAGGCTAAATGCAGGTGGGCCTGTAGAAACTAAGCATAAAATACGCTCTTGACCATCTGTTCAAGGCGACATGGTGGCCCACTCCAGGGGAAACAGATCACCAAAAATAAGGAAAGATTTAGATTTTTTTTTGGCATCAAATGAAGTCTATGATGATCTGTATCTCAGGCTCTTTACACTGAAATAAATCCCACTGGATTTGCATCAACACTTTGATAGTTACAAAGCCCAATCCACGTTTTTCTCCTGGCCTGTCAATCTTAGAGGTCGTTCAGGGAATACATTGGTTAATAGGGGCTTGATTAATTGGTTAAGCTCTGGTTAACACAGCTGTTATGGTGGCCTGTAACCAAAGCCAGTAAAGTCAGTGACGGTGTTTCCAGTAAAGTTAGTGAGAGTGTTTCCATTTCCTCTATTTATTTAGGGCAATGAGTCAGACCCTAAAATTTCAAGAGACGCTGAAACAGCTTTAAGCTGTTTCATGAACTCTGCAGTTTTAATTTCAGATGTGCCAAAAATGCTAATAATCCCACAGTGCAGAAGAGTACTAGGTCAAGTTATCTTTTGGAAGATTGTGGATAAAGCTGCAAGTCTTTTAACTGCATATAAAAAAATATCTAGACCATTTTCTCACCCATAACTCTGAAAAGGCTTCCTAATACCAATCTGTGTATGCAGAAATGGAAGAGGAAAGAAAACATCCGGGTAGTGAGTTAAAAGTACTCCTTAATACAGCTGTCTGGAAAGAAAATGCTATGACATTTCATTTCTTGGGAACTTCCACATGTAGGAGCCACATGTGTAGAGCTAAATATTTATTTACTTCCTCATTTATTTATATGGACAGTAAATTAGGTAGTAAGTTGATGAATGATAGAAAAGCTAAAAGTCAAAGTTACCTCTGTGTGGGCTTCCTTTCCCTCCAGTGTAATGTTCCCTCTTTCTACATGTCAGATTTAAATAAATTATTAATACAGGGTGGATGCTCTCCATCTTGAGTGACAGCAACTTCATGGTTGAAATCACTTACCTACAGGGAAAGGAATTAAAACTTTTACTGTGGGTTCATGTGGTATTTACTGGTTTCGTAGTGGCCCATTTGGAGCTGTTTGGTGGTTTGAGTGTTTGAGGTAAAGGTGAAACCAGTGGGAATAAATGTGGTAGTGGGAGTCACGTCAACTGGAGGTCTGGAGGGTCAGGGGGTGCAGATGCCCTGCCAGAACAGTGGAAGAACATGGGAGTGAACCCAGTGTAGAAGGTAGGGGACCCAATTCACCCCACTCTGTCCCTGCCATGTCCAAAAGGACACTGGCAACTGCTCTGAAGCCTCACTCTAGCCGTAACAAATAAAAAACAAGTGCATCTATCTCACCCTCCCACCCTCTCTTTCAACACAGACGTAAGTCATGTTTTGAAATATCCTGCCTTCTCCCTTGGAAAATGCCACTGTATGCCAAAAATCAAGGCTGGATTCCTTTCTTTTTCAGCTGTACAGAAGAAATCACTGAAGGGATTTGCAACTTCCTGCCAGAGAGGAGATCCCTCGGGTCATGGATTTCAAGCAGTACTTTAAATGTAACGGAGACAGCAACAACCTTCTCCATTGAGTGCTGTGCAAACAATTCTGTTGGTTCAGCCTGCGAAAAGAGTTTCATTAACCTGTCAGGTACCATAAGCCGGTGCTTTACCACTGTTGTTATCAATTAAAGGTGGTGTAGTAGAACTTGCAGTATTTTTTGTCTGGCTAAATGGCTGACTGTGCAACGGCATCGCAGGTAAAACAGAAGCGCTGTGTTTTTGGTGGTGTGGATGGAAGACGCCCGTCTCTCTTCTCTGATCCCAAAGTAGGGGCTTCTCTCATTAAAATGAGCAGAATTTTCACATGAATGGGAAGTGCAGGATGGAGCCTTGGTAATGTTGGGGTCTGCTTTTCTATTTCATTTCAGTAATCCCTACCTGAAACCTGGAGGCATCAGCTTTGGGATGAGCTGAAGCCACCTTGGTAGCTGTTGGCAGGTGCTGGCTCTTGTTCCTCTCCTGAAGGTCACTGCTGGGCTCAAGCAAGCTCTCCTTACCTCATGGAGGTCCTTGCATGCCTAAGCAAGCGCATGACTGAGCCAGCAGACACACTCAAGGGACAGCAGGAGCGAGTACCAGGGGAGAGACCACCTTAAACTGCTATAGGCGGGTGGCAGAAGGCTAAGCCCTGGTTTGGGAACTGCTGTGCAGTCTCTCTCTTGTCAAGGGCATGGGAGATTCCTTCCTTGTTGAACAAGAAAATTAATATGATTATTTGCCCATGTTCTTTATGTTTGTAACACCATATACATTCCATAGGGCGAAATATTTCAGTTAGAGGGAACATGCTATGGCACCTGGGTACTGTTTTGAAGCACCCAGATACTTGCAGTACAGAGATTTCCTCTGTTGTGGATAAACAAACTGTTTGCTGCTTCTGCCTCCAGCTGGCAGAAGCTGTGGTCACTGATAAGAGTTTGAGCATTTATGTTGAAATTACAATAGAAAGTAAGCATAACACTTATGCTCAGAATATGAGGGTAGGTTTCATGTAACACCCACTGGTGCCTGATAGCATGGTCTTGACTTGTTAAGAGAGTTCCTAGCTGAGCAGCAGAGCGATGCTCTGGGCAGGTTGTGTACAGTCCATCCATTGACGACTGTTTTTTTGGTATCTGACATACACTGCTTGGGGGAAGGCACAGGGAGAGAAGGGAGACATGATGAGAAGAGGAATTGTTTATTCCTGGTTTTGTTCACAATGTCCAGTTCATGGATCACACCAACAATTCAGTGCATTTAGATTTGTTAATTGATGTAACTGCTTTGTAATTATTATTATTAATGAAAACTGATGTCAGAATTACCCAGCACTTAAAACACTCCTGCCCAGCTCCTTGCTTTGCTCCAGGCTTCATCTCATTCCCTGCGCAGAGGAGGCTCAGGCGTGAGAAGACTGCAAACTGGCAGCACTGACCAAGCCACTGTGGGTTCTTCTTGCACCTTTAGCTGCACACACGAGCTCCGATTCAGTACGTAGTAATATGTATCTCTTAAAGTTGCAGGAGCTGTTTCTTCCCCCCCGGACAATGCCACATTCTATGTCTCTGTTGGATTTTTCCTCCTATTGATCGCTTTTTTGTTTGTATTCATTTTTCATAAATACAAAAAGGTAAAAGCAAACAAATACCTGCCCCTTCTTCTTTTATTCCTACCAGGTCGTTTCTTCTTTTCTGAGACTTATTTTACTTTTTATTTCCTTCCAAAGCAATTTAGATATGAAAGCCAGTTGCGAATGATTCAGATGATAGGCACATCGGATAACGAGTACATCTACATTGACTTCAGAGAATTTGAATATGATCTCAAATGGGAATTTCCCAGGGAAAACCTGGAATTGGGTGAGCAGTCCACAAGGCAACCCACAGTGCTGGAGTAGCAGCCTGTGGTGTAACAGCTGCAAATAATATTGGCATATTGTGTCTTGTAGGACAGGTCCTTGGTTCTGGGGCTTTTGGGAAAGTGGTGAATGCGACAGCTTATGGAATTAGCAATGCAGGAGATTCAGTCCAAGTTGCAGTCAAAATGCTAAAAGGTATGATAAACTCTGGGTGCTGTTCACGAGCAGTGATGAGTTCTAACAGTTCCAAAGCAAAAGCAGTGTTGGAAATCCCTTCATACACAGACTTGTAGCAGTTATGCCTCACAAATGGTTGGTTTCAAAATCCTTTCAAAATGCTTTTCAGATCCTGTTTCAGTTGGGAAAAATACTGCCGAAGTGCCTTCTTCCTGCACCATGTGGCTTTTTGTCCTGCACACCACAGATCTGAGTTGTGTGGGGAAGGACAGAGCTGCTTTGCTCTAGAGAGGATGAATGCAAATTGATATTGCAGATTGGCCTGCTGGTCACATTGGTGACTCAGTGGACTTTGCCTCTCTCCAAACTGTATTGACCCCTTATAAAAGCAGTGTCCAGAAGTGAGCCTCCCCGGCAGCAAGCAGAGACTCCCTGAGTCCCAAGCACCACCCCCCCTTTGATATATAGTAGGATGAGCTTCGCAGCAGCAGCAGCACCAACACCCTGCTCACCTGTCTGCCCACACAGTCTCCTCCTGCCAGTTCTGAGTTCCGGCTCTCCATCCCCCACCTGCACGTCTGCATAAATGCTTCCTCTGTCCTCTCCTTCACAGTTTTCTTTATGGAAGTTCATCTTGATCATTTTTGTTCACGTCCCCAGTTCACTGAGATTGTGAGGACCAAATGCTTACTGAAAAAAAAAAAGCCTAAAGCTATTACTGAAATGCAGAGTGGGCTTCTTAGCTATTGGATCACAATTCTTTGCGTGCCACATGGCTTTTGAAACTTTTATTATTTTTTTTCTTAGCATTTCTCTCCGACAGGGTTGACTGACATTTTTTCTGTGCTTGTGAACAACTTTAATGCACTGCTGTCGTACCCTGACAGCCTAAGAATGCCAAATATTAACATTTTGTGACTGCTTTCCCAAGCATTCAAGTGATACACACTCACACACCCATTTATTTTCCACCTTTGGCTGAATCTTTTTATACTGTACAAAAATATTTAGGATGTTCCCAAATGTACTGCCAACCCAATTAGTTTCAAATACAAATTTGCATGTGACAAAACGTCACAACCATTTACATTTTTAATTCTTTGCTGGAGATTTCCAAGTCTGTGTTACTTTTACAGAAAAACCTGATGCTTCAGAAAAAGATGCTCTAATGTCTGAGCTGAAAATGATGACTCACATTGGAAGCCATGAAAATATTGTGAACCTACTGGGAGCTTGTACGGTG
Organism: Thinocorus orbignyianus; assembly: GCA_013400375.1. NCBI lineage: Eukaryota > Metazoa > Chordata > Aves > Ciconiiformes > Thinocoridae > Thinocorus > Thinocorus orbignyianus. The sequence goes on from VXBW01007759.1 coordinate 72,608, forward strand.
TCAGGTAACTTGTGGGAAGGTACCAATTAAGATGTTCAGAGCAGGACTGCTGAATGAGGACTTGTGAACAGAAAAAAAAGTATCAAAAATTGATTACTGAAAGCAACATTAAAAACATCTAAGCCATAATTAATCACCTGTTCCTCAGGCTGCGCAAACCCTCCTCACTCCCAAATCCTGTCTTTGCCCAACCCATTTTGATGTTGTGCACCAGCCCAAAACAAGATGAAATAAAATCAAAGTCAAGGCCATGCATGTGTACAGGAATGGATCCTTTCTAATCAAACTTGCATGAAGTGGTACAATAGCCCTTCTACAGAAAAACTTTTCTTGTTACAGTGATGATGGCACTGATACTGTTCAGTTCATTAAGTGAAAAAGAAAATCTTATCTGGTGTAAGGTACTTTATGTCCACGTGATTCTGTTCACATAAGAAATTTTATTTTGTTTTATTTCATTTATATTCATGTGGCTCACCAAACTGAGGTTGCAGAAGGAAAGGGAAAAATGGATGGAGGCTAGACAGGAAAGAAAAGAAAGTGAAAAAAGGATGTAGGGGGACACACAAGGGAAAAAGTGAGTAACAAAAAAAGAGGGACATTTTTACAGGACTAGATATAAAAATAAACTGAAGATAAAAAGAACTAAGGAAAAATGGGCTAAGATGTAAGTGGCAAGATATTATCACTAATTATTGTTTGACTTGTGGTATCATTGAGGCAACATATGTGGATATTCCTGTCCCAAGAACTCCCTCTCTGACACATCCAGCAGTGAACAAGAGCAGATGGAGAGAGGCTAAAGAACAGAAGACATCAGGGAAAGGGCAGGGTTTACTCAGTGTTTGCCCATACCACGAACTGTAACACACTGAAAAACTTAACAGATTTTTTGCCACAGAGCTTTATTAAGTCAGAAAGACCAAAGATAATAATTGCCTCTAGTTTCCCCAGTTTACATCAATAGCAATACTGTCATGGAAAGACATTTGAGGCATAGGAAGAAAGCAAAAAAATAGATTGTTGGTGGTGGCTTCGGGTAATTTGAAACTATTCAGGCTGCCACTGCCTTCTGGAAAACCCAGCAAGTGTGATGGTGTAGGCAAGAGAGCTGCAGTGGAGATCTGCTTAGTCTCGCAGGGCAAGGGCAAGGACACTTCCAGCCTTATCCAAGTCCCATGTTCAGAAACATGTACGTGGCTTTCAAGTCTTCACATCCTCCTCTGAGAGACTTTGCGGGCTTTTCACAGTGTTCTCTACCTTGATTAACAGGGGTCTTCTGGCAGAAATGCCCACAAATTTGTATTTGATCTTTCTGAGCCAGAGTGGTGATGCTGCTGTAAGACTATGCATGGGTGATGTGTGACCACTCTGAGCTCCTCCTGGACCATTTGCTCTGCTCCTGCAGGCTTTCCTCCAAGCCTGCCTGGTTGGGAATTGGAGATATTTTCCCTTTCTTGAGAAAATGGCCTAACCAGTGCTCCACTCAGACACATCCCCCTGGCAAAGTCTTTTCTTCCCTCCTCTCAGCAAAGTGCACTTGGGTTCAGGTGGCCTTCATGTCAAAAACAAAGGATGTTTCTAGAGCATCAAGGTAGTGCAGATAAATGAAGGTGCAGAGGTCAAAAGTTATCAATTCACACCATCAAAATAATTAGCAGGGGTCATCTTTTGCTTAAACCACGTATGGTTTAGACAATATGTTGCACCTTTATAGTCTTTGTGGTGCTGCCCACTGCCATGGGTATGGGGAAGGACATTTGTGCCTGTGCAGGGATTTGCAGTCGATTTTGGGGGATGCACTAGTGGAAAAAATAAACTACAGAGACTTTCCAAGGGGACATTAGATTCAGTAATTACAGTCAATAAACATTACCTGCCCATCAGTACAGGTTATGTACCCGGGAAGGGATGTTTAATACATATTAGTCTTGGGACAAGATGAGGCATCATTAAGGCTTTAGTGGGTAGAGTGCTATAGATAGGAGGAAGCATTTACCTTTCCAACTATTTCAGGGCCAATCTACTTGATATTTGAATACTGTTGCTATGGTGACCTTCTGAACTACTTAAGGAGGAAGAGAGAAAAGTTTCACTGGACACTGACGGATATTTTTAAACAGCACAACTTCAGCTTTTACCACAATATCCATTTCAACCAGAATTCCAGGTAAAGCACTCAGCAACAGTTTGACACTTTATAAGGCTGCTGTCTCTTTTTTTTACCACTGTGCTGTAAACTGGTGAAATTATTGAATTCTTGAGAATGTGCCTTCGCATACTTTAGTAAGCAATGCCTTGGGAGGAACTGAGATTCAATTCTGCTTATGATGTTCTTCACACTGGGCTGTAAAACACAAGCAATTTCTTGTTTCTCTTTCTAGTTTTGAGAAAACTCATGTCTGAGCCCAGATATTTAATAGCAATAACTGCTCATGTTTTTTCACTGCAAAACAGTTTATGTGTAGAAGATTATGTGATCCACTGTAAGTAACCTTTGAAAATGTGTCACCCTCTCCAGGAAGGGAACTCACCTGAAGTACAATGTGAATGCAACTCTATGTGGACAGGATGAATTTGAAGTCACACAAAGACAGAACATGAATGTAGCATCTGGATCAAATGGGATTGTGCTGTATTCTGAGGAAGGTAAGAACATAATTGTTGTTATCTCTAGTAATTCTGTTATTATTGTATTTATTCATATTGTTGATCTAGCTAGACTAGACTCAGTGACACAGGAAACCCCTTTCTGTCTCTGGCAGAAATTTTGCTGGAGAAAGATTCAACAACATTTAAGACCTCAGGCTTAGATTTCCGATCATGCTATACATAGCATTTGCATATAATGAGTATACTTTTTATTTTGTGTCTGACCAAAGGAAGAGAAAAATGGACGTTCTTTATGATGTTGTTCTTGGTGGGAGCACATGAAAATCCTTATAGCAGTCTGTAGAATTAATGAGAATGTGAGTAAGCCCATGAAAATCCCATACTTTTGGTTGCTTTTTTACAGATAAAATTAAGTATGCGAGCAGACAGATGGATGAAGAAGAGGATTTTAACGTGCTCACTTTTGAAGACCTTCTTTGCTTCTCTTATCAAGTTGCCAAAGGAATGGAGTTTCTTGAGTCCAAATCGGTATGGTGAAGGCTAGCAAATCATTTAGATAGAAAAGGTGGTAAAAATAGGTCAGTTTATGAAAGGCAGACTGAAGAACAGAGCCACATAGTGACAGACTCAAACCATACCTCCTTCCCCAGCTTTACAGCAAAGACTGGGTTGCAGTTTTAGGCATGATCCTGAGTAAACAGTAGCTGCACACTTCTACCTGCTCTGGCCCTGTTCTTTGCCACAGGTACCCGGGATGATCATTCTCCAAATGGTTTAAGTGGAAGGAGGCACCAATTCAGAGACATCTGTGTGAGACAAGGAAATTAACTCCTGGTACCAAATGCTGCAGTGTGTTAACCCATCCTTTCCTTCTAAGTGCATTCACAGAGACCTCGCTGCCCGGAATGTACTAGTGACCCATGGAAAAGTGGTGAAAATATGTGACTTTGGCCTGGCCAGAGATGTAGTGAATGACTCCAACTACGTAGTTAGGGGCAATGTAAGTTCCTGAATGCTCTCTATTTTTCAGATTATTTTTTTATTCATGTGACTTACTGTTTTTCTTTGCATTTTTAAATTGCTTGTTAGCTTTGCGGAGATCTGTACAGTGCAGAAATCTCACTTTTTCCTGCCCTTATAAATAACCAAATCAAACTAGTGATAGCACTGTAAATGAGATGATACCCATGTCCTTTCTACAACACACTGAAACCCATTGATAGAAGTGCTGGGAATTGTGTACTATTATGGACAATAATAGTACAGGGGCAATAGCATATGTGTTGGGTACACCAGATCCTCCAGCTGTCTGAAGAAGTACAGCGTGGACATCTCCATCTGAACTACTCACTCTGGAAGTGAGAAGTGGGAATAAGGGTCTTCCAAGGCTGAGCTCATCTCCTCCTTAAATAACCATCTAAAATGGATGAGATTAATTGGCTTCTTAGAAGTGCCTATTTTTGTCTATAAAGGAAATTTGAAGGGGCTACTAGGAGAGGCACAGCTTTTCACACAGCAAATATGAATTGGTCCTACTCAAACAATGAGAACTACAGTGAGTCATCTAGAAAGCCTGTGTCACAGCATGACTGCTCTTCTTTCCTCCTGGTCTTACAGGCTCGTTTACCAGTGAAATGGATGGCTCCTGAAAGCTTATTTGAGAGAACATACACGATGAAGAGTGATGTTTGGTCTTATGGAATATTACTGTGGGAAATATTCTCTTTGGGTATGTTCTGTAACACAACAAAAGAGCAGTCCTTGGTTTTGCCAGCTTCTGAGTTAACATGTATTCTCCAATACATTTTCCACAGGTGTAAATCCCTACCCTGGTATTCAGGTTGATGCGAACTTCTACAAATTAATACAAAGTGGATTTAAAATGGACCGACCATATTATGCTACAGAAGATGTGTAAGAGTATTTCCTGAGTGCTGCACAGAATGGGAATTTATATTTACTAGAACATTTGTATGAACTTTTATTTATTGTACACTGTACCTTGCTTAGATTCTCGTAACTCTGAAAGGGCCTATTTGATTGTGTAAGTTTTGTCATAAATCAGAAATGATTAATGCTAAAAGTTATGCTTGTTTGAAATAACTAATTTATTATCTGTGTTTAATTGTGCCTTCCTTTTCCAGGGAACTTCTTGTTCTCAGATCACAGACTTCTTTTTCTTTTTCTGTCTTGCAAAAGCTATGTTATACAATATCCATGTTGGATATTACTTAAATCTGTGGTGATTTTTTCAAAACTTATTTTTTTTTAAATTGAACTTCAGCGAGTTTGATTCAGTTCCAGGAGGCTAGGGATCCTCTTAGGGAAAAGCTCTGGTAAGGAAGCGTTGGTGGGAGCTATTCCTGTGCTCTCAGCACATGATTTTGAGACTGTGCCTGGGTGGACTCTGACAAAAGGTGGATCCCAGGAGACAAGAGAAGAGAAGATGATAGAGAGCTACAAGACCTGGAGCATGGAGGAAAGGGACTTCAGGTAGTCTGAGCTCTTCTGGCAGACATTTCATAGATGCCTAGAAACTTGGAGTCTTGCTATTCTCATCCTCTCATTGTAGAGACTATAATGACATTGAAGGTTCAGATCAATTTGACAGATTGAGCCATGAGAGATTGCTGCAGGGATTATCAGTATCAGAGAACCTGTTGAGCTGGTAAGTTCACAAGGGACTTCAGGTGCTGCACTGGTGCCTGATGAAACTGCAAAATATCTAAGATGATGTTTAAACTTAAGAAAGATTTTTGCCTAAATTGCCTAAAAAGGCTTGCTGTTTGAAGTGCCCTTAAAACTATAGTGTCCACAAGGAGCAGGTTCAGCCCCAGAATCAGGCAGGAATTATCTTCCTACCATTTTCCATGGAAGCTGGAAAACAAGGTTAGCATGCCAGTATGTGCCAGCCAAGGTGAAATCTTGGCCCCAGTCCTATAAGGAGGATTTTGCTAAGGACTCCAGTAAAGTCGTGCTCTTCGTTTCACCCTTTTCCTCATTTTTCTGTGTCTTTTCCTCTGATGCAACATGCTGAATCTGGACTCCCTTCATAAAACCATTTTGTTGCCCCATGACTCCCTTCCAAATTCTGCACTTCCATGTAGTCACCTACAGAGACTCTGACAGCTGATGTTTTCTGTGTCACCTCCTGCAGCTATCGTGTGATGCAGTCCTGTTGGGCTCTTGACTCCAGAAGAAGACCCTCTTTCTCTTGGCTGGTTTCCTCTCTTGCCTCTCAGCTGGCTGAGGCAGAAGGAGCAGTAAGTAAATGCAGAAGGAAGAAAAAAAAATATTTTTTTTAGTAGAGAAATAGTCTTCTGATTTCTAGTCAAGTGTGCTATTGTGTCATGGAACTACTCCCCAGGGATCTATGTAAGAGGTTGGGGAAGACTTTTCTGCCATCAGAAGGAATCCTGACCTCCCTGATGAGGATTTCTTTCCTCCCACTGTCTCCACTGGGATTCTGAAAGGCTGAAATCTCTCAGCATGTGCTATGGGAACATGTTTCCCTTGTGTAGGAGCCACTGCCGTTGGCATAAGTATGCTGATAACTGCCACGGGAGGGGAGCTGAGCCCAGGCCACCTTCCAGGTGTCTCACAGGGGATCACTGTGGCTATGTGCTGCCATGTCCTCACAGATGTAGGGCCGCATATCATTCTCAAAGGTTAAAATAATAAACAGGATCTGAGGATGACCTAGCCCATCCTTGCCAGGCTGATCTCATGCTCAAGAAGGATAGGCGACTCCTTTTGAAACTGCTGATTTCTGCCTGGGTATCCACTCTGGGCTAGACATTATTTCCCAATACAGTGTCCGTGTGAACCTTCTGGGATATGGGGAGCGATGAATTACTCTTGCCTTTGCAACCTTGAGCCTCTCTGCAGGCTGTTAGCCTGGCAGAAGCTGTCAAGCATAGAGGCAAATTGATGGGCAATTTCAAAATACTGTATCTAGAAAAAAAAACTTCCTTTGTGATCCAGTGCCCTTCCTCTACCCAGCTCTTTTTGGCTGGAGAAGATCCACCTCACTTAGGCAGTTATTCGCATTCTCTTTGGAATCAATGGGAAATAATGAGCAGATATGAGTGGGATTCTCCCTTGGGAAGAGGTGGGCCGTACCTTACAAGTGCCTGCTTCACAGGGAGAAAAGCAGTTTACCAAGTACAATAAGTAATAATAGAAGATATCACTTATTTCCTCTTCTCAATTCTAGGTTTACCAGAATATGAAGAAAACTGTTTCTAGACACAATTCCAGCAACAAAACTAAGCCACATGTAAGCAAAGATGAGGAATCTCTGCTATCCCCAGCTGTGCTCCAGGATGAAGACTCTCAGGTTGAAAAATAATTTGGGTTCTAGATTTGATCTCAGTATTTTCATAAACTCTGTGTAGCATATATGCTTTATATCTCCCCTGAGAAAAAAATTTTACCAGCTGGTGCTATATTCACATTTGTTATGGGCCAGTCAGCATTTATGTTACTTTGAGGAGAAGAACACAATTCATTTCTTTGAATTCAGTGGAGAGAAACAATGGTCTCTTCACTGTCTCTCCACAACTGGATATTTCTTTTCCTGATTTTTGTTGTGGATTTTTTTTGATTGGTTGGTTTTTGTAAGGAATGTCTAATCAATGCATTGAATTCAGCCTGTTTGTGCCATATTGCAAGTAAACCCAAGAAAATCCATGATTTTTAGTCAATGTTTACAAGCATGGGCTATGCATCTAGAGCTAACTGGTGTGATTTCCAGAAATGCTACTCACATCTTCGTCTCCAGATGTCAGCGACTGTTGGAAAACCAGCCTTGTTTTTACAATGAACTATAAATCTGAGTATGTACAACTGTCTTGTCCTGAACATCTCAATTGCTATGAAGTTCCCAATAGGTGTCCAGTTCAGGTGAGTTCACTTCGTGGAGCTTTAGGTACTTGGGTGGTCTCCAGTCATCCAGGCTGCATTCTGCACTCACTGATGAGAGCTGAGCGCTTACAGTAACTGATTCCTTCTACCTAAAATATGTACCTAAAACAAGCAAAAGGAGTGATATTTGGAGATGACCTTCTGCCTCCCTGGTCTAGAAAATCCAGGTGACAGTCTCCAACTGGAAGTCTCATTTCGACTGAGTTATAACTAATCCCAGGCCTTGGGCTTTGTGTATTTTAATATCAAATAAAAATGTCTAATTTTAAAAAATTTGTCTTCTGTAGCAATTTAGGAGTGTAATATCATCACTCCCAATTCCCAGAAGTCAGCCTGGATGTATTGCTTCCTGCAATAAAATGAGAGTACATCCCTTTAGCTTTCTCCCGACTCCCAGGACAATAACCAGAGGCTTGATGGTTTTCTAATATAGATAAAAAGACTTATTTTCATGATGATGTTTGGAAATTTGTAAATACAGCTTTATAAGGATGCATTTGTATACACCCAAGTGAACCAAGATGAGAATGTATTGGTTAATAATTTTCTTATCTTTTACATTTTAGAAAATGCTAAGTGCAGTTAGGATTTCCAGTGCCAAGTGTAATAAATTAATAACTATTTGGGCAGAATATGCTGTCAAATAAACTGAGGTGCTCTTTACTAACATCATCTGAAAATAAAGTTGTAACACAGCAATTATGAATTGTATATTTTTATTAACACTAGTGAATTAGCAATGAGTCACTGATTTTTTCAATCAGATAAAAACTGCTGAAGAATAATTTGGAAATATACAGACATAAAACTTTAGCACTGCATTTTCTGGAAAATATGCATGTCTTTTAACACGCTTATATAACACAATTGCACGGTGTTCAGCAACAAGATGTCAGCGTTCATCACTGTTAACACACAGCCTGAACCATCTGGAAAGCGAGAGCTGAGTGTCTTGTGCAGACAGGAGTTTTCAGCCACTGTAGCCTTCAGAGACAGAGGAACTTAACGCTAAACTGGTTGCATCCAAGCCTAGCTGGCCCTGGAAGCTAAGCAGATGTGAATTTGGCTCATAGAGGAGCAGATGGGAATCCTGTGTGCTTTTAAACACGCCAGGGAGTTGTGTCAAATGTTTTTTCCCCAAGATTAAAAAAGGAGTGGACAGTATCATCACTACTGAGCTGAGACTTGAGAATATAAAGGCAAATAGAGAACCTTGGAGCTAACACAAACTCCTTGTGATGCACACGTGAAGAGCAGCTCAGGCAACAGTGCACCCTGTGAGGAAGTACAATGAGGAGAAACAGCCTCCTGTATGGGCTGAACATGTGGAGAGTCGTGTATCCGCTTCTGCACAGAGCAGAGAGATGGAACAAAGCTACAGGAGGCACTAAGTGAAAAAATAGTATCTTTTAGGAGCACATTTCCTTTCCAGGATGCTTCTGACGCACCTTAGCAAAGTGCTGGTCCATTCCTGAGGTTTGTGCAGAGCCACAGCCAGTGCTGTTTAAGGAACAGGTTTATGATTATTGAAGGAAAATGTCCACTTTTCTCTTGCTAGGATCCAGACCCCTAATCTGTGCCTCCAAGAGCAGGTTCTTTGGTGAAAGTTCTGAATTCTCCCTGTGGTGAATGAGGAGAGTTAAGCTTGCTTGAAGACCTCCAGCAGAGATGCTATTAGTCTAAGTTAGATGCATTAAGTCAGGTAGAGACTGGCAAAGATTCAGGAGTCATTAAGCCCGGAAGAAGAAGAAGAAAAAAGGTTGAAGTAAGTTAAAAGTGCGAAGGACACCACACCTCCTTGGTAACAATAACAGAAAGAACGAACGGGAAATAAATATCTGCCAAGTCAAACTGAAATACGAGGAATCGGACCTAATTTGCTTTCCCTTTTCTCTGCCAAAGCACATCACGGAGTGTGCAGCCCGGTCCCGGCGAGACTTTCCTGGGCGATGCTCCGGGATGTCCCCGTCCCACTGCCGGAGCTGGCACTAGGTGGAGCTCCGCGACCGCGGCAGCCTGATGCAGGAACGGGTGGAGGAAAGGGGACAAGGGGCTGGGCTTGTGCGCTAAGCACTAAGAAGGGTCTGAGGCAGCCGCGGTGTCTGGACCAGAGCCACAGCAGAGCCGGGGAGCAGGTGACGGTGCCGGACTTCAAAGAGAATTCACAGCAAAAGCTTCGTAGAGCTGGCAGGATGAGCCAAGTGCCAGTGCGAACCAGTCAACCCCCTCCCTCTGCTTTTGCCCAACCAACCATTCTTGCGTATCGCAGGTAGCAGACACTAAAAAAAAATAAAATAATAATAATAATAAAAAAAAAATAGGAGGCTCTTCTCCATCTGGCTTAAGAGAAACTGGATATGCTTCTCCAATACGAGTCTTACTGTCAGGTTTGGAATATCTGGGATGGGTTCTCTGAGGTAAGAGGCTGGGGCTAGTCATGTGTTGGACCAGAAGAAGAGAGAAGTCTCATACAGGCTAGCAGTAGCTTTCAGTCAACATGTTCACAGACATATATGAAAAGTGATGGAGAAATCCAAGGTCATATTTGCTACAGAGCCATTTGCAAATATGTCATTTTTAAGAGTCCACACTTCTGCTGGGAAATATCTTGGGGGTGCAGAAATCAAAGCGGGCTGAAGATACGGGCACTTGCCATGCAGCTGGGCACTCCAGATATCAGCTCCCTTCTCCCAGACACTGAACTAGTGCCAGAGGGTTCCTTCTTCCCAGCTAGAGGCACTGCTTGCACTAGTGGGTCACTGCCTCCTTCCCCCACTCCCCCATCAATGTTTAATTAATTAGGCCATGCAAAATAAAACAACTTTAAAAAGAAGCACAAAAAGGTCCACCCAGGCTTGTGGTTGAGGCCACAAATCACTTCAGAAAGGGATGGGACCTGAGCCCAGCTCCTTCTCATCGTTTGGTGAGCATCCTGGTGCTGAGCCATGACGAAGTGAAGCAGCAGTGCTTTCCAGCCATGCTGTCTGAGACTTGAGCCAGACTCATGTTCCCCATGGATGAGACAAAACAGGGAGGCTGTTCAGTTCACGGATCCTGTCTTACAGGTCACTGCCACATTAAAATTTAGGGGTTTATGTCTGTGCTGGAAAACTGAGAGAGCAATGCTCCTTGCAGAAATACAAGGGGCCTTTGCATAGAGTATGAACCAGATCTGAGCTGAGGAGGGTTTTTGAAGATGTGTTCTGGAGAGAGGTGTTCACCATGGAGAAGTGGTGATGCTTTTGTGGCCACATCCACACAGTCACATGCAGACTGGAGTGGGATTCCACTTAGATAATGTTTAGTCGGGATAAAAACCCACGAGGTATCCTGACAGGAACCCACTCCTCCTGCCACGTGCTACCTACCTGCACTTGTGATCCATTGCACTGCAGCTAAGCTTTGGCATGCAGCTGTGGCTGCCCATATGTGCCCAGAGATGCCTCTTCCTGGCTGCACAAGGGTTCTCCCTCCCTCCATGCCCCATGTCATGGGGACATCACTGTATTCCAGCTAAAGAAAGCCTGAACATTACTTCTAATCACAGCCCTCCAGTCCCACCACTCCCACCCCTTCAGATCCTAGAAAGGACGTGCCTAACTCTAGTTTCCACCAGATTTCTCCTAGAAAAGTGACTACCCGCCTGATGCGGACTAGGACGTCCTTTGGAAATGTCTTCTGCAGCAGTGAAAGCAGGCTGAGGGGACCCTGAGTGCAGAGGAGCTGTGGAGCCGAGCACAGGAAGAGCTGACGCTGGTTCCCAGGAGCTGAGCCATGAAGCGAGTGGCCTGAGGATGGCAGTGTGGGCCACAACCAGGAGCCCGGCCGTGAGATCTGGGCCTGGCCCTGCCTTTCACCCCTTTTGCGGCATCTTTTCAGACTAGAAAAAAAATTGAGATGAGACTCCTCTTCCCTCCCAAGAACTAGAAGACAGCTGGGAGGTAATGGGAGGTGGTGGAGAACAGTCAGCCAGCAGTTTCTCCTTGGAGCTAAGAGGGCTGAGGCTAGTTTGTTTGTTTTGGAGGGGACAGGTTTGCCCATGGAGGAAGAAGTCTTCTCTTGCTTTCTTACAGCCTCAGAATAAAGGTCCCATGAGAGCTTCAGCCTGCTCCCTGCCAGGCCAAGGAAGCACTTGGCACCTCCCTACCACCACGGCCCTGCAGAGATGTGTACAGTTATGGCCTTTGAAACCTTCGACCTTGCAAACAGACTGTCTACGTGGGGCAGAACCACCCCGTGCTGCCTTTGCTGACTGAACAGGTTTGCTGGATTGGGCCTGCAGTGTAACATGGGGTGAGAGAGACTGTGCTGTGGGGCAGCCACCCCACAGAGTCTTGCCATGGAAGGCCCTTGGTGGGGGATACAGTAGCAGGACAAGACATGTAGGAGGACATGGGTATGGGACGTGCATGATCTCCCCCCTGAAGGTTACATTTCAAGGTTATGCTTGATGGTGGCATTTGATGTGTTGGACATCAACACGTGCGTTACCAGCACCATCCCGCCACCTGGGCTGGACCATGCAGTTTCCCCGGGAGCGGTGTGGCTCTGGGTGAGGGTTGAGGTGCGGGGGGACACTCCTGCCTCAGGCTGCCCCCAGCCCGGTCCGGCTGTGCTGCTGCAAAGGCGAAAGGGTGCAGCTGGAGAGCACCACGCTCCCACCACGTCCTTCCTCCCCGCTCCGGGCGCCGCCAGGGCCGGGCTGCGGGCCGGGGACGATAACAGCGGCCCTGCGTGCTCCGGGGAGCGTCCGGACGGGGGGCGAAGGGTGGGCATTCTCCAAGGGCAGGGGGTGATAATAGCCGAGCCCTGCCTCCCTCCCCGGTGTCGGGGCCGCGCCGTGGGGGCCGCGCCGCGGGTGCACGCTGCTGGGTGACTCACGGCTCCCGTCACAGGATCGGGCCCTGGTCTTCCCAGGCGGGACATGACAGCAGGGTCCGGGCACAGGAGGGAAAGGCGGCCGGGGCATGCACCGGGGAGAACTGGTGCGGATTTCCTTCCCTTTGCCATTTAAAAAAGATATTTAAGTAATAATAAAAAAATAAAATCCAGACAAGGCTGGATTTCACCGGCCAGCAGAGGTGTCCCGGGCGGGCTGTGGTGGCAGCCCACTAGCGACTTCCAAGGGAGTGAAGTAGCGCCCCGTCCGTGTAAAGAGGGGCAGAGAGTGCGACGGGGACCAGCCTTTGGTCTCCCACTGGACTCACTGAACGCGTTCCCAGGAAGGTTTGGCCACTGGACCCGAGCGGCTGGGGACACTCAGCCTGTGCATAATTCGGCTTTTATTTTCCCCTTCTCTCCTTACGTTCTTGTTTCCCGGAGAGGAGCTGGGAAGAGGCGAGCTCAGGCCCGACAGCACCTGTGCGAGGAATCTCCGCGGGGGCGGCGGAGGCCCAGCCTGGCACAAGGTGCCACCACCCCCCTCCCCGGCTCCGCTTCCTTCCCAGCAATGCGAATCCGCTCGGGAGCGAGCGTTTAGCATCTAACCCGCTCCTAGAGGCATGTGCTTAAACAAGCCGAGTATCAACCCCACGATAAAAGTATTCTGCAACGTAATCTACATCAAAGCCTCGGGGGCTGCCGGCTTGAAAAGGTCCAAGATGTTTTCTAAGTCCTTATCATGTCTGTGCTTAGGGGGAGTCATAAATTCCACAGGTCGGACTAACTAACACACGATTCCTCCTTCCCTTCTCTCTCCTCGGCCACCAAAGGGCTTTCAAGCAGGCTTTTTTTTTCCTTTTTTTTTTTCTTTTTTTTTTTTTTTAACCTTGCAAACAAAGCTCCCCGCTCCTTGCCGTTAAGGTGAGGGGAGAGGGGAGGATCCCACATCCCCCCCCACCTCCCTCAACCCCGAGCTTCTTCTAAATGATAGGAAAAAAATATAATGTTTATACCCGAAAACTATTAAAAATCAAGAAGGTGGTGAGTCCTCGTTCTGGAAAGGGTCCCGGGGTGGAGGAGTCATCATGGAGGTTGTGTGGCACTCATGCTTTCCCGGGGCTTACGGGGAGATCTCTGGTTCGAGGATGGTTGTCCCCGGGCTGTGCTGCCCTCCCCGGTCCCGAGGTCTGAGGCGACAACGAGGTGTGCGCTCCAGAGCTGGCAGCGGGCAGTGCGGGCAGTGCGGGCAGCGAGCAGTGCGGGCAGCAGGCAGTGGGCAGGGGGGGCCTGTCCCCGGCGTTTCTCACGCAATCGTACCGCTGGCCTGGCTCCTCCCGGGGCAGGCAGATTCCCTGGGAAATAGTTATTTCAACTCAAGAAGTAAAGCTGGGACTAAAGAGCGAGGAGTCGGGCCTCTGGCCCAGGTGAAACAGCCCATCGGTGAAAATACAAGGATCAAGATGGAAAGGGAAAAAGGAAAAAATATATTTCCCTGCAAATAGTAGCCCCGAACAGGCACTTGTCGGCTTGAGAGGCGTCGGGTCGCATTTTCCCGCTCAGGATCTAACGAAATAGGAAAAAAACAAAGGAAGCAGAGAAGAAGATACGATGGGACTGGCCCGCTCTCCTGTGTCGGGGTCCGGTGCCGGGGTCTCCGTTCCTCTCCCGGTGCTGAGGCTCCGGGCCCGGGTCTGAGGGAAGCCTCCTGGTGGAGGCAGGGAGGGAGCGGGCAGCTGCCAGAGCCAGCCGGGGAAACATCCCGCCTTGGGCTCCTCTTCCAGTCCCACAGAGAGAAAACAGGGGAAACCCAGCCGAAAGAGACACCCCCTGTCCCCCATCCACTCGGGAAGCCCCGATGGCCGGGGGGCGAGAAGGGGGACAAATCCTGCCCCAGTCACAAGCAAAGGAAGCCCCAGCCAGCCTCCAGGCACGTAGGCTTGGGATGTGCGCGGCGCGGGATGCCTCTTATTTTAAGACAAGAGGGTCCTGGGGGCAGAGTCCCCCACCCAGCAGCCGGGCAGGTCGGTGCTGCGGGCAGGGAGCGGGGGACGGCTGTGCGGCAGCGGGTGCACCGGAGCATCCCCCTGGGGGTGTATAAGGCCATGTGCCCTCCTCGCCACCCGCTGCTGGTGGGGGACAGCCGGCAAGGCCCGGCTTCCCTGTGCTCAGGGGACGGCGGGGGTCACTATCCGACAGACAGAGGAGGGTAGGAGCAGACCGGAGCGATGCGCTCTCTGCGAGGCCGGGAGGCGCGGCGCTGCCTCGGAGCCTTGTCCAGCTCCTCCGCCGGAGACCCGGGGCTCTCATCCGTCCCGGTGGCCGCCGGTCCCCATCCCCGCCAGCTCGGGTCTCACCCCAAAGCGCTGCCACCTGTCTGCCGGGGATTCATGGATGGAGCCTTAAACACCGAACCGGGCTGGTTCGGGGTCTGTCAGGGTTTTGGTGCGGTTTAATACAATGCGTTCAGAGTTTTGTCATTTTAATGGCCTTTTCCTCCGTTTATGGCATCATCAAATTCGCATCTGCATAGATCGGCTGTGCCGCTGCTTATCTGGAGAGGTGATTACACCGAAGAGACGCAGCATTTATTTTCCGGCGTCACATTTCAGTCTCCCGCCGTAGAGAGCGCGGGGAGCTGCAAGCCCCACTCCCTCTCTCCGTTACCCCACGGGTGGGAGTAAGGCGTGAAGGTGGGAATGGGAATCAGGGGGAGAAATCCCCTCCAGAGAAGGCGGCTGGCAGGCGTCTCCACATCCCTGCTGTTGTGCTGTTGTTATCGTAGGGTCGCAACCGCGGCCACCAGCGACAGTCTGCGAACGACAAGTGACGACGTGGGCACAGCCACTGGTTCACGGGCTGTGTGAAGGGTTTCTCGCAGCCGGAGATACCCACGGCGGTTCCGAGGTGGCTGCCAGAGGTCTCTTCCCCAGGAGCAATGCTCCGTCTTTCTCCCCTTGAGCGCCCAGGTCCCCCAGGGGCAGGGGACCGTCGAGAATTAGTCCCACTCCTGTTAGAACATAGTTCCGCGATAGCCCCACGCTCTGCAGCAAAGGGCCCTATGGAAGGAGGGAGGGAGAAGATTTTCAGGGAGTGTGGACCGGGAGATCTGCCGCTCCAGAGCTGAAATCCGCCCTTAGCTGCAAAACGCCCCGTCTCAGTGACCTGGAGAGAGACGCTCCTCGGTCTGCAGAACAGCCACCCACGGGGAAGGAAAAATATCCCTGGGAGGTAGCCACCCGGATCTACCCACGAAAGACGCGGGACTCGTAGGGGAGCCCCGTTCGAACCCAGCTGCACCCGCCCCGAGCTCCCGGGAGAACCGTCAGGGCCGGGCCGGTGCGGCGCTGCTCCAGCGAACCGTGCTGGAAAAACGGGGGGATCCTCCCGGTTTTTCTCTCTTTTTTTTTTTTTTCCCCTTGCTTTTTCTTTTCTCGGCGGGTGAAATGTTTTCTCGCTGTGTCATGGGAAAAGATGCGAATATGCAAAAGTTGTCTGGCATTGTCCCCGCTCAGGGTGAAAAGTTAAAGCATAAAAGCGGCGGGAGGAAGCTGAGAGGGGGTCGCCTCTTCAAAGGGGACTGGCTGGCCCGGGGAAGCCGGCTGCCCCTGGCCCCGGAGCCGCCTTTCCCGGGCCAGCATTTCCAGCGGGTTTCCAAGGCGCCGGGGTGGGAAAATGCTTATGTGCGTGGAAGGGCAAGTCGCCGGTTTCCCCACGGGCTCGGTTGCAATACAGCGAGGGAATCGCCCCGCCGGGTGGCGGGCATCGGGTAGAAGAGTGTGGGTTCTCCCCTGGGTTCCTCGGCGCCCAGGTCCCTGCTGTCGGAGGGGGTCGCTCAGGCCTCGCTCCAGCGGAGGGCACGAGGGCAGGGGGTGTTTTAGGCGAAGGCATCCCCAGTGCTCGTCCCTTCCCAGCTGGGACAGGGAAGGTGGCCAGCGCTTGGCCTCGAAGCTCTCCGGGCACACGCGTGGGGGAGGAGGCAGAGCCCTCAGAGCGGGGGATTTCTCCTCTTACCTCTCCTTCATCGCCCACCACCAAGTAGGAGCGAGCGGGTGAGAAGCGCGTTAGGAAAAGCAGTAGGCCGTCGCGGTGGGGTTTGTTGCTTAAAACAACCACGACAAAACGGCTTTGTGGATTTTTAATCAAAACTCCCTCCTCCTCCGCCCATTCCCACGCCCCAACCCCCCCAAGCCCCAAAGCCCGGAGAAGAGCTGGTTAAAATGCTGCCTCCAGATCGGCCGCGATACACGGTTCCCATATTCCCACCCTCAGCCTTAGATCTCCCTCTCTGTCTTTTGCAAGTCTCTTGATTTCATCCTTTGAACCTGTGATTGGAGGTTAAAGTGCACCAGGTTGCAATGGAAGGAGGAAGCTCTTAAACAATAAAGGCTTGAATATTTAGCTGTGATCAGGTCGCTGCCCTCTCCTTATCTTTTTAAATGCAAATCGTCTTTTAGGGGTAGTAGCTATATACCCAGCGCCTCTCCACGTCACCTGCCTTTGGTGTGTCTGGGCCATTACTAATAGAGCCTTGTAAACAATCGTTAATCATGTAAGTGCTGCCGGCCATTGGGTTCGGACCGGGAGC
>VXBW01007759.1:103527-114764 GCA_013400375.1 Thinocorus orbignyianus
GTTTTTTTTTTTTTCGTTTGTTTTTTTTTCCCCCCCCCCACAGCACTCTGCAATACAGGATAAGCCCTATGGTTCTTTATAAAGTTGAATATATAAATAAATGTCAGAAACGCAGCATCATGGTTATATATACAAATGCTTGGAAAACATGGACTTGCAAGGACTGAGCTTGCCTGAGCAGCCTTCAGTTTTTCTTCTTATACATGTGGGCTTGAGACCCACTCCTGAGGGGTGCAATTACAACTTTTCCATCCCTCAGATCCCCGTGCAGAGGGTGCAGCAGTGGAGGAAACTCAGGGCTGCAGAGTGAACATCCCCCTTCCCTGGTCTCACTTTGCACAGAGAGCTCTGAGGCTACTTGAAGCTTTCACCCATCTCTTATTCTGAGTTGATCCCTAAGCAGAAGCCTACTGAGCCAGAAGTGTGATTGATGTTCAGCAGTGGAGCTAGGAAGGGTTAGAGGAACAGAAGTGCTCTCCAAGCACTTCACAAGCTGTTGGATAAAATAACCTCTCACAAGTTTTATTCCTTCTCCCCACTCTTCCAACGGGTTTGCTGCATCCATAACCCCACAAGTCACTCTCCTCTGCCTCCCTGCCTGTCTTTTTCTGGCCCCCAGATTGTGCAGGAGCATCCAGCTCAGCTTTGTATTGAAGCTAGAGCGGATACAAGTGCAGGGTGAGTTGTTTCCAAAACCAAAAGAGATGTCACCTTTTGCTATTTTGTTGGGTCAGTGAGCTGAACCGACACATCCAGCTGCTTCCCATTTGCTACAGAAGCAGCAGCCAGAGAGGGAGCACTAACACTTTGGATTAATGCAACACACCACTGCGCACTCAGACTGGGATGTGATGGCTTCCTGGTTCCTTCCTGTCCGTTGGTGCTCTCCAGCCCTCTCCTTGCCTGACAGTTACTCCATCTGCATCACTTCTTTCCACCCTGTACTTCATTCCATGTAGCCCTGAAGGAGAGAGGGGGCCAGAAAGAAAACTGTGCCTCTTCTCTTCCTCCTTGCCACTCACCTGGCTCCCAGCCCCAGCTCCTTCCCTGTGCCGTGGAGAGAAGCTCTTTCTCACCAGTTGCTGTTTCCCTGGCTAGCTTTTAGCTCCTACTTCATCTTCTTCATCTCTTACTCCAGGCTTCATAACCAGGCGGGCATCACTCAAGCGTGCAGAAGAAACACCACAAGTCCCTCAGTCTGATTTCCCGAGCTTGATGCTGACATGTCCTGCAGGTGACAGCTAATCTCTTCCTTGGTCCTGACCTTGACCTGTAAAAGATGTCCCCATCCTAAGTCTCCTTCTTTTCCCTTTCCTCACTGTCTGCAGATTTACAACTAGTGAAGAACGAAGCCCTGATGTATCTAGTGACCACATCTAGAGAAGAAGCATGGCTACTAAGATTTTCCAACAAGCTATTGATTCTCCCAGCTCTTGGTCATCTAGTTGTTGGGATCCCACTGGGAGGGCAGGATTTTTGAGATCTTCCATGAGCAGTGCTGGTGTGTGGTTTACTTCACTTCTCAGAGCCAGGTTCAGAGGACAGGATAAAAGCAGGCATCAGAGAAAATGGGACTTTGCTGGAGTGGGACGTAAATCTGCCACCCCAAATGGATTTTTATGTCCCACATCTCTGCAGTTTTTCTGACAATTTCCAGTGCCTGCATCTAGACCAATTGGGATGATTTTCCCCAGGAACTACGAGTCAGCTCTATGAGATGATTTTCCAAAAATAGCTATATTTAGAGCCCTGGACAAGCTGAACCGTGCATACCTGAGCTGTAATAACCAGGGACAGTTGGAACAAGCCCCACATCTAACAGTGAATAAATACTAGTTCAGAGAAACTGCAAGAAATGGAAATATTTGCTAGAATCACAATAGTTTTTCTTAGTGTATGGACCAGGAGGAATGTAGAGACAGGGGACCAAACTCCATCACATCACCAGGGGGAATTAAGCTTCTTCGGGAAAGGTGCAAGCTGCAATTAACAGCTAAGTAAAATCCACAAAGCACCTGGTTTCTGTATCATGACTTGTTCCCTAGAAGCAGAATGCCATTCCCAGCTAATGAGCTCATTGGCATCATAATCCTGTGGCTGTTGAGGTTTTGGATCTACATCAGTCGCCTTTTTCTTCACCGTTCTCCATTAATGCTTCCCTCTGGCTTGTCCCCATAACAAAACAAACTGCTTCAGCCTCTGTTTGCCTCTACTCCTGCTTGCAGCTGCCAGCTCATCCTTCTACCTGTCCACTCATTGATGGTGTTGCCTTCCGTCACTGCTTGGGGTGTTGTTCCTCTCCTTACCTCGTAGTCCCATTCTCTCCACCTTCTGCTTCTTGAACTCCGGTGAAACTGCTCTTGCTGGTGTCTCTAATAAGCTTTCTGATGCCATAAGTTCCTCAGAAAATTCATTTCCTCAAAATTCTGTCCTTTGGCTTCTTGGGAGGCTGTTACAAAGAGAAGGGAAATAGATGGTCTTCTCCTTGACTACAGGACAAGAAACCATAAACTACAGCTGCAGCAGAGAAGACTGGTTGATTGTTAGGAAAATACTCTCGTGGCAGGAATGATGATGTGCTGGAACAGAAGAAGGTTAGGAAATCTGCAGCTTTGCAGGTCTTAGTGAAGAGGACAGAGCAACATGCCTAGAGTGATCCTGCTTTGGGCAGAAGGACAGAGTAGAAAACTCAGTGGTTCCAGTTTCAGTTCTCTCTTTGCTTCTTCAGGGCATGCACTTAAGGAATACCCTTCACTCTCACGTAAAGGTCAAGCAACTCTATGCATTTTTGTCCTTTTCTCTATCTCCACCTAATCTCATGCACAGCTCAAAATTCTCTCTTGCACACCTGCCTTCAGATGTGCCTCTTTCTACTTGAAATTACACTGTCTCAGTAAGATCTATGGGATTAATACAGCCAAACAATCAATGATATGGCAGCAGAGGGTGAAGCTGTGGTCACGTTTCCAGTCACAACTCCAGGAGCCAGTTGTGACCTTAACAACTATTTTTTCCGCATTCATGCCAAGGTAAAGGATTTGATGCCCTCAAAGCAGGGGAGATTTCCCCTCTTACCCCTTTTTGCCACTTTTCATTCTTGGCATAAAAATTCAGCTTGCAGAGTGGACTGAAAAAACCCAGGACTTGCTATTCTGCCAGCTTATCTTGAGCAATGTCACCTCACACAGTCTCACCCTTAGCCAAATACTGACTCACCAACAAGGTGAGCAGCGGGAAAGGAGAGAGGGCATACTGGATGACAGATCAGGGCTCGATGCTGGAAGTTCTGCAGGGGGTGAGAGACATGTATTTTGAATCAGAGGGACCTGAGCAGTTGTGCTGAAGTGTAGTTAAAAGCCAGGGTGCAAGGGATCTGCTTCGCTGCCGCTTGCTACGGAGAGGTGCTGCCTCCTCTCCAGGAGGGGTTGCACTCAAAGCGTGGCTCTGGAGTCCTCTGATGCCGCACCCAGCTAAGGCTCCCAGCAGGTAACTGTTTGCTTTTCTCTAGAGAAGGGTTTGGGCCCAGGGGAATGGTGTTCAAACACAGGTTTCCGCAAACCCAGGGCCTGGTGTCCCTCCCCTAGCTCCACCTTGGTTCCTGAGGCAGCTTGGTCTCCCGGCACAGCTGTGGGTTCCCTCCATTCTCTCCAAAGTGAGCTCTCTTTTCTGGTTCTGGCTCCTTACACCAGAGAAGTCACTAGTCCCTGCCTGCTTCTGATCAGTGCTTTGAGGTCTGCAGAGAACATCCAAAACAGGCACAGCTAAATATTTGATGGGGCATACTGCCTTTGCTTAGACAAAATACCAGCATGCTACCAGTCGCTCACAGAGACAACTCTTTTCTGCTATCCACTATCAAGTCTAGCCCTGCAAGTGAAGACACAACCCATCACATCCTCTGCTAAGTGTGTTTTACTCTTGAATCCTAAGCACACTGTGCCAAGACTTCTCTGAGCAGATGCTTTTCTCCCCCTGGGTCTGGGCCAAGGGACAGGGAGGACATGACGTGGCCACTGGCACAAACTCATCATACCCAGACCAGCTCTGTCATGCAACAAAGCCCAGCAACCCCCTCTTTGCCAATGCTTTCAAAGTGGGATGCTCCACACCTGCTTGAGATGCTTCTCTTCTTGACATGTTGGTCCAGTTCAACCTCACCTCTCAAATTTCTTTCCTCCCAATGTATTTTTGGGTCGTCTGTGAAGAATATGCCTGTTTGCCAAGGCACCTGCCTGTTGTACCCAGTGGATCCTGGTGGCTGGAGCCAGTCATCAGGGATTCTGTGTACATGGGATCCCACCTGAAAGCACCTTGATTGGAGGAAGCACAGCTCAGCCTTTCCTCTTCCAGTGGTGCTGCTGCTGGAAGCAAATGATTCCTGGAATAAGCTTTGATAAAAGGCAGCAAGTGCATGAGGCCTAATAGTAGAGGAACCAAGTGTTTGAGTTTCCTATTCCACGAACAAGGTTAGCCAGGTCTGATTCATCACTGAGGCATGCTGGGGAGAGAGAGGGACCCAGCTCATTTCCTCTGCATTTTATTTGTCCTTGCATATGTTGCGGTCCCAGAAGCATTGAGAAACAGAGGAGCTCCCATTCTTTATGCTCACACTGGCACTGCAGGGGTGCACCAGCGCTGGCAAGGTGCACAATAAGAGATTGTACAAGGTGCTAGAAGCCAGTGAGACAGGATCATGAGGCAGTTGCTGATAAATTAAAGCAGACAACTTTCACTACTAACATGGGCAACACAGTGTTTCCATGTTTTGCTGTCCTCCCTAGATGCTAAGCCAGATATGTTCTTGACTGCCACAAAAAAATCCTTGAATATCTGGTCATGCATATCCCCATTCAGGGTAGAAGGAAGGAGGGAGGGAGCTGCCTTTCTGAGCCACAGGTTGTTGGAAGCCATGTGTGTGCATGTGTGCGTCAGTCACCTACACTCATGTGGAAACCTCCACAACAAGCCTTACGAGCTGTCAGGAGTGAAGGGAGCCCAATGGCATTTCTTTCTACTCCCACAGTAAGCTTTGAAACACAACTCTTAAGTCCCAGCCAACTCTGCCCCTCATGGTGACCAGATTGTAAGGTGTATTACCCAACCAAACAGACCCTGCTGTTGTGGTCGTTGCAGGGCTGGCATCCCAGCTCTGGTTGCACTTCAAAGCATTGAAGCCTTTCTGAGCAATGTTTCATCTCTGAGCCTGCAACATCTCTCCTCAGTCATGGTCATGGCACCAGCAACCGCAGCGTGGGAGGTAGCAGGCTTCAGTGTCAGACTGGAAAGGCTTTCACACCTTAGGTTAAATTACTGCTTCCAGAACTGATTTATAGGCATAATTATTCATACATGGAGAGATTTTCAGGCAAATGTATGGTTTTCCAATGGAAATAAACAAGCATAGTCACCCAGTCCTGCCTTTCATATGGCTGTCCCTGCAGGGTCTGGAACGTGGCCCTGTATGTGGGAGGTCCTTCATATAATAACAGCCAGTATCCCAGTAAAGCAGAGACAGAAATGAAAGCTTTTGCTGTGGTATTGGGGAGCAAATCTCATCTGAGAAAAGCAGGGGCAGTAAAGGTGTTGCCTGTGCAAAGCTACATCAAACCTGTAGCTTCACTGTCTTCCCCAGATCACAGGTAGAACTGATGTCTCCATAGTTCCTGGTGTTTTGAGTGCCTCTGCCAGGTGCACCCAGGGAGGGGAAAATCACCCTAATCTTTCTTAGTTTTTCTTTAAAATAATTAACAGTGAATATACATGATTCTTGGGTACATACTTCTCCCACACATGCTTAAAGGATCTGAGAATTGTCCAAGAAGGAAATAAAAAAGATCCAACACTTTAAATCTCTTCCCTGATTTAAAAAAAAAAAATCAGGATTTTTAGAATTTCACATAGAAAACTTATCCTAGAGTTAAAGACAATCAAATATAAATTATGAGATCTTTCATAAAATGGGGGAGTGCTTCCTCAGAAAAATTGATATATCTGGGCAGCTGGTGTTGGTGAGGTGACACAGCACAGGAACAGCAACAGCCATGTGACTCTCCATGTCAGCCTTGCCTTTCCCCAGCACAGAGCCAGGCTGGCTACTCTGCCAGGTGAAGATTACCCTAAGCATTTACCTCTACAAGGTTCGAAAGATATTTGGATTCAGTTAACGTTAATTTTTCCATTGATATAATCGTAAGTAATAAGTGGGGGGCTTTAAGAGCTAAACCTATAAACTAAGTCAATTCTTTAAAGAAAAATACTTTGTTCGTTTAAACTAAATCATGCAGGTCCGATTCTACTTTCACTTACAAAAAGACCTTGGCACCGTAGTCAAACAATTCATATCAATTCTGCGACTTCTTTTTTTTTACAGCAGTGCAAGAAGAAAATCGAAACTGAAGGTGTCGAACTAGAGGAAAAGCAGGTAAGATTTCAGACACCGTGTGGGCTGTTTACCTAGGACAGTGCACTGCTCAGTTCTTGGCAGAAAACCATGGCATTTTGTGTGACACGCTTCTTTCTTTATGCAGCTAGATCTATTTTTAAAGCAACCCCCGAATTGCAACTCCGGTGCCAGACATTGTAAAAGGTACGTGGAAATTGTTGCACTGCATGTTTCCAGTGACAGGTCAATGCTAATAAACAATGATTAGAAATACTGAGGTGTAGAAATAGCTTAATGATCCCCAAAAGTTTGATAAATGTTACTTCAATTAATACGGTGCGTTGCTTTTTATGCTAAACAGCTTTATTTAAATTTTGCTCATATAATCATTAGTAAAGTTCTCACTCATTGACTGCGTTTCGATGAATAAGGATATATAGGCTTGAATGATAAATTTCTCAGGCAACTTGCAGGAAAAATAACCCGAAACCTCCCTGTTTGCACACACATCTTAGCGCCCCCAAAGGAAAGAGAAGCAACAGACGAATTACACCTTCAGCTCAAGTCTCATGTAAGATAGAGAGGGGGGGAAATAAAATAGAGCGAGCTGTGGCAAGCTGCTTCCTCTCCCCCTCTCTTTCAGCCGTGGGACTGGGAACATCCTCTGGCCAGGGTGGGACAGGCCCTCCTCCTCCTCCTTCTCCTCCCGTGGCACGCTGGGACCCGCAGCACGGGAGAGACTGTGGATGAAGGATGCTCGTAGGGGTTGCTGCTGAGAGTCTGGAGCCTCCCTGTCAATGAGAGGAGATAGATCCACCAGACCCACAGCAAACCCGAGTGTCTCCTGCCTCCTTCTCGCCGCTATTTTCCATTTCTAGCTTGAGTGTGATTTTTTTCCCCAATTAGTTGAATTTCCGACACTGTTCTAGGCCATCGCTGGAACAGTTTTCCGTGTACAAAACACCTGTTCCTGCAGCTGTGGCGACGGGGACGATTTTTCTGGCAACAAACGGGCAGGAGCTGACGGGAAGGCAGGTTGGGTCCGGGGCGGCTGCCGGCGGAGCCTCCGCCACCTGGTTCCATCCCGGAGGAGCCAGGCTTTCCCGCATCCCAGTCCGGGAGCTGCAGGGAGGTTTCTTCTCTCCGAGGCAGAGTCCAGGTTCGTGGGAGAGGAGGAAGGGAGACAGGAGCTATTCCCCAAAGGAAAATGTCCCTGGGACCAGCCCTACCGCGCCAGACACCTCCCGTTTTCGGTTCGTAGCCCCATCTGCCTCTGTCCCCTGGCCGGAGACCCCCCGCGGATTTTCTGCCGCATCCCCGGGCTTGCGGCCACCCGTCGGGGAGGTGAGGGCAGCCTTGCGCCCCGCGGAGTCTCCGCCGCCCACCGCGGAGCCCCTGGCAGAGCCAAGAGGAGGGTCTGACCACCTGTGCCGGTCATCGGGAGACGGTCATCAGGGGAGACAAATCCTGCCCGCAGGACACTTGGGCTTTTTTTTTCTTCCTTTTTTTTTTTCTTTTTTTTTTTTCCTTTTTTTTTTTTTTTTTNCCTTTTTTCTTTTTTTTCCTTTTTTTCCCCCTTCTTTTTTTCCTAACGGCAAAATAAAACGAAACAAACCAGGTTTCAATTTCCAAAGAAGCGAGCGATGGTCCTAGGAGAGTTCTCGGTAAAACCGATGCCCCGTGACCTGTGGAATGGACGAGGACGTTGGGGTGCCCAGCCCCAGGAAGGTCTGGGATGCTCGGCTGCGCGTCCGCGCTTGTGCAGCGCCTGGTACGGCGGGCCCTGAGCGCCGACAGGGCAGCCCTCCGCGGTAAGGCGGCGTGCTCTCGCTTCTCCTCCGGTTTCCAGACAGCTCCGTGCACCCAGGGATGCAGACACGGTGGGTGTCTGCCCTCCATCTCCCTTCCCCGGGAGAAGCTGTCCCGGAGGGCCCGCTGCGGCGTGGGGTGCCCGGAGGGAGCGGGGCCGAGTTCACCGCCACCCCGGCGGCTGCTGCGGGCCCTAGGGCAGTAGAAGACCCCAGTGACCCTGTCTTTGCTACAACCGAACACCTTTCGTTTAGTTTTTGTAGACGGGAAGTTTCGGAGAGAAGGCACCGAGTCTCCCCGACGGAAGGCGGGCGAGGGTCGGCCGCGGCACGGCGCGGCGGAGGGCAGCCGGCTCTCTCCTCCGTCCCATCCGCTTCCCCGGCCCGGGGCATGGGGCTCCCGGCAGTTCACCGAGAGTCCTGCTGCCTTCTGGGGGTGAGACTGGGGGCCAGCAGGTCCCTGGAGGCCCCCGAGGGCAGGTTCCCCGGAGGGCACGGCTGTAGATCCTCCTTGCCTTGCAGCTCCCCGGAGGACACCACACAGTCTTGCTCGGGGTCAGTGCTGTTGCCCGCCCCTCGCTTTTTGTCCTCTTCCTTCTTCCACTTCATCCGCCGGTTCTGGAACCAGATCTTGATGTGCCTCTCGGTCAAGTTCAACATGACAGCCAGCTCCACCCGCCGCGGCCTGGAGATGTACTTGTTGAAGAGAAACTCCTTCTCCAGCTCCAGCAGCTGCGCCCGGGTGTACGCCGTCCTCGTCCGCTTGTTCTCCTCTTGCTCCACCACGTAGGACCCCCCTGGAAAGAAGAGAGAGTCAGGTCCTGCCACTCCGGCCGCCGCCTCAGGCTGCAGGGGGCCACGATCCGCACCCCTGCGCGACTCGGGGGAAGCGAGGGGAAGCAAGCGGGGTGAGGGGACTGCCTCGGAGAGTGCCAGGCTGGGCACAGCGAGACGATGCTGTAGGCAGCTGACAGGACTGCTGCTATTTTATTTTATAATAATTTAATATTTTTTAAAAAAATATTTTTGTTGAGACCGTGTATTTGAAAGCTCCGAAGGATCCAAGGCCTGGGAATTACCGAGGTTAACGTGAAAAAAAGAAAAAGAAGAAGGAAAAAGAAAAGGGGGGACAGAAAAAAAAAAAAAGAATAAAAAAGGAAAAAAAAGGAAGGGGGAGAAAAAAGGGACAAAGAAAAGGAAAAAGAAAAAGAAAAAGAAAAAGAAAAAGAAAAAGAAAAAGAAAAAGAAAAAGAAAAAGAAAAAGAAAAAGAAAAAGAAAAAGAAAAAGAAAAAGAAAAAGAAAAAGAAAAAGAAAAAGAAAAAGAAAAATACAACCTCAAGGAACCGCAAACCAAACAAAACCCAAACGGAAAAAAAACATCTAACAAATTAAAAAAATAAAACACAAACATAAAAAAACCACAAACCAACACAATAACAATTTTAAAAATGGTGGTTTTGTGTGACACATGCGTGAGCGACAAAACAAAATATAATTCTAAAAAAAAATAAAATGAATATGTCACCTCCCCGGTAAAAGCGCCCGGAGGACAAGCCAGCCCAGCAGAGGAGGGCCCACAGGTCCCGGGCAGCGGGCGGCTCTCCCCGACGGGGCCTCGCATCGGGCCTCCGTCCTTCGCAAAAGCCACAAAAAAATTGGGGAGAAATTCCACGGAACAGGATTTTGAGAGCCACGGGTGAGTCTCCCGGGATATCGCCATGGAGAAGCCAGGAACCCACGGAGGCTTCGGCCCTTCTCCGATGACTGGGATCTCCGCAGGAGGCAGCGGGACGGGCACCGACGCGACTACCGGGCCGGGAGCGGGACCAGGGCCGGGAGCGGGACCGAGGCCTGAAGTGGAACAGTAGCCCGTCCATTTCTCCAGGTTGGTGAAATTTTGGATATCTCGTTCCCGGAATCGCCATTCCACGTCTGCCCAGCATGGGCAGGGGAGCGCGGGTGGCACCGGCGGTGGCAGCTAGAGGGTCCGGGGGTGAGCACTGAAGCTCCCAGCTGCTGCGGCCCTATGGACGGCGCCGGGAGCCCAGCCCGGTTCGCTTTTGGTGGTGGCATCTTCTGTAGGGCACAGCCAGCCAAGACTGAAACAACCATTTCAACAGGGAGCTACGCGGGCTCTCCCGCCTCTCAACCATTCCTATGATTTAATATAAATAATGTCCATAAATACAAACCTATATGTGCATATGTATATAAATTATATACTAAAAATATATGAATATGCATAAAATGTGTATAAATATAAGCCTCTGTGTATACCCGTAAGTATGTGCGTGTATCTGAAAAAAAAAAAGTAAAAATAGTTGTGTTGTTGTAAAGTCAACCAGTGCTACCGGGAGGCGGAACACCGGGGTCTGGTCGGAGGGGTCGTGGCCTCACCGTGCCCTTCCCGCGGGACGGGGCGACCCGCGGCAAGCAGCCGGTAGCCCCCAGGCCGGTGGTCTCGGGGGTCGCCGAAGCCCGGAGCCTGGCACAGCCGGTGGCATTGGGCCGCGCTTGGCCGCTGCCTCTTTGGGCGCCTTTCCCTGGCAATAACAACGCAGAATTCCCCTCGGAATTCATGGAAGCCTGAATCCCAAAGGTTTCCACTGAAAAAAAATAATAATACATCCTTAGGCTCTACAGTTTGAAGAACAAACCGTGCAAACACACGGGGGTTTGGCCACGGGCGCTGCATACGCTCCCGGCGGAGCGCTGCGCCCCTCTGGCTGATCCACCCGCAACAGGAACACGCGTGCGTGTGCTCGCACACGCATCCCAAGCACAGCACAGCCCTTGCCCGGACCTCCCGGGAGAGCTAGGAAGAGCAGGGAAGGAATTTCGGCTCTTACGGGAGAAGTTTCGTTTTGTTGTGTGGTTTGCAATTCCTCAGGTACTGGAGACAGGGGAAAAGGAGCTAGTTTGAGAGCTTGGCTTTACCTATTCCCCCATCCCCCTTTCTTTTTTTTTTTTTTATTTTTATTTTCTTTTTTCCTTCCTTCAGATTCATTCAATAGAAGGAAAATACACTGATTTTCTCTTCCCCTCT